>CM044003.1:24972011-25374511 GCA_024085815.1 Flaveria linearis
AGCACAACTTCACATAATTTGATTTTTTTGTAAAAAAACTATAGTAATATTATACTCAAATTAAAGAGGAGAAAATGCTTGATTTTATGATGTAATTTATTTAAAAAAATAATGTCGTATGAAAAAGTTATTAGCATTTAAAAAAATAGGGGGAAATTTTAAAAAGTCAACAATTGTGGGTAATATAATAAAATACCCAAATTACCCTTGATTACTTATTTTTTCTACACTTTGATCTTAGCCCTTAATTAGATAATTAGAAGGCTAGGATTCCTTCTTAGTATTCTTAGGGAAAAATTATTTTTTAGGGGAACTCCCTCTATATATATATATATATATATATATATATATATATATATATATATATATATATATATATATATATATATATATATATGTATTTCATAAAACAGCACAAAAGCTGTATTTCATAAAACAACACAAAAGCTGTGCTGTATTTCATAAAACAGCACAAAGCTGTGCTGTATTTCGTATAACAGCACAAAGCTGTGGTGTATTTCGTATAACAGCACAAAGCTGTGGTGTATTTCCTAAAACAGCACAAAGCTGTGCTGTATTTCATAAAACAGCACAAAGTTGTGCTGTATTTTATAAAACAGCACAAAGCCCTCAACGGCTGATTCACCAACGCTCGAGCACCAACCGGAAAACTTATCAAGTACATCAAAGCCATCACACACACAACCATCACACACACAACCATCACACACACAACCATCACACACACAACCATCACACACACACACACACAAGCAGCATCTGCATCAGCATCATCAATGGCAGAATGCTCAACACTGAAGCTGATAATCGACAAAGGCCCAAGAGAAGGCGAAACCCTAACATACTCATCACCCACCTTAGTCAAAATCGGCCGTGTGGTCACCGGCAACACCATCGCCATCAAGGACGCAGGTATCTCCTCTAAACACATCTGCATTCAATTCGATAACCAGCTCACCAAATGGACTTTATGCGACCTTGATTCCTCCAATGGCACCGTTTTGAACGGGAAATCCCTCAAGCCCTACGTCCCTTCTAGTCTCGAGGATGGAGATTGCATCAAAATCGGTGAGTTAACGTCGATTGTTGTTACGATTGGAGTTGAATTGGATGTACGGACGAGGAGGAACACTAGGGGGAAGCTGTGTTTGGTTGTGCTGCATTTTGATAAAATACAAAAGGGACTAATGAGTGTGTTTCAGGACCATAATGCCCTTTAACCCTAATTTGAAGAGTGCCACATGTAATCTCCTTATTCCTTCTTAGGCAACTTAGGCAACTAATTATTCTTAGTTGAACCTCTACCTATATATATATATATATATATATATATATATATATATATATATATATATATATATAGGATGAGGTTACTTTGAGAACCCATGGTTTATGTGGAAACCCTTTAACCCATATTTGGACCCTTGATATCTAAAGCAACTTTTGATCCAAGGGCCAGGAATAATTTGAAATTAAATAATACATGCTGCAGTATTGACTTCTACTTTTAAGGGTATTGTGGTAATTTGACATTATTGTTGAAGTACTCAACCGTACCAAGTATGGTTACCCTCAAAAGCAACCGTCACATCACTCAATCTTCACAACCACCATCCCCTTTTCAAAAATTTTCAAACCCCAAATAGATTGAAATCAGTTAACCCCACCCCCGCAAATTTCTCTTGCTTGCTTTCTTCTTCATTATTCGCCTGGTTCACAGTTCCTTTTGTGAAATTCGATTTCGGTTTGCATCAATTTGACGGGGTCAGATCATCGGAACAGTAGTTTCATCTTCATTTGGGAAGCAAAATGGAGGAGACGTCAATGGGGTAAGTCTCTTAAATTTTTTGAAATTAAGTGTTTGCGTCTTTAATTTTTTGAAATTTAGTGAAGGTTCTGATGTTTTGCAGCAGACTGTACACAGTGTATGTATTTGATTTTGTTTTTGTTGTCATTCAAAAATCTTAAAACCCTAAATAATGTGATTTGGTATTTTGTTTATTCAATATTGTGATGTTATGTTAACCAAACTCACGTTTTTGGTTGTTTGAAAATCAATTTACTCGTTTATGTCTGGGTGAAATGAGACATTCTTTGTTAAAATGAAAGTGAGGAAATATGTTAGGTTTTTGAATATTCAATTTGGGAACCTATTCCTTATATCACATAAGAATTAACTTTTTTGTTAGTTGTACTAATCCATTTTTTTGGAGGATTTCAACTTATAGGAACAGGACGTATACGAACAATATAACATATTTTGTGGTAATGATTTTCTGTAGAACAATATAACATATTTCACTTTAAAAAGTCAATAACACTGATATTAGTTTCAAAAAGCTTTAAATGTGTTTTTTAGAGAAAAAACTACATTAAACTACATGAAAATTTAATCAAAACCAGTTTTCCTTACATATACTTACATGTAATTACATAATATTACATGTGTTTCTGCGCACAAATAAGTTTTAACATACAAAGTACCACTTTATTACATCCAAGTTTTTAGTGCTTATTGTGTAACTACCTGGTGGGGTAGTCTATTGAGCTTACTCGTAAGTACATGCAAATTTGTTGTTATTAAATACAACTGCTATTGCTTGTAGTTACATGTAGTTACATGAAAATAAAATATTCTTAACATCCTTCTTGCGTACAGTACCACTTTATTACATACGTGTTTTAGTGTGAAGTGTTTAAGTAAAAGACAAAAAAAGCTACACGTACTATTTATTTAGTGTGTGTGACTAAAAAAATGCAACATGTAGGAGTTCGGGGTTTGAGAAGGAAAGTTTTTAAATAAGTGACCTAACCAAGCTCACGTTTTTGGTTGTTTGAAAATCAATTGACTCGTTTATGTCTGGGTGAAATGAGACATTCTTTGTTAAAATGAAAGTGAGGAAATATGTTAGGTTTTTGAATATTCAATTTGGGAACCTATTCCTTATATCACATAAGAATTAACTTTTTTGTTAGTTGTACTAATCCATTTTTTTGGAGGATTTCAACTTATAGGAACAGGACGTATAGGAACAATATAACATATTTTGTGGTAATGATTTTCTGTAGATAAGTATATATTTGGTTGTTCATGAAGGTATAAATTTTCATTTCCAAAACTTTTTCTCTAAATTTAGGGATTACATTGTAATTAATTGTAAGCAAGTATGAACAAAAAAACTCCTTTCAAATGATTTACATACTGTTCAGTTGTTTATTCCTTTGTAATTTGTTGGTAGTACTCCTTGTGTCCTTAATCAAACGCTAGATTCATTGAACTTTAAAAATTGTGGGACATTTTACAATTTTTGGTATGTTTTAGGACCATTAATCATATGGTTTGAACAATAAACCTTCTGTTAATAAACAAAAAATTGGGTTGTTAGCCCTAAGCTACATGTTCTTACAGCATATTACATGTTCTTGCAGGGCTAAAACATAGTAACCCCAACCCCCCCCCCCCCCCCAGGTAAAGCAAGTGTCCGAAAATTTCTTGGTTATTAAAATTTCCCAATCCATTTTTTAAAAGAAAAAAATAAATTAAAGAAATGAAAATTCTAGCAAAGCATGTTTTCCGTATGTGTACTTACAAGATATTACAACAAACCGTACATTACCACTGTATAAACATACAAAGTACCACTTTAAAGTGTTTATTGTTTAACTACGTGGTGGGGTAGTCTTTTGAGCTAACTCGTAAGTACATGCAAATTTGTTGTTATTAAAAATACAACTGCTATTGCTTGTATTTACATGTAGTTACACACTATTGCATACGTGTTTTAAGTGTGAATTGTTTTTGTAAAATACAAAAAAAGTTACACGTTGTATTTCTTTAGTGTTTGTGACTATTAAAATGCAACATCTAGGAGTTCGGGTTTGAGCAGCAAAGTTTTTAAATAAGTGACCTTAAAACTGCATGACTTTCACTTTAAAAAGTCAGTAACACTGATATTAGTTTCAAAAAGCTTTAAATGTGTTTTTTAGAGAAAAAACTACATTAAAGTAGATGAAAATTTAATCAAAACCAGTTTTCCTTACATATACTTACATGTAATTACATAATATTACATGTGTTTCTGCGCACAAATAAGTTTTAACATACAAAGTACCACTTTATTACATCCAAGTTTTTAGTGCTTATTGTGTAACTACCTGGTGTGGTAGTCTATTGAGCTTACTCGTAAGTACATGCAAATTTGTTGTTATTAAATACAACTGCTATTGCTTGTAGTTACATGTAGTTACATGAAAATGAAATATTCTTAACATCCTTCTTGCGTACAGTACCACTTTATTACATAGGTGTTTTAGTGTGAACTGTTTAAGTAAAAGACAAAAAAAAGCTACACGTACTATTTATTTAGTGTGTGTGACTACAAAAATGCAACATGTAGGAGTTCGGGGTTTGAGAAGGAAAGTTTTTAAATAAGTGACCTAAAACTGCATGACTTTCACTTTAAAAAGTCATTACCACTGATATTACTTTCAAAAGGTTTAAAGGTGTTTTTTATAGAAAAAACTACATTAAAGTACATGAAAATTTAATAAAACCATGTTCTACTTACATATACTTACATGTAATTACATAAATATTACATGTATTTCAGCGTACAAAAAAGGTTTTCAGCTTGTGCTGCTAAAGTAAAAGTCAAAAAAAAACTTAAATCAAAAGTTTCAGTTAGGGTTTTCATTTACATCATCTTACATGTATTTGGGACAACAGCAACAAACATGGCACTGATAAGTTCTTATTTATAAAAAAGTAATCATTTATTTATTTAAAAAAAATTACATGTCAAAGGGCGTTAACCACCAAAAAACAACAACAAAAATAAATAGTACAGTGCGATTATTAAAATAAAAAACTTAAAATACAATCAGACAAACATTGTCATAACTAAAGGCTAACACATACTGAAAGTTATACTTACATTTTTATTACATGTTAGTTTCTTAGGGTTTTGGTGGTGGTTTAAACAACAACTAAAAACACCATAAAAAACAAACCAAAAGAATACATTGTTGTAAAAAACACTTCTTTAACAAACTTTTGGTTTCTAACTACAACCTGACAAACTTTGGTTAGTAACTACAACCTGACAAACTTTTGACAACAAAAAACAGATTGAAGGAATATTATAAAAATTTAATGAGCTTACAAATGATTAATGTGGTTCAAACTTCTTTAACAACAAAAATAATAAAAGAAGAATGAACTTTAACATGAAAAAAAATTAAGAACAACAAAAATTAGCCCGGGAAAATAAGAACACAACAATTAAAATCTAACCACGACGATCATAACCGATGTATCGCAGAGGAGAAATTGAATAAACAGGGTCACGTGGAGGGGTTTCGTTAGCAGGAGAATCTTCGTCATGAACACAAACCCCCTTTTCCGTATTCTCAACAGGATCGGTTGTGGATGGAGGAACGCGGTTCTATAAAGGTGGAAGCACACTGACGTCTACAGGTTGCAATGGTTGTGAAGTGGGTGGATGAGTAACATCACCGCCACCCATGAAGAATGTTACCGGTGGATCTTGGTCAAGAAAGAAACAAGCTAAGTGCTTCAAAAATGGTGGAAAATGGATGAATTGTGTAAAGTGATTCTTGGATTTGGAAAAAAAAGTTTGGATATAGTACAAAAATATGGTGTCTCGAGATTTTGGAAAAGATAATATGGATGTGATTGGTAGGTGGAAAGTGAGTTGACATAGTACAACAAGTACTATGAAAAGGTATGACAAGCAAAATGGTGGTAGGGGGAAATGACCATACTACCCCTCACAGCTTCTTTGAAGGGGGGTGATGTGTCAAATGGTGATTGGTTGACTTGAGTTAAAGAGTTCTCACACTATTTAACGGTTAACACTAGAACCCAATCCTATATATATATATATATATATATATATATATATATATATATATATATATATATATATATATATATATATATATATATATATATATATATATATATATATATATTGATGGGTTAGGATCATTACAGAACCACTTTTTATTTTCAGAACTACAGAACCATTGATTTACATAAATGTATATTAAGTCTGGTAATACTTAACCTATTTTACATATGTGTATATCAGACATGAACAATAAACTATAAAAAACAACTAAATATCACCATGTTTAACTTACATCTATGTAAACCAATGGTTTATAATTTACATTTATGTAAGTCAATGGTTCTTTTGGTTCTGAAAATAAAAAATAGTTCTGTAATGATCCTGATCCATATATTGATACTATTGGATGAATTATGTTATCACATCAAAATATTATTAAGAAAATCCGTAGTGGATTTGAAACTAGGGCTCTGGCTATGAGGAACTAGTGAGACAATAACCTTGATTTCTTTTATTTCTATTTTTTTCAAATTTTAAACTATCACGATGATCATCTTGTTTTAACTTCCCAATTAGAAACCTGATTGCCATAATACAAGTCTAACCTAGAAAATTAGATTTGTATATGTGCACGTAATGTAGAAAGCATAGCACAACGAGATTTAGTTTCAATACTTAAAGTTTAGAGATACAGAGGAAGTCGATGAGTAATGTTTGAAGGCTAAACATGTTTCACACAATTTTCCGCATCGACGGGTAGTCAAACAATTGCACAGGAACGCAAAGTGTTGACCGGTACTTCTGATTTAAGCCTATGAGTGGTGTTTTGGTGTTTCGCCTCAATTATCGAGGTCAACTTCGAATAGAAACATAGAGTTCAATAGATCATGGCTTTTGAACGATTGTGTGTGACAGATCAAAGAATGGTGGTGCGATGGCGAAAACAATTGTAATCAATGTATGTTTAACTACAACAAAGATTGTCCTAATAACATGTTACAGAGGAAATTAAGAGCAGAAGAACTTAATTAATCTCATCTATGTTTACATTATATATCAATACAAGAGTGAAACTAGAATATATAATGATTATGTATTCTAATTTTTTAGCTGCGGTGTAATTTCATTAATTCTCTAGCGCTTTTTATTTTACAATTTTTATATGTATATATATTTATCACAAACTAGGTCGTGTTTAATATAAAATATTATTGGTCTATAACCAGTGGTGGAGCTTGAACATTATCGTATGGGGGGCGGGATCGAAATTAATATTTTTTAGGGGTGGCGAACTCGATATTAATATAAAAATTTACACTATCGGGTCAAAAATTTACACTGGCAGACTAAAATTTAACATTATCGGCGAAAAAAAGAGGGGGGCGGTTACACCGTCTATAACGGCTCAGTTGATGATCAAACATATATTAAAATATAGATAATAATTATATTAGTTATTATAAATTATATTAGAAGTTATA
This sequence comes from Flaveria linearis, assembly GCA_024085815.1. Taxonomy (NCBI): domain Eukaryota; kingdom Viridiplantae; phylum Streptophyta; class Magnoliopsida; order Asterales; family Asteraceae; genus Flaveria; species Flaveria linearis. The sequence continues at coordinate 24,979,387 of CM044003.1, forward strand.
AAAAATTATAAGAAAACTATACATTAAAGATAGAAAAATCAATTACAACATGAATTGGTATGTGAAATTTTCTGGGTACATAGTTTAACCATTATCTAGCTAGTTTAAACGAGCTAGATTAATAGCCCGCGTAATGTTATGGATAACTCAAGGTTATATAGAATAAGTTAAAAGTACTTTTTTTTGTTTGAAAAGAAAACTTCTATTAGAAAAAGACGAACGAGCCCTTAAACTAGGGCCCCCGCCAAAACCTTACATAAGATACAACGGGTATTTAACCCACTCTATCCAATCCACATTTTTATGTCTAGATCTATGCTTAATCTAAAAGAAAGTTAAAGCCTTCACATGCGCAACAATTCCTAAAACTCCTGGCTTCGAATTTTGGAACACCTTTTTGTTTCGTTCTTTCCAAATCGCCCAACACGTAGCCGTCACAATACCTTTAGTAATCTTCCTGCCCCATTTAGTGTTAAAGGAGCAACCTTCCAGCGTCACCAGATCCGAGACGGAGTCAAAGCTCACAACAGACCCCCTGCACCACTTCCAAATCTTATCCCAAACATCAAGGGAGAAAACGCATTCCAACATTAAATGATGAGCCGTTTCTTCCACAGACGAGCATAGCGTACAAGACTTATTTAATATGTTAACTCTCCTCGCCAACAACGCTGCACAAGTAGGAATGCGATCGAGCTTCAACCTCCACGTAAAGATATTAACCTTCAACGGCAACTAAGAGATCCATTTGAAAGCTGACACACTCTGACTGTTACTGTTCTGTTGCAGCCACTTCTTCACGTTCGCCACTGAAAAAACTCCATTTTTGTCCGGAGACCAGACCCACGTATCTCGACCACCTGTAAAACAGACTTTAGACATAACAAACTCGACATCCTGAGCTTCCGATATGGTTTCTACAGATGCTTTATCTACCACCCAAGTGTCCGCAATCATCGATTTTCCTTCATTCACCTTAATCCGATCTTCCACTGTATCATCTTTATTTCTATCCAACTGGTTTAGCTTCGGCCATCTGTTTTTAAGCAATGTCGACTCAAACCATATATCTCTCCAAAATCTAAGAGTACCCCCATTTCCCAGCTTGCCCTTCAAACAAGACGAGAAAGGCGTATCATTAATCACCATCTTTTCCAGCAACCTAACGATATTCTTCCAGCAACCAACGTAACCACTTTTAAGAGGTAGGAATATCCACCCTTTCCTGCTCCTATGAATACTTTCGATCGTCATCTTCCACATTCCTTCATTCTCAGTTTTGAATCTAAACGCCCATTTAGCTAATAATGTCGTATTAACTTCATTAAGCTTATTTATCCCCAAACCCCCCTCCTTTTTAGTTTTTGTCACAATATCCCAAGAAACCTAATACATACCTTTCCCCTCCTTGCCACCACACCACAAGAATTTGCGCATAAGTTTTTCAATCTCGTCAAGAACCGCAACCGGCGCTTTATACAAAGACATATAGTACACCGGAAGATTTGCTAAGACCGACTTTATCAAAGTAAGGCGACCACCAATAGATAAAAGCTTAGCTTTCCAAGAATTAAGCCTATTTCTTATCGTATCCAAGACCGGCTCCCAATTAGATATGCGATTCATATTCGACCCGACCTTTATCCCAAGATACACCATAGGCAAATTCCCAACCTTGCACCCCAATATACTGGCCGTACAATCCATAAATAATAGATTTATGAATATTAATTTTTAAGCCAGAACACAAGTAAAAAATACGAAGGACCCGATTAGTAACATTAATATTCTCCTTGTTCCATGCTCCTAGAATTAAAGCATCATTAGCATACAACATATGTGACACATTCGGACCTCCATCACCTATTTGAACCCCTTCCAAAACTCCCACATCAATCGCTTTAGAGAGCATACATGCTAACGCCTCCATAACAATCAAAAATAAGAAAGGAGAGAGAGGATCCCCTTGCCTAAGGCCTTTGAAACATTGGAACTCGAAAGTAGGTGACCCGTTTACCAGCACCGCAGATCTCGTCAAATGAAGAATCCCTTTCACCCACATACACCATCTAGGAGGAAACCCCATTTGACCCATAATAGACATAAGAAACTCCCAACTTACATTATCGTAAGCCTTCTCAAAATCAATCTTCAATAGAAAAACCTGTTTTTTATTCTTTTTCACCCAGCCAATAACTTCATTTAAAACTAACGGCCCATCAAGAATAAACCTATCCTTTATGAAAGCCGACTGAGTATTAGAAATCACCTCCCCAATCCCTTTTTTCAATCTGGCCGCCACAACCTTAGAGACCATCTTACTAATAACGCCTATTAGATTAATTGGTCTATAGTCCTTCAACCCCACTGGCGTTTTGGATTTAGCAATTAGAGTGATAAATGAAGAACTACACTCTTTGCTAATCATACCAGAACGGAAGAATTCTTCAAATAATCTCATGAAATCATCTTCCAAATTACTCCAATAGTGCATAATAAACCTGAAGTTGAACCCATCAGGCCCTTGCGCCTTATCCGCCCCACATTCAAAAGCAGCTGCCTTAATTTCCTCCCTTGTGAACGAAGCTATAAGAGCTTCTTTATTATTCGCCGATACCTGCTTAATATTATCACAGAACAAATATGGTCTATTAGAGAACTCCTCCTTAAAATGATTTCTATAAAACCGCAAGACCTCCCTTTTAACCAGCTTCAGTTTGGAGATCCAACGCCCATCAACCAACAATCCAGGAATAGCATTGGATGCCAACCGACCCTTGATACAACGGTGAAAAAAGCTCGAATTCTCATCCCCTGATGAGGCCCATTGAACTCTGGATTTTTGTTGTAAATCCCTGTTTTTATGAAACAAAGCTTTTTCCAGCTCTATTTTATTCTCCTCCCAAACCCAAACCTCATCCTCCTCAAGATCCTGGACTTCCATCTTTTTCTCCAGTCTCGCAATTTCTTCTTTACATAACGTCAAATCCTCATCTCCTTTTTTAGCGACCTCCTTCCACCATTTAGATAATGCCGATTTTACCGCCCCAAACTTCTTATGCAAAACAATATCAGGCGGACCAGAAAACCTATTCTTCTGCAGTTCCCCTATCACCACTTGATCACACCCCTCTCTATCTAACCAGGAATTGAACCATCTGAATGGTTTAGCCCCATAATTAGAATCATGAACAGTAATCATCAGCGGACAATGATCAGAAAGGTCCCTCGGTAATGCTCTAACCACTGCCCCAGGCCACCTACTAAAAAACTCTTGGCAAACCAAAATTCTATCTATCTTGCTTATCTTGCAATCGTTACCAGTACATGTCAGGAATGTGAACCTATTTCCTCTCATAACGTATTCCTGAAGGTTAGTATCATCAATAAACAGATTAAACTCATTAGCCAGTCGTTGATTAAACCGAGAGTTCTTTCTTTCTTCTTCCCCTCTAACCGAACTAAAATCCCCGAGCACAACCCACATCCCACTATCCGGCTGAATTAAACCTCTCAACTTATCCCACAACACCCGTTTTTCCTTAGCTTTTTGGGGAGCGTAAACATTAACAACATTAATAACTGAATCGTCTTTAACTAAAGTACCGGAAGTGAGTAAAAAATTCCGGTCCTTCAAAGAAGAGACTTTCTTAAACTTCCTGACATTCCAAATGTTCACCAACCCCCCCCCCCCCGATTTACCATTAGCATATACCACATCAAAATCATAATCCCCCACATTCCAAATTTTATCAAAACCAAACCCCTTATCTTGTGTTAATAAAGACTCTTGTAACACTAAGAAATCGACTCCAAACCTACGGACCAACTGTTTAACATCATAAGCCTTTCCCCCATTCCCAATACCTCTAATATTTATTGAGAGGCAATTCATATCAAACCTGATTGTAACCCGTATCCTTGAATCGAACCTGCAATTCCTTCTTCAAAACCTTCTAATTGAACCCCCAACTTGACACCAAGGACCTTCGTACTATTAATTTCACTAACAAGATCATTCTCGCTGTAACCATCTTCCATACAGCTCCCAGACTGGCCGAAAGCTTCGTTATCCCCTTTTGTTGGTGACTTCGAACCGTCTGCATTATCATTCTCAGGTTCCTCATTCGGCTGCTCGCTTTCTTCCATCAACTCCTGAAAAGAATTAGACAATTGGGCTGCAGGGTCCCCTCTAGCCTTAACCACATTAGTATCCAGGCCCAAGATGATGGAGTCTATAAGAAATGGGTCTTCATTATCTTTCTTGGGCTCCTTGATGGGCCTCTCATTGCTACTTGAGTATTCCCCCACTCCATACAAGCCCATATTCAAATGTTTTTTTCTTTTTTTCTTTTTAACGTATTTCCACCATCATAATTACCCATTTCCATAATTACCTCCTCATTAGTGCTCTTTCCTTTCCCAGGAGATTCCAATTCCTCCACACATGTAGGAACATTGATATCACCTTCCTTTCCAACCTCCTGCACATTAAAGTTAATGCCCGAACTTTCCTCCGCCAAAGATTCCGACGAGTTCATCGGCTGTGGTTCCGACGCTGCCACCTCCGACGTCTCTTTTGGTTGAAAATCTTTCATGTCTTCTTTCTCTGACGTATCACCATCAGCCATAAATTCTTCCATCCAATCTTTAGGGTCTTCAGTAACCCAAACCTTGAACGTTTTGCCCTTCCAACGTAAGAATGCTTCATCGTGAATCCGCATCCCATGTCTAACCAGAACACCAATATACTGAAAAGAAATATCTATACCACCTCTCTAAACTCTAGCAGATTTAACTACCGATCCAAACAGATTACCCACATCGTTTACAACCTTATTATCCGTAATACCCAAAGGTATACCGACAATTTTCAGCCATGTCAAACGTTCGAATGGAACCTGTTGACCCTCCCATATCATCGGATTTTCAAACTGCTCATGCCTACCTAAAAATTCATCTCTAGCCATGATAGCAACCTCATGTGACAAACTCTATGAGAATCAAAAGACCTCCCAAGCATCTCACCAAACCTTCGTGCAACTTCATCTCCACAAGAATAATACGAATGCTTTGTAAAACCTCCAAAGATTTCAGACGGACCATAACCGATCTCCCCCACAAACCTTTAAAACCTTCTGTTTTATCGGCTACCTCAATTATCTTGCCTTTTGCTGCACCGGAGAAAGCATCTTTATAGGATAAGCCATTGACAAAAGCATTAGTTCTAGCACCATACCCGTTCCCACCCTCATCATGATCCCTTTTCGTTGATCCTTTCTGTTCCCTGTTCTCCTTCGGATTCTGATTGATCTCGCCTTCTTCAAGCACAAATTTTGCAACGTTGAACTTCAACCTAAAATCATCCATTCGGACCGCCGATAATTTCTTTACCATCTCAGGCTTATCTTTAACATCTACCATAGTAACAAAACCAAATCTCTTCCCAGCCTTATCTCTTTTCCTCGCTATGTAGATGTCGAATATAGTACCCAACCCTCTAAGAACCATCGCCACATCAGCACCACTACAACGATCTGGAAGATTTGAAACATAATACTTAGTTAACCTTGCCTGAATCTCCGCCGGAATAGGTTTCCGGCGAGAGCCCATGTTACCTGAATCTCCGCCAGAATATTCAAGTGATGACTGTAGAAATACGGGTTGTCACATCATCCCCTTAATAGCACAGTAGTGATGAGAGTTCCGATTAACCGAACCGCTTTCGTGAGAGTGATGAAGTCACGTGAGTCGTCGGCTGTCGATAGTGAGGAAGAAGGGCTGTCGGCGGTAGAGAGGGGGTCGTCGGTGGTGAAAACCGGTGGTTGTTGGTCGGTAGAGGTTCGCGAGACAGAGAGTGCGATCGTCGCCAAAGTAGAGGCTCCGCAGGGGGGGCCGGTGCACTGTTACGGTAACAAAATATAAAATCAAACAAAAAGGTTAGAAACAAATAGCAAAAAGAGGGAGAAAACAAACGGAAGAAACTAGAAAGAAAAACAAACAAAAAAGATTAAACTCCAAAATTAAAACCCCAGCCCAACGACTCTTTTTGCTTCAATTAATTTTTGGAGAATTACATATTTCCTTCTAAAAACATCGTTAATTACATATATATACTTAATTTAAAATTTTAATTACATATATCTCCTCGTAAAACTTAGTTAATTACATATATCTAAATTAGAAGTTTAATTACATTTATCCCCTTCTAAACTTAGTTAATTACATATATACCTAAACTAAAAGTTTAATTACATATATCCACCTTATTAAATATAAATATTGCATATTGATCCATTTGATTATTTTTATTAAAAATAACTTATATAATTAGTACTTTACTCTTACTTTTAAAAAAATTATAAAATTATGTTTTTACTAGCTTTTTGAGTTTTAATTATTTACTAATATTTCTATACTAAAGTTTTTTATGTTCTTTTTAACTTTACCTTTTGATGCCAAAATTTTCAGGTTCATGTACGAGACACTTCTAGTCTCGTCATATAATATAATATGCACATAATTTTATGTTGCATAATGAGATTGGAAGTGTCTCGTAAAGGATATCAGAAAAATTAGCATAAAAAGGTAAAACCCAAAAAGAACGTACATAAAAACCTTTAGTACAAAACTATTAATAAATAATCAAAACTCGAAAAGCAAGTGAAGAATAAAAAATATAAGTTATAGTTTAATAAAAATAAGAGTAAAAGCTATTTATATAATTTTTGTAATAAAAGTAATAAAAATGGGTAATATGTAATATTTATATTTAATAAATCATATATATGTAATTAAACTTTTAGTTTGAGTATATATGTAATTAACTAAGTTTTAGAAAGGGATATATGTAATTACTAATTTTACAAGGAATATATGTAATTAACTAAGTTTTATAAGGAGATATATGTAATTAAAAATTTAGACTTAATTACACGGGTGGTCCCTGTGGTTAGGTCTGATTTCACTTTTGGTCCCTAACTTTCTAAAATTACAAGGTTGGTCCAATACTTTACACAAACGTAACAACGATGGTCCCTGAAACGGATAGTTATTGTTGTTAAGTGCGTATGAAATGACAAAAATACCCCCTTTCTCTTTTCTTCTTCTCCATCTACACTACTCCTACCACCATTGAAGCCTCCACCTTCAACCACCACCTTCAACCACTGTCACCACCACCTTCAACCACCACCACCATCTTCAACCACCACCACCACCACCCTTAACCTTCAACCACCACCACCCTCAACTTTCAACCACCACCACCACATTTAACCTTCAACCACCACCACCACATTCAACCTTCAACCACCACCACCACATTCAACCTTTAACCACCACCACCACATTCAACCTTTACCCACCACCACCTGCAACCTTCAATCACCAACACCACCTTCAACTACCATCATCGACACCACGTTCACCAGCGTCACCACCAGCACCATACCACCCACGTAACACCAAGAGTAGGGTTTCACTCATCTTGATTTGGGGGTTTTTGTTTCTAGGGTTTCTAAATATTCCTTTGATTCAAACAATGGAGGCGGCGCTGATGGTGGTGGCGGGAGGCACCCGTGGTGGTGGAGGCGGGAAGCACCCGTGGTGGTGGAGGCGGGAAGCACCCGTGGTGGTGGAGGCGGCGGTGATAGTGGTGGATGAAGGTGGTAGCGGGTGGGCTGGAAAGATGATGATTCAGGTGGGGAAGGGTATTTTAGTCATTTAAAAAAAATTTAACAGTGAAAGTTAACGTCCATCCATTTCAGGGACCATCGTTGTTACGTTTGTGCAAAGTTTTGGACCAAACTTGTAATTTTAGAAAGTTAGGGACCAAAATTGAAATCAGGCCTAACCACAGGGACCACTCGTGTAATTATGTCAAAAATTTAAGTTGGGTATATATGTAATTGATGAAGTTTATAAAAACCCAAACCCTAAGGATTGAACCCAAAAATATCCATACAGAGGACAGTCTAGATCTTGATTCACTATTTCTATTTTTTATTTTCATTATTTTTATTTATTTTCTTCTTGAGTTAATTACATGATTGGTCCCTGTGCTTTGCCCATATTACAATATTGGTCCCAACTTTTGAGAAATTACAGGTTTGGTCCTTACTGTTTACTAAACTGTAACATAATTAGTCCCTTACACTAACTTCTATTAACTTTCTCAGTTAAGTGGATGTGAAAAGACCAAAATACCCCTTATATATATTAATTCATGTAGGGGACACTTTTTTAATTATATATATACACACACATGATTACAGGTGGACAACGAATCTCCATCACTGCCTTTACACCACCATCATCCCCCGCACCTCCACCGTCGCACCTCCATCACCGCGCATCCATCGTTACTCCTTCGTCTTCACCATTCTCCACAGCCGACACACCACCACCTATGCACACCACCCTAGCGCACCACCGCCCACGTACCACTATCAACACCCACACCTCCACCACCGACCATCAACAATAGTAATTGACCTCATTGCTCAATTGAAGCCCTAATTAATGAAGATCATGTGTACCACGAGAAGCACGAGAAATAGATCTAATCAATGAAATCAAATGTACATGAATTAGTGATCTCACTGCTTCGTGAATCATCTCTATTGAAATCAACATCAACAACCCCGCATCGCCATTACCACCGCTATCACCGCACTCAAACACAATAGCTACTTTCTTCTCTGAAGCAACATCAACATCTTCAATTCCAGCACCGCTTTCGCCTCTCGTCTTCTCCTCAACGACCTTCTGCGGCTCATTAACTACATCAGCAATTGAATAATACTTCTGCATCTGCATAATCGGGATCCAATTCAACCTACGCTAGTGTATCGCAGTGAACACCAACTCGTACTCACACCTTGCGCCTTCTAATTGAGTCAAATGACCGCACAGAGCACAAATTGAAACCTCTAAGCTTTCTCCAGTGGCCGGGACGATGGTGAAGATATGTGTGTGTATGTATATAGAGAGAGATGATGTCACCGGCCGGCAACAATCATCGACGGTGATGGTGATGATGACAATGGTGCGCTGATGCGGCTGTGAGATGGTGCAACGATGAATGTGGTGGTGACTTCACCGGACGTGGTAGTGGCGATTAGTGGGAGTTGATCAGTGGGAGTTGGCCGGCGCGGTGGTGGCCAGTGGTAGCGTGCGATGGGGAAGGGGTGGGTTGGGTTTCAATGTAGTCAACACAATCAATATATATAAATAAGGGGTATTTTGGTCTCTTCACATCCACTTAACTGAGTAAGTTAACAGAAGTTAGTGTCAGGGACGAATTATGTTACTGTTTAGTAAACAGTAAGAACCAAACCTGTAATTTCTCAAAAGTTAGGACCAATATTGCAAGATGGGCAAACTACAAGAACCAATCGTATAATTAACTCTTTTTTCTTTTTTTTTCCCTGGTACCACTTTGAGTTGCTGTCCCAAAGTAATAGACCAGCTCCTGATGAAGAATAAAGCTAAATGCTTGTTGCTTATAATTTCATTAAAATACTTTACAGACACTCAAATAATCTAACAAGAAAAAACAAAAACTTTTTCTTGTCCAGTTGCAAGGTGTTATATGACATTGTGACTTGTCGACCAATAGAAAAAACAGTATTCATCATTCTTATTAAATCATATACACTTAATTGTTATTTAAAAGAAATTTCGTTAATTTAAAATTTTCATTATTAATATTTAAAATAAAATATATAACACTTATATAATTTAATATTATTAAACGAGTAATTTCCGGTCACCAATGATCTTTTGACCTAGTGGCTAAGGGAAAGATGGGAGGCTTTGCCTCTATTGGAGGTCCAAGGTTCAAATCCTTGACATTAGTGAATAATTATCATCTTGATGTACTAACTAGTAACTACTAACCACTAATCCTGTTGATAAAAAAAAGTACTATCATGAGCCGTTTAGACAAACATTTAAATTCGTCTACAATAATAATTCTGATAATAATAATTATTATTATAATATTAATATTATATGAATAATATTATAATAGAGTTAATTAACGACTGGTTCCTGTATTTAGCCCATATTGCAATATTGGTCCCTACTTTTGAGAAATTATAGGTTTGGTCCTTACTGTTTATTAAACCGTAACATAATTAGTCTCTGACACTAACTTCTGTTAAGTTTCTTAGTTAAGTGGATGTGAAAAAATCAAAATATCCTTTATAATTAAAATATATAATAACTCTATATATTAATTCATTTACGGCCCACTTTTTAAATTAATTATATTATATATATATACACACACACACATACAGATACATCGTCATCTTCATTCCCTGCAACCACTGACACCACCGTTGTCGGCACACCACCACCGCGACACACACACACACCGCCGGCGCACCACCACCCCAATCAGACCACCAACATCGTATCATCACAAGCACTATGTCATCACCTCCACTGCCAGTCCGACCATCACCACCATCATAGTCCGACCACCACCTTGTCATCACCACCGCCACAATAAACCACTGGTCACCCCACCTTTAAGTTTCCCTTCGTACTTACTGCCTGCCATCTCCACAACCCTCCATCGCCACCACCATAACAGTAAAAGTAAACCCAATTCGTTGAAATCAAGACAAATCTTATAAAATTTGAGCTAAAATCGAATGGGTGGCGTGATGGAGAAATCGTCGGTGATCGTGATGATCATCGAAGGTGATGGTGGTGGCGATCGGTGGGAGTTGGCTGGCGCGGTCGCCGGCGTGGAAGAGTTGCAGAGGTAGGGGTTGGGTGCGTGTGTGTGTAAACAAAAGTGGGTCCTACTAATTTTTATTACTTTTTTATTTGCTTTGTCTTTTACAAAGGGTAAAAATGACTTTTCACATTCAGTTAACAGCAAAAACTAACGGCTATCCACTCCATGGATTAATACTGTTACGGTTTGATAAATAGTAAAGATCAAACATGTAATTTCTTGAAAATTAGGACCAATATTGCAATATGAATAAAACACAATAATAAATCGTGTAATTAACTCATTCTATATACTTTAAAACCCATAGACATTCAAGCATATGGTACAACTTTTTATGCATAATTTTTTTTTATCTTTTAGGCTCTTTTGTCTTCTACTATATAGTATGAATTGGTATTTTTTTATTATAGCCCTTCAAGTTTAGACATGTGTACATTTTGTATCCTATAGTTACGAATATGTATTTTTTTTTGAAACATTCATAATTTTTTAGTTATTTTAGTTTTTCTATTTTTCTCTTCTAAGTTTTAAGACTTAATGTTTTAAAATATTTGAATATACCTTTGAGACTTGCTTCTTTAGTATACGTTTCATTGTAAGTTAAATTTAAAATGACATCGTGCTTTAAACTGTATAAGTAATCGAAACATTAACATATAAACCCTCGAAATTCATTTAAGATTAACTTTAAAATATAACTTTTATAAACTCCAAATTTGAACACGTGTTAACTATTTGTTAACAGTTACGTTGTTTGAGATTACGACATTTAATTTTATTGATGTTTGTGTTAGGATCAAAGAGCTCAAACACACGAACACAATCACGAGAACAATAATCAAAAGCGTTAAACGAGACACGAGATTTATAGTGGTTCGGTTACGGTGTGTAACCTACGTCCACTTGGGGCAACTAGGGTTTTCTTTTATTGAGGTGTTAATGTTTACAAGTACAATAGATATATTTATACTAACTAGACAATTAGGGTTTACACTCTTTGCCTAAAATAGCAAACTGGGCTTTAGGGCGGCCGTCCCTTAATCTCCTAATTCTGTCTTCAGTTAATATCGGGCCCACCCAAGATGGGTCGGAGCCCACAACTTAACAATCTCCCACTTGGGCTTCGAGACATCTTTTCTAACCCACCACTTGAATGCGTCAAACACTTCAACCTGCTTCCACCTGGATGCGCAAAATGTCTTCAACAGCATTGTCTTGTACTTGTAAATAAACCCGAACTTGTTTAGCTCCTCCTAGTTACCCCCACCTTCTCAACTATTCCTGAAGGCCAGCTGAAGCCCTGCAAAGCTTCAGCTTATCCAGCGTGACAGATTTCGTGAACATGTCTGCTGGATTCTTGTTCCCTTTGATGTTGTTCAACTTAATAGTACCTTTGCTGATTAGCCCTCTGATGAAATGATATCTGATATGAATGTGCTTCGTCTTCCCATGATGAGAGGGATTCTTTGCTAGTTTAACAACACTTTCATTATCACAGTACAACGGATACTTTGCCTATTTTCTGCCTAACTCACCCAGAAAATTCTTCAGCCAAACGAGCTCTTTACTAGCCTCGGCAGTTGCCATGTACTCAGCCTCTGTAGTAGAAAGTGCCACGCTCTTTTGGAGCCTAGACATCCAACAAATTGCTGTATCACCCATAGTGAACACATACCCTATAGTACTCTTGCAGGTCTCATTACATCCACCCAAATCAACATCTGAATAACCTTTGAGAATTGTATCTCTACCCTTGAAACATAATGCCATCTTTGAAGTACCCTTCAAATATCTAAGCAGCCACTTAACTGCTTCCCAGTGTTCTCTCCCCGGATTAGACATATACCTGCTGACAACTCCCACTACGTGAGTAATACCGGGTCTTGTGCATACCATTGCATACATAAGACTGCCCACAGCTGATGCATAAGGAACCTTCACTATTTCGGCCTTGTCTTTCTCTGTCTTTGGAGACTGATCTTAGAAAGCTTAATATGACTAGCCAATGGTGTAATTCGAGTAGTAGTCTTCTCATCATTCATTCTGAACTTCTCTAATATCTTCTGAATGTACTTCTACTGAGATAAAGTTAGAGAACCATTCTTGTGATCTCTGGTGATGCTTATACCAAGTATCTTCTTAGCTGGACCCAAATTTTTCATTTCAAACTCTATAGACAATTGTTTCTTCAACTTGTTAATCTCTGCAATATCTGAACCTGCTATCAGCATATCATCAACATAAAGGAGAAGAATGATATAGGAACTTTTAAACTTCTTGAGGTAGCAACAGTGATCCATCTCACATATCCTATACCCGTTTCTTCCCATAAAGCCATCAAACTTCAAATACCACTGTCTGGGCGCTTGTTTTAAACCATACAAACTTTTCTGTAGCTTACACACCAAGTTTTCTTTTCCTTTAACCTGAAAACCCTCTGGTTGTGCCATATAAATAGTCTCATCAAGATCACCATGCAGAAACGCAGTCTTTACATCTAACTGCTCCAAATGTAACTTCTCTGCTGTAACAATACTAAGTACTAATCTGATTGTAGTCATCTTGACCACAGGAGCAAATATCTCACTGTAGTCAACCCCGTGTTTCTGTTGAAACCCCTTAGCGACCAATCTTGCTTTGTATCGGTTGTTACCATTGTGATCTTCCTTAACTCTGTAGAGCCATTTATTCTGTAGAACTCTTTTATCTAGCGGAAGCATAGTTAAGACCCATGTATTATTCTTCATTAAAGAGTTCATCTCATCCTGTATTGCATGCTCCCACTGAAGCGAATCTTTTAACTTAACTGCTTCTGAGTAACTTTCTGGTTCACCATCCTCAGTTAAAAGAAGATAGTTAACTGAAGGACTGTACCAGGTAGGCTGCTTAGAAACTCTGATGGATCTCCTGACCCAATGAGATTGGTCTGTAGTCTGTGGATGTTGTTCATCTTCAAAATCTGAACTCCCACTATCAGAAGCTTCCACTGCCTCTTTATCTCCACCCATACCACCATCTTCAAACTCAGTGACTGTATCATCATCAGTTTCCATCTCTGGTTCATTAACTGGATCTGGATCTGGATGTTTCTGAGCATCAACATCAAATTCAACTTGCTCTTTTTAAGCCTCTGAAGTGGTTGTGTTTCTATCTTTGTATAACTCAGCCTTATTAAAAGTAGCATGCTTACTTCTGACTAATTTTCTGCTTTCAAAATCCCAAAGCCTGTAGCCCATAATGTCAAACCCATAACCGATGAAACTGTACTTCTTGGCTTTAGCATCAAGCTTGTCACCATCTTTCACTAGATCATAAGCACTGCTCCCGAATACTTTCAAATGCCCAAATTTAACAGCTTCACCTTTCCACTCTTCTTCTGGTATCTTGAAACCCAACGGAACAGATGGTCCTCGATTAATTAAATAGGCAGCAGTATTAATTGCATCTGCCCAGAACATCTTTGGAAGCCCTAAATTGATTCTCATACTTCTGGCTCTTTCATTCAATGTTCTGTTCATACGTTCTGTGACCCCATTTTGTTAAGGAGTGCCCGGGACTGTATAAATCATTTGAATACCGTTCTCTGCACAATAGATCTGGAACTCTTTGTTGATGTATTCACCTCCGTTGTCCGACTTCAAGCATTTCACCTTCAAATCAGTTTCCAATTCAACAACAGTTTTCCGTTTCTTAAAAACATCAAAAACTTCAGATTTATTTTTAAGAAAGTGAACCCATACCTTTCGTGTCGAATCGTCTATGAAAGTGACATAATAGTAAGCACCTCCCAATGAAGCAACTGGAGTAGGTCCGAAAACATTCGTGTGAATAAGCTCCAATTTCTGAGCTTTCGGTGACTTTCCTGTCTTCACAAAAGACACCTTCTTCTTTTTCCCGAATACACACGGCTCATAAAATTCAGATTCAACCTTCTTTAACTCTGGAAGCTTTCCACTAGAAACAAGCATTTTCATACCTTTTTCACTCATGTGACCGAGTCGTTGGTGCCACAGATTAGATTGACTCAGGCCACTGGTCACTGCATTTACCCCATCTACAGGAACTTCAACCACGTACAATGTGCCCCTCTTTATACCTCTGGCAATCACAAGATTTCCTTTCACGACCTTCCATTGTCCCCCACCAAACATGACATCATATCCTTCACTATCCAACTGCCCAATAGAAATTAACTTCTTCCTGAGACTTGGAATGACCCGAACATCTTTCAAGGTCCATGTGGTACCCAATGGAGTCTTCAGCACAACATCCCCCATCCCTATGATATCAAGAGCATGATCATTAGCTAAATAAACTTTACCAAAGTTACCTGTTCGTAGATTATTCATAAAGTTACCTGTTCGTAGATTATTCATCGACTTCGTGCTAGATGTAGCATGAAATTATGCTCCTGAATCCATAACCCATGACTCTGTAGAATCTTCAACACAGCAGATAAGAACATCATTTGAATTATCTTCAGCCAAATTAACTTCCTTTTTGTCTTTAGAAGCAGATGGTTTAGGGCATTAGCTTCTGAAATGCCCATGTTCTTTGCAGTTCCAACACTGGATGTCTTTCCTAGGCTTTGACTGACTTCTTCTTCTAGACTTTGAACGACCCCTACTACTACCCCTTTCTTTTCCCCTACCTCTTCCTTCAGTGCTCAGTAGAGAACTAGATGATTCACCATAATTTCTCCTTCTAATGTCTTCCCCAAAAATCAAATCACGGACCCCGTCAAAGGTAAGCTTAGTAGTACCACATGAACTACTAACTGCAGTAACTGTCCCTGGCCAACTTTCAGGCAATGAAGATAACAATAACAAAGCTAAAATTTCATCATAAAATTTGATCTCAACAGATAACAAGAGAGAAATAATGGTACTGAAATCATTGATATGAGAGGAAACTGAGCCACCTTCTTTCAATCTGGTGTTAACTAACTATCTGATTAGAAATACCTTATTAGATCCAGACGGCTTCTCGTACATATTCGATAAGGCTTTCATCAAACCATGAGTAGTAGTTTCATTCACAATATTGAACGCAACATTCTTTGCCAGTGAGAGTCTGATAACAGCAGTCTTCCGATCTTTATCAGTCATATCTGTCGGTTTATCCTCATCTAAGGTTGCCATCATATCCTTTTGACATAGCAGATCCTCAATTTGCATCTTCCAAAACCCAAAATCATGTCCATCAAATTTATCAATCTTTGTTCTCCCGTCATCGGCCATTATTCCAAACTAAGTGCTCAACGATCGAGTCAAAACTGAAAACAATGCCAAACACAACTGTGGCCGGCTGCCTGAACTTGAGTGTTGTTCTATTGAGCATTGTTTTATGGAATCAGTTTCAAAAAATTGCGAGCAATCGTTTGATAACGCACCTTCAATCGAAAACACAAAAAAAATCAGCAACAGAAAACAGCAGCAGCTGTTTCAGGCGGCCACAGGGGAGAATTCCGGAAGAGTCGGCGCCGGAACCCTAATTCGGCGGCGGCGGCGGCGGTTGAAGGCGGTGGCGGCGGCGGCTTAACCCTAATCGGGGTTAGGCGGCGGCGGCGGAGGCGGTTGACTGTGGCGACGGCGACGGCTTAACCCTAATCGGGGTCAGGGCTGCGGCGGCGGCGGTTAACGACGGTGGTACCCTTGATCGTGTGTACGGAATCTTCGAAACAGGGGGAAGATTTTAACAGTAAACAAGAGCCTGAACCGGCTCTGATACCAGTTGTTAGGATCAAAGAGCTCAAACACACGAACAAAATCACGAGAACAATAATCAAAAGCAATAAACGAGACACGAGATTTATAGTGGTTTGGTTACGATGTGTAACCTACGTCCACTTGGGGCAACTAGGGTTTTCTTTTATTGAGGTGTTAATGTTTACAAGTACAATAGATATATTTATACTAACTAGACAATTAGAGTTTACACTCTTTGCCTAAAATAGCAAATTGGGCTTTAGGGCGGCCGTCCCTTAATCTCCTAATTCTATCTTCAGTTAATACCGGGCCCACCCAAGATGAGTCGGAGCCCACAACTTAACAATTTGGACGTGAATTTTTTAGTGATCTCAATATAAACTTTCGAGTATTATTAACGGCTCACCTGAACACACATGTTTATGAGATTTTAGTTTCTTTTATATAAAGTTTTGATTGTTATCAACGACATATCTTTTCAATGTTTTATATACAAAATTACATATGCTATCAACACATCTCTTAGTTCATGGCAAAGATTTAACGGTTTTTTTTTTCATGATTTTATGTTCACGCTGCAACGCAGGGTATTATACTTTAAAACACAAATAGAGGAATGGAAAAGTAAAAAAAGACAATAGATTAATATTATTGTTTCAATAAATTATTAATTAATATTTGCTCTGGTAAGGATATCATTTATAATTTAATGTGTTTGGGTTCAAGTCTAGGTAGCAACTTTTTTTCTCTTTTTTTTTTCTTTTGGTTTTGTATTTTTTTTCGGCTCAAACACATGTTTTGTAAAAATGAATTGGGCTTGCTATAGTTTAGTTATGTAACTTTTTTTTATTTTTATTCTGTGCTTTGTTTTGTTTTTCTTATATTTCTTTTGGGCTCGATAAAATTATTTTATCACTTTTACGAATTTCGACGAAGTAGTCATTAAGATTATCGACGGAGTGAGAGTCGTAGCGGCGGGTTTGTTTTGCCTTTCTACATGCTTTAGGATTTTACGTTGGAATGGTAACCGTTACATTGTGTATGACATTTGCGTTTTCATATTTGGGATCATGGCGAAAGACCCCGTGCAACGCGCGGGGCAAAAAATCTAGTTATAATATAATAACACTAATGTATAATAAAGAAGTGCACGTGTGCTTTGTGTAGCAGTGCAAGAATCATGATAAATTGTGATAACAACAATTATTCTTAAACAAACCGACTCCATACGTCGGTTCGAACAACTATTTATAGGAGATGTATGGAGATTCTATTGAGATTTTATTGACATTTTCATTCTCATTTCAACAATCTCCGAATAGAACAGGTATGTGCTTAGGTTACGTTTATTCTTAAATTTATATTTATATATTATATTTTTAAGATTAAGACTACGGGTAGGGTTCGGGTGAAGCCCGAGCGAGCGTGTTAAATACCAGCAAGGTATACGGGTTGGATGCCCGGAATAGGGCTGGCGATGTTTGATCTGTCTATAATATGATTAAACTTGTTAAATAACAATTTTATTTTGTATATTTTTTAAAATAATTAAAATTAGGAGGTTAGATTTCATTATTTCTCATTTTTTGGACGTAGAAATATTTTTAAAAAATTATAGTAAAAAAAATAGGTAGTTAAAAAAGATATTTTCATGTTTGACACTTGTGTTACTTGTGTCATCTTTAACCTGTTAAACACGATAATACCTGTTTTGCTAGCCCTACCCGAAAGATGATATGGGTTATGAACATGTGACATATGGGTAAAATACCCATAGGGTTTGGGTGAGTTAATAAAAATAATAACTAGTTAAGTTTCAGTTGGTGCGTTTCGCGAAATTGCCTTCCGTCTTTCTTTTTCATTTGGTATTTTTTGTTTGAGAAATTTGGTGATATCAAAAGCTAGTTGTTCCACATTAACCATTGCAATTTATCCATTTAGATTGTATAATCTACCAACGTTTAAGGCTCAGAAAGAAACGCTAACACAGACTACCCACCAAATCATAGAGATGGCAATGGATTCTTAGATGAAACCCTCCTCGTCATCATTGAACATAAACAAAGTTCGAAGTTAAAACATTCAAAACAAAATGCCTGCTAAATAGGATAGATTCTCAGATAAGGATATTGTCATCATCACTGAACATATTTAAACCAAATGACTACAAAACAGATGTTGCAAAGAAGCCAACGGGTTCTCAAATGACAGCCTCGTCTCATTGAATAGAAACAATGTTCCAAACATTCAAAGGGGAACCCAAAATAACATAAATGTCGGCACAGATTGAGTAAATGGGTTCTCAGATGAGGCATCCTCATCATCTTAGAACGGAAACAAGATTTAGATCTGGAAATTTCAAAACAAAGTCTTGGAAAACACATTAACCAAATCTAATCGGTTCTCAGGTGAGGCCTTCCTCATCATCATAGAACAAATCAACAAAAGCCAACAAAATAGACGTAATAGGTTCTGAGGTGAGGCATTCCAAATCTAAAACATTGAAAAGATAACCACAAACAACCTAGCTAATAAGCTCTCAAATGGTTGACGTCACCGAAAGTAGTCATCCAAGACAGCCGACAGGCTCTAAGTCGGAGTGTAGAGTTAGTCAGACTACCGCCATCAAGACCAAACATCGTTGAAAGCAATCTCAGAGCCGGTAACATCACCAACGCCAATGACCAAAGCACATCATCAAAACCTAATTAGGGCGCTCAGATGTGCCAGATGCCATCATCATCGTGCAAAAGATGGGATGAATGGACGTGAGGGTCACCAAACGCCACCAAAGGCGGTCGACAGACCACCAGCGACGTCGAAACCTACAGATGTACGCCGATTTCAACGCGCACTACCATCTATAAAACGACGGTGATACATGGGTCCACTGAACCAGCCATCATCGAGCAAAAGATGAGAAGAACCGAACGTGAGGGTCACACAGACACCACCAAAGGTAGTCGACAGAACACTGACGACATCAAGGTCGACAGATCTAAGCCGATTTTAACATGCACCACCATCCACAGACAACGGTGATATGTGGGTCAACTAGAGCCGCCACCCATACACAAAATCAGCAACAAAGGTAAACATTGCAGATCAACATACACATCTCTCTCTCTCTTTCAAATTAAAAAGGATGATTAAATGGGTGAACACCCTCTTTTTTTACCTCTATAAACAAATTTGGGAAGGGAGGTAATATGCAAACTCTAAAAACTTTTATGGTCAAACTATTAACAAATGTAAACATACTGCTGATCAAGTTAGTTTTTTCATATATAGGTAAAAAAAATTTTTTTGAACGGCAAATAGATATTAATAAAAGGGGCTAGCAAGTAACTAAAAACCCCGGAAACATACAATACATATTAAATATAAGAGCAAAGTAAATTAAGTGTAACAACAACTCAACCCGGATCTAGAAGAAATTTTTCAACTACCAATGGTTCATTTCGTTTACACCTTACTTTTAACCATAATGAGACCGCCACCTTGATCTCGCTTCTCACCTTGTTGATCGACCGATTTGCCTTCTTGAAAATAATTTCATTCCTATGTTTCCATATGCTCCAAGTGGTGACCATGAATATAGAATGAATCGCTTTCTTGAATGAATCATCCCCCTTGAGTATATAAGGACTATCCATTAGATCATGAAAAGAGAAGGCATATACATGGCCAATGTTGCAGGCCAAACTTACGGTCTCCCAGATCTTAACTGAGAAGGCACAGGACGTAAACACGTGAGCAACAGATTCCTCCTCCACGCCGCATAGAACACAATTTGCTGATTCAACTGCGACATTTCTGCGAATGAGTGAATCAAGAGTGGGTAGTCTATTCAATTCAGCCCTCCAGTTGAATATATTAACTTTTCTTGGCACCCAACAATTCCAAGGAAATTTGTAATATTCACCATGAATGCTTTTATCTGCAAGGATGGCTTTTATATAAGATGAGGAGAATTCCTTTACCTCTAAATCACACCAACTCCATGAATCTTTGCAGTCCGATGGTTCCACTGTTAACAACCTCATCATTATGTGATCAATCTCAATCCTCTCTTGACCTGGTTCAATTTCTCTCCTCCACCTCCAAACCCATACGATTTTATTATTGAGCATCCTAAAACATTCATTGACCAGAACGTTTTTTGAATGTTCAAGGGCAAATAGCTTCGGGTATTTATCTTTCAATGGTACCTCCGCCACCCATCGATCAATCCAGAATCTGATGCTGTCTCCTTTTCCCAAGATCCCCAAAAGCATGCAGTTTAGGTTGATGTCCATCCCTTGGAAGTCCTCACCAATTTTGTAGATGTTTTTCCGGACACCCGGGACGGTTATTTTTGCGGGAATTGGGTTCCAAGATCTCGAGTTATGATGGATAGCCCATATTACGTTCCACCATAACGAGTGTTTATCATTTCGAAACTTCCACCACCATTTTGATAGCATGGCCATGTTTGATTGTTTTAATGGTGTAATGCCCAAACCGCCTTTGTCTTTTGGTAGAGCAGTTCTCTCTCGTGCAACCCAATGTATTATTCTGCTGTGATTGTCACCACCCCACAAAAAGTTCATTCTTATTCCTTCCAAAGTGTTAATGACTTGGGCCAGAGCACGGTAAAGAGAGAAGTAGTAGGTGGGAAGTGATTCAAGAACCGATTTTATAAGAGTAAGTCTTCCCCCAATGGACAATGATTTCGCTTTCCAATTTGATAATCTTGATCTGAAAATGTCAATGACCGGGGACCAGTTTTTGACAAGGTTCATATTTGCACCCACTTTTAGACCAAGATACGAAAAAGGAAGAAAATCGGCTTTACAGTGAAGTATTGAGGCAATGGATGTGACGTCTTCATTTCTTTTGTTGATCCCATAGATTGAAGATTTAATTAGGTTCACCTTGAGACCCGATAGTAGGAAAAAACCCCTTAAAAGCCTTACAATGTTTCGAACGCCCCTTTCACTCCACTTTCCAATGATAATGACATCGTCTGCGAAAAGGAAGTGTGTGATTTCAGGACCATTATTCGGCAGCCTAGTGCCTTCAAACAGACCCACTGAAGCAGCTTTCTTGACTATACAAGACCACGCCTCCATTGCAAGGATAAACAAGAAAGGTGATAGAGGATCACCTTGTCTTAATCCCCTCTTACATTCGAATTCATGAGTCGGACTTCCATTAATCAATACCGAGGCCTTGCTTGCCATAAGAATAGACTGAATCCACAATCTCCATGTTAACGGGAAGTTCATTTGTAAAAGCATATGGTCCAAAAAAGACCAGTCAAGAGTATCAAACGCTTTAGCAATATCTAGCTTTAGAATCATCCCTTCAGATTTGGTTTTCTTGAGCCAAGACACGAGCTCATTTATAATTAGAGGGCCTTCCAAAATGGATCTTTTTGCAACATAGGCGGATTGTTCCTCCGATATCAAGCAACCAATTACACCTTTCAATCTTTGAAGGAGCACTTTTGATATAACTTTGTTTATTACTCCAATTAGACTTATTGGTCTAAAGTCTTTCGGGGTGAGAGGATCTTTAGTTTTTGGAATAAGAGCAATGAAGGAGGATAGACAGCCTTTACTAAGTGACCCTTTCTGATGAAATTGCTCCATTAGTTCATAAAAATCTCCTTCCAGCAGGTTCTAATATTTTCTTATAAAACAGAAATTGAAACCATCTGGTCCCGGAGCTTTGCTCCCATCACACTCCCATACAGCCGCTCTGACATCCGCCCGTGAGAACGGTTGAATCAATTGTCTAGCTTGGTCATCCGAGAGCTTCTTGAGGTTTGGGATAATGAACTGCGGTTTTGTAGTGGTTTTGGAATCATATTTTTCCTCAAAGAAATCAAGTACATTTTTTTTCGTTATTATTGGATCCGTTACCCAAATGCCATCAATCAATAACCCATTTATTCTCTTGGATGCAATATTCGAATTAACCATGCCATGAAAGAATTTTGAGTTCTCATCGCCCTCAAGTGCCCATTTAATTCTAGATTTCTCTTTCATGTCTTCTTTTTTCCTTTTTTGGATGAGTTTGAGCTCCTTTACAACTTCCGCCCTTGTATTAACTTGGTTGGTGGGTAATAGGTTTGCCTCAGCAAGTGAGTCAAGATACCCTAATTGTGCTTTTAAATTTTCCAGTTTAATCTCCTCCTTTGCTTTTTGCTCTTTTAGCCATATTTTAATACCAGATTTCAGCCATCTTAGTTTAACAGCAAGCTTTTTATCCACCTCCCCCACAAATTGGAATGAATTGCACAGCTTTTCAATAATTTCATCAAAGCCCTGCATCTGAAGCCATGAACTAAAGAACCTAAACGGGGCCGGACCGAAGTCAGTGGAGATACATTCAAGCAGGATGAGACGGTGGTCCGATAGTCCTTCATTGTCCATTATGGATAATTTGGCAGCCGGCCAGATACTCATGAAATCATTACAAACAAGCATTCTATCTATTTTACTCAGTTTTGTCCCATTACCACCAATATAGGTGAACCTGCTGCCACCCATTGCATATTCCGATAGCCCGGCCATAAAAATGAATTCATTAAAATCCTTTGCCGATGATGCACAGAATACGGAGTTCAGTCTTTCCTCCGGATGTCTAACAACATTGAAATCTCCCATCAAAAAGAATATCCCAGAAGCATTTGCCATATATTGCAACAGATCCCTCCATAATTGTTTCTTGGCATGGATGTCATGAGGTGCATAAACGTTAATTATGGATACACAGATATTTGGTCTAGAGAGTTTACCTTTGATCACAAGGAAGTGTTTACTTTTTATGGAAGATTCTCTGATTAAAATGGAAGGATCCCATAAGGATATTAAACCACCTGATCTTCCCATTGCATTCACATATTCTACCTCAAACCGAGATCTTCCCCAGAAAGTATGAAAACTGAGCTTCGAGGAATCAGCCAATTGTGTTTCTTGAATTGCAACGAAGTGAACTCCAAACTTTGCTTAAGTCGTCGAACCCACTGTGACTTTCCCGGGTCGGCTGCTCCCCTTAAATTAATTGAGATGCAGTTCATGGATTACCTGCATTCTCCCCTTCTCTTCTAATTAGTTCCTCAATTGCTGGTTCAAAGCCCTTTAGGTTTATACCAACAAGAGAATTTGCCCTTATAGTGTCTCTCACTTCTTCTGCTTGTCCAGAGCAGCAATCGGACCACCCATTTGCCTCAGCTATCACTTTCACCCCCTCCTCATTTTCATTACGAATTGGGTTAGTAGAGGAAGATTGGCGAGAAGATTCTGAACTGTCGACCGAGGCTTCCTCATCCCCTTCCGGTTCCATGTATTGATCTTTTGATTTACCCCCGCATTTTTTCCGACTGATTCTCCGATTATGCTTCAGAAGATACTTGCTAATCTTAAACCTTCTAATATCACTCAGATCTTCGTTTAGGTCCGGCAGCTTTACTCTTCTACGAGAGGATCGTCTCTCCGCCTTTGAATCCGTTTTATCTTGCTTTCCAAAATTATCATCAAGTCCATGATTCGTTGGTTCATTCAACATGTTGGTTTGGCCCATTATAGTATTGATGGTGGGGCCCAACTCGAATGGGTCAGAATTACAGTCAACTTGGGCCACTTTGTTGTTTAGGAGCCCGGTATCTCCACTATCAGGCACGTGGCTATCACCTCGAGAATCCCCAGAGAGACATGCATGCGTATTTGCATGCATTTCGAACACCGGCGACGCCAATTCATCTTCCCCGTTTGAATTTGACCGATCGGATTCCATGTTTCTTCTTCCCATAGACTTTTTGAATTCATCTTTGAAAGTTTGTTGTGTGTCTCTGGAGGATGATGTTGACCCCGATTGTTTTTGGATGCCCTCGACATCCGGAGACTCAGGCTTCATGAATCCAGGAATCCATATCTCATCGTCTTCGTCGATCCAGCATAGAAATTCATGGTTCTTGTAGTGGATTTTCAATTCTTTGCTTATCTTCTTACCAGAGGTGGAGAGTACGGCCACCCTCTCATAAGAGTAATCTCCGTCTAATAGTGAAGCATCTGAATGGATAAGAATTTTTCCACATGAAGCCGCGATTTGATCCAGGACGCTGTTATGAAACAGCATGGGAGGAATACCTCGGATTGCTATCCATGCGATTCTTTCATAGCTGATGTCTTGCTCATTCCAGGGGACCAGGGAGGAGAAGATACTGCCCCACACATTTGCCATGGATTCTTTGTAGTGATTTGCTATTTCCATACTAGGAAAAGATAACAGAACTCTTAATCCACCCATATATCTGACTGAACAGTCCGGCAAGCCATTTTTCGCAAGCAAGTATGCTTTGATCATCAAGAATTGATATTGAATGAGTAGTTCCAAGTAGCGATTTGCCAGCAAGTGGGTGATCGGGAGCCGTTGTGTTATATGGATTGTTTCAATGGGTTGTGATTTCACTACGTGACTGTAAGATGCATAACCAAACTGATGTACTGTTGCACCACCCACCTGAGCTTTTTCTTTCATCACAGCAATCTTCTTGTATCTTTGATCTTTTTCCATTCTACCTGGTTTCGGTCTCTCAAATTTCGCAACTGTTATCCAAATCCTTCTCCCATCCACCAAAGTGCTTGCTAGTGTCTTCATAAAGGTCTCCTCATCCTCCACTTCCACAAATCTCAGAAAACCGAATGTTTTTCCCCATTTATCTTTCTTCAAAGGAATATATGCATCCTTTAGATTCTTGTGATGCTGAAACGCCCTCCAAAGGCCTTCATTTGTGCATCCCGCCGGTAGGTTGGACACAAAATACTTCACCTTATTCTTGTATTCCTTTTCCTCTTTATTCCTTCCTATACGCTTTGTCTGGTCATGGGGTTTGCAATAGATCCTTTCTTGAATCCTCTTCTGCTCAGCAATCTTCCGGCGTCGTAAGTCTTCAAGGGCAGACGGACGGTCTTCTCTCCTGCTATCCATCTTATACTCATATATAGGTAAATAATAAAAATAATAACAACGACAACGACGGCAGCATCAACAACCATCAACCACCAACCACAACAACCACATTAAATGTATAATTGAATGATAACGAGCTTTGGATAAGTTAGTGACGAATGTAACAATATGCAAGGTAAACATCATTTCAATGCCTAATAAAATCATTTTATTAGTATTGTCTTACCTTCTTTGTCAAGTAAGTAGTTGGATTTCCATGTGCTTCGCGATAAAGGGTTTGGGTGTGATTAATTATGGTATTTGTTCAATATTGTTTGGATGGTATTGATTGTACATATTAATGAAACGACGCCTTCATTAAGACGTTGACGGAAAAAAAAGTTAATTACATTTATCTCGTTCGAGTAAGATGTTACCAAAAAGCCCTCCCTTAATAATATCTTTACAAATACAATTATATTAGTGTCATAGAATCAAGTGGTAATGAAAAGGAATAAACATTAGTTTTCGGAGCTTAGAATTGGTAACCCATTGTGGCTGCAAAAATCAAGGATGTTACATGAAAATAGAGGATTAATCGCATTGACATCACGATTGCCACACTAAACAATGAATATGAATTGCAATCATCAGTCTTCAAACTATAACGTGTGTAGTCGTTTAATCACAATAAAGAGTTGTTCATCACAACCGATAAATCATAGGAATAATCCCCTTGGATCAAACCTAGGTGGACGTGGGTTCACAGACTCAAGAATAATCCATATATTTCATACTACCTTTGATAACTCATGTATTATATGAGTTGAATAAATAAACTATTACATAGAATGAAATTGACTAATCATAAAACGATATTTTAAGATAAGATATCAATATCTTTTAAACTTTTACTTTTAAACTTTTTTTGTTTTTTCAAAAAAAAAATTAAACATATTGACTTAAAACAAACTCTTTTATTATAACTCCCTTATTTTTGGTTTATAAAAAACTATATTTTAAAAACACTAAACAAGTTTAATGTTTTAGGAAAAAAATATTTTATAAAATTTTTTTTAGAAAAAACATTTATAAAAGATCTAGTTTTTATGATTTATTAAAAAACTAATTTTTAATTAAAAAATAACTAAATAATATTGTTTCTAATTAATGTAATTATTTAATAAGAGATAGAAGTAATAAATTTATGTGGAAGAATTGTGGTCCTGTCATATTTCCCTGGTTCCCAGTTGCTAGGGGTGTTTATTGGTTTAGTTATCGGTCTGTTCGATTTATTTGGTTCGGTTTGTTTGGTTTTGAAATTTTTCAGGCATAATCGAAAATCAAACCGAACCGAATTCGAAATATGGCTAGCTGAACCAAGCTGAAAACCGAATTCATAATTCGGTTTCGGTTAGGAACCAAGCTGATTTTGTAGTTCGGTTTGGTTTTATCGGATTACGTTATTGGGCCCTGTTGGGTCAGTATGTTGGATTGAAAATAAAAGAAGGGGCCCAAAACTACACGCTCCTCATCGAACGTCTTCTTCATCAGAAGTACAGAACACCATCTCAACTCCCAAATTTTCAAATTTTGTGCACTATCGAATCATAGTCGTTCGATTCGAAATCTGCTAATCAGGTTTCCTTTTTGATTACTTTTGTTAGGGTTTCTTACATTTGGTTTTATTAGTTATATTAGTTTGATGGAATATTATGTATGTGAACCTTGATCTGATATACCCTAAAGTTTCCTTATTGTTATGATTATTTGTTGTTGATGATGACATATTGGCATGACAAAAAATAGATTATTCTTTTGATTTCTCAAGACTCAATACAGTGATTGCTGAATTTTTTTTCCTCCTTTTTACCATGCTGATGTAAGAAATGCTTTTGCCAGTTGTTGAGGAGACATGAAGGTTAAGCTTTTGGGTATCCTTAACAAGTTTTTGTACATTTCAGCATTGTTAATTTTCTCATGTGACAACATGGTTAATATGTTCTCCACCAGATTTAGCTGTTGCTAGAATTCTACAATATCGTAAAGTTCTTTACTTTTTTTGTTTTGTTAGGGGTGGTAATTCCTAACATTTTAATCAGGTTTTGGTTGATCTCTTTAACCATTTAATTAAACAGGGGTGTTTGGTTGACTGTTTAATTAAACATATTGGCTTGTCATGAATAAATATAGGTTTGTGTTCGGGTTCATTAAATTGACCCGCACGATTGATACTCCTAGTGTTGCTGTTTTTGGATTTCACAAACTTTAGTGGTGGTTTATCCTACTGATCAACCATGGTTCTATGCTTCCGTGCTAGATTTAATCACTTCTTGCAAATCTTGCTATCAACATATTTGAAGAATCCATCTGACCATGTCATTTTAAATAGTAATATCCTTCCTGTGCTGGATAAAATAGACAATCAATACTAGATTTCCTACACAATGGACCTTGAATGTGACATAGAATTCATACATGCATCTTGCTCGAAGAACAGTCCTAGTTAGGGGCTACCTGCATGGCTTGGTATTGCCACTACGCATGATGAAGCAAATTTAATGAGTTGATTTCTTGCCATTGTTTTTTTATTTTTCTTAACCAATTACCTATGCAACTCTGGTGGACCTACTAAACAGAGTATGTTTCTTGACATTCATTTCAGTTTAGATGTGGTTTATTATGGGTGGGAATTCAAATTGTACTGTGTGATGTGTAGATGGCATGCAGTAGCTTCATGGACATGGGATGCTCAGGATGAAACATGTGGAATATGTAGGATGGCTTTTGATGGTTGTTGTACTGACTGTAAACTACCTGGTGATGATTGCCCACTAAGTAAGTCTGTTTATTCTACTTTTTTCACTTTATCTTTGGATATATCCAGTAACACTTCATGTTTGTTGTTAACAGTCAAAGCCTGTACTTCTTCTGTGCCCTCTTCTACTTTCTCTGATATACTGAAATTGATTATATGCATTTCTATCAAATTTCTAGCTTATCTTTTTGAAATATTTGATACAAAAGTTACATGATCCTCTGTGCTCTTATGAGAACCAAAAGATGGCATAATGAGTGGGGTAACTTGCAAGAACAGATCATTTTTTATGTGAGTTGAGATGGTTTGGATTGACCTGAAACTTTTTTTTTTCTCAAATGTGTTAAGAGTTTTTATAAACGATTAGCTGCCACATAAGCTTACCAAACTTATATTATATCATTAACATCGTACTATAATGTTTCTATTATGCTCATGTGTTGCTTCTATAGTTTTGTACATCAGAATAAAGCAGTCATCTATACTTTGAACTTCCTTGCTAAAAAACTGACTTGTGGATGTACCATTGATCATGATATTTTTTTAACATAGGGAGTTTTTTTTGTAATGGATTAAAACAACAAAATAACTATGCCATGCCTTGTGAAAATACAAGTTTTGACCCACATACAAGTCCACCCACTCGTAAGTAAATGGGTGGGGATATTGCCATGCCTTGTGAAATTACATGCTCTCAGCTTCCATGAC
Organism: Flaveria linearis; assembly: GCA_024085815.1. NCBI lineage: Eukaryota > Viridiplantae > Streptophyta > Magnoliopsida > Asterales > Asteraceae > Flaveria > Flaveria linearis. Next base: position 25,008,317 of record CM044003.1, read on the forward strand.
ATTATCTTTTGTGTTCATACATTGATAATGATCCGTTTAGTGTATACTATCTCGCTTGATTACAAACGATACCTAATTTGACCAACTTATTGATGCAGTATGGGGTGCTTGCAATCACGCTTTCCATCTTCACTGCATTCTCAAATGGGTGAACTCACAGACTTCCCAGGCACACTGTCCCATGTGCCGCAGGGAGTGGAAGTTTAAAGAATGAAGGCCAGCTTGTTGCAGTGAGTTTCATGTCATTTTCTTACCATGTTATGTAATCATTGCAAGATCAAACACTGTTTATGGAAACCAATCAAAAAATCATTGTTGCTGAAAGTTTGCCTAATTAATACATGTCCACCACCTGATTTCTTTCCTTTTCTTAACATAAGTAGTAGGGCATTCATGCAAATTATTATAAAAAAAGCCGGGCATTCATGCAAATTATTATAAAAAAAGCCTCTTAGGCATCTTGGTTAGTTTTAAGGTTAGTCGGTTATGCACATCACATTGGTCTTGTCCAGCATACTCTTACATTGGATAAGAGGTGGTGGTTAGCAGGAGAAACCTAAATTAACCAATTAAGAAACCAAACCGATAAGAATATATGATTGTATTTTTATAATCAAGTTTTATTGTTTGGTTATGATTATATGTGTATCAATGTTGTAAAAATCGGCCTAGGCGGCCGATTAATCGGTGATTAATCGCTAGGCGGCCTAGGCCCTTGTAGATTAATGCTAGTCGGATCAATTAATCGGTAATTGGACCTAGGCGGGATTAATCGGACCTAGGCGGGATTAATCGGACCTAGGCGGGATTAATCGGACCTAGGCGGGATTAATCGGACCTAGACGGGATTAATCGGTGCAAATCGGTAAAATCAGTGTAATCGGCGTACTACTTTCTGATCGGTCAAAGCCGGTCAACGGCTTGAATGTGGGTTTTAAACCATAATCTTACGGATCTTACCATCTAAACCACAGCCCTAGCTCCCTAGCCGACATCCCCACCTCCACTTCGAATCTTGAGACCAGGCCTCCTCCCAGCGATGACCCCTCCGGCGATCAGCCTCCAACCGCGAACAGTTCCTCCCGTAGCAGCCCCAACCGCGAACAACTCCACAGTACTTGATGGTTAATTTTTATATTTTGAAACTATTTGATCTATGAAGTGTTTGAACTACTATGTTTTAATTTTTATATTTTGAACTATGTGATCTTTGAAGTACTTGATGGTTAATTTTATGTTTAATTATTAATGTTTGAAGTGTACTAATCTTAAGTATATATATAATTTCTAAAAAATACATATAAAATTTTCAAATCGATTAATCCCGATTAATCCCGATTAATCCCGATTAATCCCTAGTCCCTATCTCATCGCCCGACTAGCGCCTAGCGATTTTTATAACATTGATGTGTATAAATAACTGAAATAATCAAACCGGACTGTTATTAACATCCAATGTGTGTATTTCACTTTTTTAATTTATAAATATAATGCATTAAAAACTAAGGGGACGTTTGGTATGCAGGAATTCAATGGAATTCAATAGAATTGGAATCTGAATTCCATTGGTCATTGTGTTTGGTTGGTAAGAATTCGTTGGAATTGGAATTTGAATTCCATTCTTCACGTGTTTGGTTGAAAAAGGAATTGGAATTGGGATTGGAATTAATTCCCTCAAATTCCTTCAAATAAAGGATTTCAAAATCCTTCCGAATATTGAAGGATTTCAAATTCCACCGACTCTTGCCTCACCACTAACCGCCCTCTACCACCCCGCTCACCGCCGACCGACACTACCGACGACCCCGACCGCCGACGCCCCCCACCAACCCTAACCCCCGCCACCCCCAACCGCCGCCCCAACCGCCGACCGCCGCCTACCACCTTGCCCACCGCCAACCGACTGTGACGCCCCCGATCGCCGGCGCCACTGCCCGCCCCCGATCACTGACCACGGTCGTCGTCCGTCGACCGCCGCCGTCCGTCATCGACCGCCGACGCCACTGCCCGCCCCCGATCACTGACCACGGTCGTCGTCCGTCGACCGCCGCCGTCCGTCACCGACCGCCGCCGACGACCGCCGCCGTCCGTTACCGACCGCCGACGACGACCGCCGTCACCGACCGCCGTCGTCCGTCACCAACCGCCGACCGCGACCCCGACCACCGCCGACCCCAATTGTCGTCCCTGCCGCTCACCGACCGCCGCCGACGCCGACCACCGCCACCCCTAATCGTCGATTGTCACCGACCGTCGTTGCTGAACCGTGTCTCGACGACGGGCGTTATCGGTTGTGGCGGTCAATCGGCGGCGGCGGTCGGTTTTCGAAAACGGGCGCGGTTGGTGGTCGCGGTCGATTGTCGACGGTGACGGCGGCGGCGGTCGGTGGTATGTAGCGGCGATGATTGGTGGTCATTGAGGTGGTGGCGGTTTGCGACGGGTGATAAATTCCAATTCCTTTATAATGTATTGGCACTGGAAATGCATTTGGAATTTAAATTCCCTTTATAGATTTCAATTCCTTTGAATTCCAAATCATTTGGAAAATATTGAATTCCAAATGCAATTCCTTTGAATTACAATTCAAATTCCAATTCCAATTCTAATTCCAACAAATTCCGCGAACCAAACGCCCCCTAAGTATGTTAGCTGCGTTGCAGCGGGTAATTACCATGATAAAGCAATATCTAACATCAAGAGTATCGCTAGAAGCGAAACTACAAGTATCATGTGCTCTTTATATATTTAAAAAAAATGTATATAAAACTGGAATCATAAAAAAAGAAACAAAAGATTTGTACCCAAATGATGTTTGATCTTTTCAAGCATTAACTTTCTATATGTAGCAACAACTCAGAGAACATATATACATGAATATGGCATGAGTGTAGCTCGAAGTAGGGGTGAGCAAAAACCGAACCATTAACCGAAACCGAACCATTAACTGACAAAACCGAACCAAAATTAACCAAAAACCGACCAAACCGAAAACCGCAATAACTGAAAACCGAATTAATCAAAAGTCGGTTTCGGTTTTGTGTCCTTGGTTAACCGAACTAACCGAAACCGAACCGAACCGAACCATTCATATATTCATGTATTTTTAACTTCTATACCAACATTTTTTGTGTATCTTTAAGGTTACTTTGTGATAAACTATTATAATGAAAAAGATTATAAATGAATAATACGATATTAACATATGACACATAAGGTTTTCATACATATCTAATAACTAAAGTGTTTAAAAGCTTATAACCATTGTATGTGATGATGTTGTTTCTAACCCACATTGCTAGCCAAAGGAAAGCTTCAACTATGACGTTGATTGGTTCACTAAGCTAGTTGTTAATTTACTCAAAGTTTGGTTTTTGGTTATTAACGGAAATAACCGAAACCGAGCCGAAAACCGACATATTTACCAAAATAACCGAACCGATCTTCGGTTTTCGGTTTCGGTGGTTGATTTTTTAAAAACCAAACTTCGGTTATCGGTTTCGGTGATTTGTGAAAACCGAACCGAACCAACATTTGCACACCCCTAGCTCCAAGTGAGAAGTTTTATGACCCAAGTGAGAAGTTTTGTGACCCGTATCTCAAACCAATTATCCCATAATCTTCTTGAGATACTCTGCACTATCAAGTTTTATGACAATTAAGTCAAGTTTAAGAAAATGGAATAAGGTAATGATAAAGATGACTAAACCTCTTCATTTGAAGCATGAGAAAAGTACTAAATGCTCCCAACCCATATTTTAGATAGTATGCATATGCTCTCATGAGTAAAATTTTAGATAGGGGAGACTGAGGTGATTCGTTCATTAACAGAGAAGACAAATGAGGACACCATTGAGGAGGGTGGAGACCTCATAGTGGAAGGAAAAGGAGCAAACTAGACATGATTTGTTGGACTTGTATCTCGAGACATGACAGTGCTAGGAGCTCCTAGAGACGAAAGCTAAAGGTTAGAGATTTTTAGGAGGCCAGAGGCCGGAGGCTGTATCTTAGTCTATGACTTTTACTTAGGTTGCCTTTAGTGTAGGTATAGGAGTTAGCTACTTGCCATGTTTTGTATTTACTATTAGATGGGGCGTGACAAATATTCTATATAATCAAGTTACACTAAATATGTCTATAATTATAATATATTTACTCTATAAATATTTAGAGAATTTGTTTCATTCCTCCAAAAATCAACAACCCATTCTTAATAGTCTTATTTTAAAGTTATTATATTTACTCTGAACAATTTAGAATGGTAACATTATTCATAGATTTCAACTAATAATTAAAGTAAGAGACAACACTAAACATGTGAATTGAAACATCAAATTCTTTCAATTTATGTGATTGAAATTGTTTTTCAGCCTCTTCAATTTACACCGTGAAATTGATCTAACTTCCGCTCTAATTCAAACTAAGTTTTCATATAAATATTGCTTCCGAATATAGTTTTCCACCTATCTTCTTTCAGGTCACCTTGATGTTTTCGAAGGAAAATGAATTTCCTTCTGAAGCTATTTTCTTTTTCTTTTTAGAGGTCCCCTTCTTGTTCACGTGGATGGCACTCTTAGGATTGTAAATGCAATCCTTAGCATAATGAGTTCTACCACCAAACATGATACATTCCATAGGCTTTCTTCTGAGAGTCTTGTCTTGAGAAGAAGGTTTGTCCTGAGCCTTTTCCAGCTTCTTTTTTTATTTTCTTGGATGATGCAACATGCTTCTGAGAGTGAAGCTTGCCTTTAGAGTAGGAGGGTCCATTTTGTGCAGCAGTGGTGCATATTGGTTCAACCTTCTTCTCCTTACAAGGATGGATTAGACTTGAACTAGGACTCTTGGTACTAGAGCCCTTGGTTAAGTTTTTAGTTTTCCTCACCTCAAACCCAACAAAGATGAAAACTTATTTTTGCCTGGGGTTGAAGGTGAGCTTGATATCCTATACTTTCTTTAATCTTTTTTTTCAGCCCTGATCAAGTTCTTTCTTGCAGACTTGGCCATCCCTGGTCTCTTCTTTTCTTCAGGGATATAATGACCCCTTTTAGAGTGAACCTCTTCACTCATTTCTGGTTCACCCTTCACCATATCCTCTTCCTCAGTTTCATCCTCATCTTCATCTAAGATAGGATCAATAGGATACAGCTAATCTTCACAAGTTCCACACCTTGGTTCTCTAACTGATAGTAGTATGTATGAAGGAGCTATTTCATTTGATCCAAGTCCCTGCCTGTTCTTGTAACGAACTTTTTCATGCAAGGATGAAGATATAATGTTCTTAAAGGTTTCCCCTTCAAAAACACATTTTTCTAGCCTTGGCTTTGCTAATAATAAGCTCAGCCTGACATTCTGTTAACTTGGAAACAAGATCTTTAATCTGAGTCATGTAGTTTTTATGCTCATATTTTAGAAAAGAAATGGTTTTCTCTAAGTTTTCTATTTTAAGCTTATAATCGTTTTCTATTTTTTTAAATCAACTTTTAAAATGTCTAAGGACTCAAGATCAGATCTTACTTCCAAGTTGTAGAACCTGTACATATTAACTTTAGTAATGCATTCAGGTGAGTAAAGATGTTCCAATATCTTTGATTCATCATAATCTGTCATTAGGGCTTGGTTTGGGGAGACATCTTCCACCTGAAATCTTCAATCAAAACCTCCTTATTTAACAACAATTGTAGCTTACTGCTTTGGTTGGTTGGACTTCTTAGCTCTTGGTGTTGCCTCAATGTAGTTTGGCCTGGACTGCTTTGGTTGGTTGGGCTTCTCAGCTCCCGAGCAAAGTGGCCCATTTGGTTACAGTTGTAACACTTTACTTTGCTCTTGTCTAGCCTAAACCTTCCACTAGACACATTGCTTGGAAACTTTCTCCCTGTCCTCTTGTAGAATTTGTTGGCTCTTTGTGTGAGAAGAGCCATCTGTTGGACTATTTTCATGTACTTTAGATTATTTGGATGGATGCAGTTCAGGTCTTCAAGGGTGAAGACAAAGTTGCTATAACTTTCATCTGAATACACAAAGGCCTGAGAAGAGTAGGGTTCTTGGAATGAACTTCCTTGATTATAGCTCTCTCTAGGTGTCTCGGGGTAGGTGATGAAAGGATCATTTGTTAATTTATTAGGATAGCAGATGAGATGATGTTTTGGTTCTCTAATGTCCGTTTCAACCACATGAAGGGTTGTGAACTCTGTTGGGTAGTGGATGAGCTGTAACTCCTGGTATATATCCATATTTGTAACCCGGACTATTTTTTTCATTTATTGTTTTATGAATTAAAACATTTTGAATTCTATTTTATATTATTTGTTTTATCATACATAATATTATACATGATAACTTATAGTCTTATACATGATATCCACAAGATTCAATAATAAGTCTTTTGTTAATTGAGTAATCTTTGTTTTATAACTTTACTAGTGCAATGACTTGTGGTAAATGGAAGCCACAATTAGAAATACCTTGAAGTTCTTATATATTTATAAAATTTCTGAAGTTTAGATTATTGTTAAAGTTATTAACTTCTTATAAAAGTACACATGTGCTATTGTATAATAAAACTAAACTTTTATAGACTCTCATCTTTAATTTTATAGAAAGTCTTAATCATAATATTTTTATAAAATTTTATAATTATTATACTTTTATATAAAAAAATACTAACCATTTTAAAGTCTTTAGAATCCTCCAAATAAATCTCTAATTTTACAACTTTAATATAGACTTTTTATATAAATTAATTTTATAAACATTCCACCATTTTTTAAACTAAAAGTCCTTATTCTTTGACTCGTTTATAATTCATCCATAACCCCTTAAATCTTAATTGTGCTCATTACAACTTCCCCATTCATAACCCCTATTTTCACACTTATAAATACTAACGTTTGTCCAACCATTTTCTTGCACCAACTGTAACATCCGGATCTTTTAAGGGGGCTAAAGTGCAAAACAAAAGAGAAGGGTAGAATGAAGAGGGCAAGGATTTAAGTTGGAGAGTGCAAATTGTAAAATAGTACAGAAGTTAAAAAGTGGGTGAACAAAAGGAGCATGGTCAACCATGCTCCTTTTGTTGTTTCAGCCGAAAGAAAGAAGAAGAAAAAGTGGGAGTTTGTCAAGCTTTTCTCTCGGTTTTTTAAAGAAAGAAGAAGAAGAAATCGAAGGTTAGTGTTTTTGTTCTATGTTTGGCTCGGTTTCACACTTAGAAACCGAATACCAAGTGTTATGTGTGTTGTGGTTGATTGTTATGCTTGTTAGGTGTTTGGACCCTCGTGTAAAAGTAAGTTAGTAGAAGATTTACTTGCCTTCTACACCAGGTGAGTTCTAGACCCCAGTTTTTACGTGTTTTAAACTCTTCTTGGGGATAAAAATGTATTAAATTGCTTTTATTATAGTTATGAATATGTACCCGTATGTATTATTCATGTTTGTTGGAGCATATATAGTCATATATAGTGTGTCCGTCGCTTGACGAATAGTCTAGGCTTAATGTTATACACCTTGTAAACACATGAAACTGGGTCATTCGCAGGAGCATATGCGAATGAGACTCAGTCGTACGACTGAGCCATGCTAATGGACCAGTCGTGCGACTGAGAGATGCGATTAGGGCATTCGTAAGATTGAACCATAAGAATGGTCCAGTCGTACGATTGAACCATACGCATGGTCCAGTCGTACGATTGAACCATACGCATGGTCCAATCGCACGAATGGGCCCAGTCGCATCTAATATGGGCCGAAGCCTATATATACCAGTTTCATTGTGTAGAAAGGTAAGGGTTTTTGATAGTGTGCCCGGCGCCCAGGCGCTGCCGGATGAGAGGGGAGATCATGCTCGATCTTCCCTTGCCAAAAGTTTTGATTCTTAAGTTGTAACGAGATCATGTTTGATGATGTTTCATGGGTATTTATGTGATGTTTATGCTTAGAATAGTTATGATAAGCTAGGAGCAGGTTACTATAAAGTTTAGGGGCTAAAAATATAGTAAAAAGTGTTGATGCATGTGTACCTAGATTCTGATCTTAATGTAATATTTCTCTATTGTCTTACATATATGTAATAGAAAGATAGCTAATGAAATGCAAATGTTTGTTTGTGCTTATAATGTTTAATGTTTCATTAATGGGTTGTGTAACGCGTATTTGATTGATTATATAGGTCGGTGATTGTTTGAATTAGCTTATATAATGTAATGATAACTAATACATTCAAACTTAGTATTATGAAGTTATCATGCGAATGGCCCATGCGAATGGACCATACGCATGAACAACTTTATGCGCATGACTCAGTCGCACGACTGAACCAGGATACTGGACCAGTCGCACGACTGTAACATGAGATTGAACCAATCACACAACTGAATACTCAGTCGTACGTATGGATCAAGCGCATGGCTCAATCGCACGACTAAACCATGCTTATGGTTCAGTCGCACGAATGAGAAACACTTACCTATAAATATCACTTAATTCGTGGTAAAAAGGAACACTTCGATTATTCTCAACCCTAGCCGTCCCAGATCGCACAGAGCGTCCCTTCCAACTTCATAGAGCGTTCCTGATCATTGCTAATCAATTCTTAACGTTTTCTAATCGTTAGTATTGATCCGGATTACGTTCTCCCTGACTGGATCGCCAATCAAATAGAATTCCGCACTATTTGATTCGGTATCACGTTGAATCAGTTAGTACTCCGTCGTACACGGTCCTAACAAGTGGTATCAGAGCCTTGGCTCTTGATTCTTCATGGATTCAATCGTTTTTTAGTGAAAAAGTCAACGTTTTTAAGCGAAAAGATCCTTTCTTTCTGCTCAAAATCAAGTCTTTACGTGTGCATGCCTTGAAAACTTAGTCTTTTTTGAGTTTCAGCCGACTAGGGTATTCAAAACCGTGTTTTTAGGTCAAATTGTGTGAAAAAGGTTGAAAATTTTGAAGTCAGCAGTCTCAGTCTCCCGATTGACTCAATCGCACGACTGAACTCCAATCGTTCCTTTCAATCGCACGGTTGGATCAATTGTTCGTTTAATCGCACGACTGGTCCATTCGTCTCTGTTCATTCACACAACTACCTAAATCGCCTGCATAGTCGTACGACTAAGCTCAATCGCACGATTGTGTCTCAGTCGTTTCCCAGTCGTTCTGTCCAGTCGCATACTCAGTTTGTGTTTTTCAAGTTTAAGTTAAATTCATCATGGACTCGGAGAATTTCGCATTCTCAGCAGGGAAAGACTCCAGGATACAGAACTTACTTCTACTGGAAAATGAGATTGGTAACCACAATAAGCCACCTAAGCTTCTTTCGATTGATGAGTTTCCGCAGTGGAAGCAAAGGTTTGAGATTCATCTCAATGGCGTGAACACTAATCTATGGAATGCTATTGAGACTGGTTACAACATGCCAGTTGGTGCTGATGGTATACCCTTAACGTTGAGTGGATTGACTTATGCTCAAAAGATTGCCTACAATGCAGAAAAGAAAGCCTATGCGATGTTAACTCAGTCTATACCAAAAGAAATCTTCCATCAGTATTCAGAGCACAAGCAAAGTAAGAAATTCTGGAAAGCTCTTGAGAAAAGGTATGAAGGGAGCTCAACTCTTAAGTCCTTGAAGGCCAAAGCATTAAAGAAAGAGTTCGATAATTTCTCTGCCATTGGAAATGAAAGCCTGGATGATATCATTGACCGCTTCTATCATCTGATGAGTGAACTGCACACTCATGGTGTTACAACGTCTAAAGAAGAAAAGGTGTCTAGTTTGGCTGATGGGCTTCCTGAGAAGTGGGATTCGTTTATTTCCACTTTGAGATACAATTCAGTTCTTGAGACATTGGATATAAATGACTTCATCCTAAAACTGAGAGAAGAAGAAATAAGACACAAATACAAGGAAAAGAAGGGGTCATATGCTTAGGATCCTACTCTCTACAATGTGACTCCAGCTCCTATTGCAAAATCTTCCAATGCTCCCCTGCAGACTGCTTTTGTTTCTAATACTTCTGCATCTGGACAAAGCTCATCGTCTGTTGGTGAGTCAACGGTCTCTTCAGGGGTTCAACACAGTGTTACTGAAGCTCAATCGACAAAGTTAGTAACAGAGAACTTGGGAAAAGTAACTGTTGAAATGGCCAAGGAACACATGGACCTGCTTGCTGTTGTGGTTCATTCCTATGATGGTTTGGTTACTGGGAAGATAGGGAACTGCCACTTAGTTGATGAAGATTATGAGCAGGTGGATGAGAATGAGTTGGAAAGGATGGATATTATGTGGGCTCTTGCTAGTGCTGTGCGACGAGCTAAAAAATTTGTGAAGAAAACAGGTCAGAATCTGGTGGCTACAAAAGATACTACTTTTGGTTTCGACAAGTCAAAAGTCACCTGTTTCAACTGTGGGGAGAAAGGACACTTCAAGAGGGAATGTGTCAAACCAAAGAGTACTGGAAATGGAAATCCATTCTCCTCCTTCACAAAACAAGGGAGAGAGAAAAAGCCTGCTTCAACAAGCAGTGACTCAAAGGCTATGGTGGCGCAAGGTGATGAAGGACAGGACTGGTCCTTCCGATTCTTATCTGATAGTGAAGCCAACATAGCATCTGTTGATGATCTTAATGAAGACTCAGTGAGTGAGGGGGAGAACTCAGCTGAGCCTGACACTGCTGATTTGGATGAAGACATAGCTGTTGTTGATCAACTTGTTGAGGATGAACTGAATGCTGGATCCGAAGCACAATCTGAACCCCAAAATGCTTTCATGGCTGGAACGTCTACATCAGCACAGGTAGAATCAAAGGATGAATTATTTACTAAACATGCCTGTGTTGAATGTGAAAAATTTAGAGAAAGCATTGACCTGAAATTTGCTAGGTTATTAGATCATAATGATAACTTAGTAAATGACTTAAAATTGTGCACTGAGGCAAACAGAATCTTAAAACAAAATGAAAATAGCTATCAAGAAAAGGTTGAAGCTTTAAAGAAACAGTTAAAAGAAACTGAGGTTGTTGCATTTAACCAAGAAAATGATATCAAGTTTTACTTAAAGACAATCGAAGAAACTAAAAAGAAACGAGCAGTTTTACAAGTTGAAAACGAGTCTTTGAAACAAAAACTTCACAGTCTAGCTAGTTCCTCACATATTTTGAAAAACTTGATTAAAGAACGCAACAACGGGGAAGGTTTGGGATACAAAGTTGTGCCTCCACCACATGAGATCCTTTTGAACACCAAACAACATCCAATTAATAATAACCCAATAAAGGATCATGTGGTGATAACTCCTCTGGTCAGCGATCCGGATACAGCAGTTAAATCTGCCCCTCCGGCTACTGACCAGAAAGCATCTACTTCAGGCACAACTGGTTTAAAAATCACTAAAAACAGGGTGGAAGAGAATGTTCAATCATCTTTTGGGTTGGGTCCAAAAACGACTACCACACAACCTAAGATTTCCAAAACCACTCAAGCTAAACCGGTTAAGCAAGATAACCACCATCTTCTAAAACAAAACATACATAATGTTAAACAAGTTAAATTTGTCAAGGAAGGTGAAAATCTTAGAAGTGAGAACAAAAAGGATGTACCTGAAGTTTACTCACCGCCCCACAAGAGATCTCCTAGTCCTGTTGAAAGGAGGTCCTGTTATACTTGTGGACAGCGCGGTCATATTTCTTCAAATTGTCCTCGTTATCAGACACCAAAGATTAAAATTGAGCTAAACAATGAAGTTAAACAAGTTTCAAAACAAAGATCTAAGACTCCTATTAGATCAAAAACTCCTATTAGGTCTAAAACACCTTCTAGGTTGTTTCCATCTCCTCCGCGCCAAAGGCAACACAGACAAGTCACTGGCAAGTCTGTGATGCCAGAGGTAAAACCTGTTTTTGAAACTAAACCAAAAGTTCAAACTATAAATCAGTCTACGGTTTACCACAAACAATCCTTTCACAGGGATGCTTTGTGGAAAGCCAAAGCAACTGATGTGTCTGAAAGCAAGGATAAGTTGAAAGTTGATGTACCACCCACTGATAAAGGACAGTGGGTCGAGTTCATGATGGTTGATGCCTCTGGGAAACCCAAGCCAGTCAAGGCTTGGGTCCCCCTCCTTAACTAATCATTTTCTATTGTGTGCAGGGTGTCCACCATAGTGCTTCTACCAATACTTGGATAGTAGATAGCAGAGCTTCCAGGCACATGACGGGAAATCAGTCCCTCCTTTACAATGTCAAACAAATTAAAGGGGGACACGTTTCTTTTGCTAGAAACAAAGGAGGATACATTACCGCTCAGGGAGAAGTAGGTAATGCAAAGGTAAAGTTCGACAAAGTCAATTTTGTTCAGCAATTAGAAAACAATCTGCTTTCAGTGTCTCAGATATGTGACAAGGGCTTCAAAGTCATGTTTGATAATCGGAAATGTTACATTCTGAAGAAAGAGATGGAAATTCCAGAGGAGCAGGTATTAATGTCAGCATCTAGATATAATGACTTGTATGTTCTAGATATGTCTAATGCTTCTACTAGTGCTTCTACTGTTCAATGTTTCTTGTCTAAAGCTACAGAGAAGGACTCCATCTCATGGCATAGGAGAATGGGAAACATTAATCACAAGAAGATGAATCATCTGATTCATAACAACTTAGCTGATGGAGTTCCTGTAAAGAACTTCAAACTTCCTGATTTTTGTGTCTCATGCAAGAAGGGAAAGCGGACCAGGAAATCTCACAAGACCAAGCACGTCAATTCTATCGAGATGCCCCTAGAGCTATTGCACATGGAGCTATTGCACATGGATCTATCTGAGACTGGTACTGCTTTGTAGTCACTGATGACTACTCACGATTCTCCTGGGTGATGTTTCTGAAGGCAAAGTCAGAAACCTTTGAATCATTCAAAGTGCTGGTTACTACACTGGAGTCGCTTTACAAGCTGAAGGTTAGGAAGATTCGATCAGACAATGGAACAGAGTTTAAGAATCAGTGGATGGATGCTTTCTGCAAAGAAAAGGGAATTGTTCATCAATTCACCTCTGCATACACACCACAGATGAATGGAGATGCTGAGCGAAAGAACAGGATCGAGACCGCCAGAACTATGTTGGCAGATTCAAAACTGCCAGTGCAGTTCTGGAACGAAGCTATTGCCAATGCATGCTACACACTCAATCGTGTGTCAGTAGTGAAGAGGCATGGGAAGACTTGCTATGAGTTGCTACAGAAGCGTAAACCTAACCTGGAGTATCTGGAACCATTCGACACTCCTTGTACGCTACTGAAGAAAACTCAAGAGGGCAAGTTTAATGAAAAGGCAGATCAGGGGATCTTTCTGGGATACAGTATACCAGACAAAAGAGTTTACAACAACTCTACTGGTCAGGTAGAAGTATGGTGCAATGTTGACATTCAACGTTTCACCGTCCCCCCTGCTGGAAAAGGTCCATCGTCATTCTTTGACTACGATAGCTTTTTCAAATCATTCAATCTTCCTCAGATAGATTCGGATGAAGATATTGCTACTCAGATGATGCACGATGTTCTAAACACACCGAATCTGGATTCTAGCAATACAACACCCACGAGTGGTTTATCAGGATCTACCACAGCTGATCAGGATGAAAGTGATGACTCATCAGAGGATGAAGAAGCAACTGAAACAGGCCAAGCACCAAATGTTGATCAAGAAGGAAGTTCTTCAGCTGCTGAACATACATCTGGAAATACGGATGCTGAACCTCCAGTCACAAATCTGGATTCTGAAGTTGTTGTCCCTCCAACACCCATGACTAGGATCAGTATGAATCATCCACCGGATGCTATCATTGGTGATCTCCACTCCGGCGTGCAGACACGACATCGGTTATACTCTGCTGACTACGCTGCAATAATGGAAAAGGGCTACGTGAATGATGGGGCTTTCTCAAGTTGAACCCAAACATGTAAGCGATGCCCTGAAGGATGTGGCCTGGGTCAACGCTATGCAAGAGGAGCTGCTACAGTTCAAAACGCTTGGAGTGTGGACACTGGTTGACAGGCCAAAAGGCGTGAAAGTGATTGGTACCAAATGGGTCCTGAAGTGCAAGAAAGACGATCAAGGTGTTGTTATCAGAAACAAGGCACGTTTGGTTTTTCAAGGATTCAGACAAGTCGAGGGCGTCGACTACAATGAAGTGTTCGCACCAGTGGCACGAATGGAAGCAATTCAGATATTTCTTGCCTACGCATCATACATGAAGAGTGCATTCCTTCATGGGGAAATCCGTGAGGAAGTGTACGTCATTCAACCTGAGGGATTCAAGGATCCTTATCATCATGACAGAGTCTACAAGTTAGACAAGGCTCTGTATGGGCTACATCAGGCTCCTCGAGCCTGGTATGAGAAGCTCTCCACCCATCTGGTGAAACACGGCTTTCGTAGGGGTGTGATTGACTACACATTGTTCATTAAAGAAAAGGATGGTGATTTACTTATGGTGCAGATCTATGTGGATGACATCATCTTCGGTTCCAAAAACGAAGAGTTGTGCAAAGAATTCGAATCTTTGTTGAAGGCAGAGTTTGAAATGAGTGCCATGGGAGAAATGAAGTTCTTCCTAGGATTATAGGTGGATCAGACACCTACCGGTATTTTTCTACATCAGACGAAGTATGTCGGAGACATTCTTAGTCTCTTTGATATGGAAAATATCACTGCTGTCGGTACCCCTCTCGCCACAAATCATGATGTGGCTCCTGATGAGAATGGGGATTTGGTGGATGCCACTATGTATCGAGGGATGATCGGATCTCTCATGTACCTCACTGCCTCCCGTCCAGATATCATGTACGCCACATGCTTATGTTCCAGATATCAAGCTAAACCGAAAGTAAATCATCTGATTGGGGTGAAAAGAATCTTCCGTTATCTGAAGGGTACACCAACACTGGAGTTATGGTATCCTCATGATGATGACTTTGAGCTCACTACATATAGTGATTCAGACTATGGTGGCTATAAAATGAATTTTAAGTCTACATCAGCAGGGTGTCAGTTTTTTGGAAGGCGTTTAGTCACGTGGTAATGCAAGAAGCAGACCTCGGTTGCCCTGTGAAGCTGAATATGTTGCTGCTGCAAGCTGCTGCTCTCAGATTATCTGGATCCAATAGCAAATGCGGGACTACGGTTTGCAATTCTCTAACATCCCTATCTATGTTGATAACTCTGCTGCCATAGCTGTAACTAAAAATCCGGTTCAACACCCTAAAACTAAACACATCGGCATAAAGTATCATTTCATACGCGACTCTATGAAAAATAATTAATAGATGTGGTAAAAATAAACACGGATTTTCAACACGCTGACCTCTACACTAAACCATTTGATAAACCCAGATTTCTCTACTTGTTAGAGGTCAATGACGTGAAAAAGAAAAGTGACATTATCTCTGAAGACACAGATGCATAGTCCGACAAACATTATGTCTTTAGTTTATTTTTATTTTTTAATTTCCTTGTCTTATAAAAATACAAAAACACAAAAAGATTTTTGTTTTAGCATTTTAGGGGGAGATTAAGTTACTTTCAGTATTTAGTTACTTAAAAAAACAAAAAAAAGGGGGAAGGGCAGATAATCTAAAAGGCATAAATAACAAAGACAAGGCTGTAATTCTACAAGATTGGAAAGTGATAGTACACAGGCATCTAGTTACTTGGAACACCAAAAAGATTTTACTTTTTAGAGTTTTAGTTTTATTAAATCACAGAAAATAGTTAGTCAGAGGATTCTGAGTCTAACAAGATTAGGAAAATGATAGTACGCTTGATTGTTACTGTAATTACACAGAGAAAGTTGATCTGGGAAGGTGCTAGTTCACTATACGATGTGTCGGTAGATTCAACACAATAGACGAGTAGACATCATTGGTGAACGCAATCTAAACTAAATGGTGCAACTAACTGTGGGTTCCCATCTTATCACTGGTTAACACAATCGGCTGTTTCCAATGAGGGAAATCGAGCAAATAAACGCCACCAAAGGTGTGCAAATGACCACAAACAGGGCAAAGCATGAAAAAATGAATACAAGCGCAAGCAAGCTAATAGCCTATGTGGTTGGTGCGTTATGTACAAAAGAAAATAAGAAATGCTCTAACAAGGAGATAGGTTGTGTGCCTCTCTGCTGTGCGATGACACTGACCTGAGGATAAGCATAACCTACATATTCTAGAATTCATTTTTGTTTGCCGCCTCTCTGCTGTGCGATGGCGCTGACCTGAGGCTTGGCTTCTCTTTGAAAGCTCTAAGAATAGTCGCTTCTTGTCAAAATACCTATAGACCGCTCGAAAGTCCTCTAAGGAATGCTGATTACCATATAAGCTTGGGATCCACAAATGTTGGTTGAAATAATATAACTTAACTCATCACCAATGCATGTCAAAAGTCTGTGTATGGATTTAAATGGACAAGTATACTGACAATCGTCGTGGATGCACCGACTGATGTTGATAATCAATGTGTGTTACATATCATATCAAGTATGATTCCCAGTTAGAACTTAGAAGTCTCAGATAAATGAAAAAATGTGATTTGTAAATATGTTAGTTTCCTTTTTGATAAATATAAAAGGTTCCAAGTAATTGAGTCTATGCCTGTCTGATTCCATATGAATCTGCCTTGAAAATGTTGTTAATGCTAATAGGCTTATCTGCCCAACCCTAATAAAATCACAAAAACATTTTGTTTTGTTATTTAGTTTAGTATTTTATTTTATTTGATAAGTGTGTCAGTCTCGGACTGTGCTATACTATTCATTGCAAATAATGTCACAAAATGAACTTAACGTTTAATCTATTATAACTTGTTTCTGAATAGTTAAATGGATCATGTCTGAGATGATCAGGTGGTTAAATGGATCATGTCTGAGATGATCAGGTGGTTAAATGGATCATATCTGAGATGATCAGGTGGTTAAATGGATCATGTCTGAGGTGATCGGGTGGATAAATGGATCACGTCTGAGGTGATCGGATAGATAAATGGATCATGTCTGAGATGATCATGTGCTTTAAAAGCTTATGGAAAGTTTTGATTGTAAATAGTTGAAATTGTGTAAAATGTTAAAAAGATCACAGGGTAAAATGTATGAGTCAGATTCATTCGCACGACTGGATCATAAGCATGGACTAACCGTACGATTGGACCATACTTATGCCCAAGTCAACCAAATGGATCATGCGATTGAACAATTCTTACGAATGGGGGACAAGATTGACTCAATCGGCCGAATGGAAATGGCCGAATCAGTCAGTCGACCGTTTGAACTCCAGTCGACCGACTGAATGAGATCGACCGAATCAATCTTTCGATTGGACTACATTCGCCCGAGTGAAATGAGCGAATGGGCTCAGTCACCCGATTGAGATTAGGGTTAGTATAAATAGGGCACTCAGTCGATCGCAGAACCCATTCGCCCTAATTCGAAAATCACACCGTTACTCTGCCAAAATTCTACCTGATCTAAACACCTTATTCTATACGATTTCTGACTACTTGGCATTCTTATACAGGTAAAATGCGGCAAGATGAGGGCTATTACAGTCGATTTGATTCCAAATCTGTGTCTGTTTGACCTAATTAAGAACCGACATTAAATCTGGACAATAACCTAACTTAATCGCTTAAAACATTGAAATAAATGAAATTAGGGTGTTAGGTATACGATTGCGAGTCTAAAGAACCTAAGCATAACGTCTAACTCGCAATGTTGGTCGATCTGAGTCTTAATGGAATCAAACAGTGTGTCATACGACTGGACTCCAGAATGAACTCCAATTGCACGATTGAAAAGAGCGAATCAATCAATCGGTCGAATGAAGAATGCGAATGAGCTAGATCGGTCGACTGAACCAGTCGCAGGCTCAGTCACCCGATTGAACTCAATCGCATGAAATGTCAACCGATTGAAGCCCAGTCGCATCGTTGATAAACCGACTGAACTCAGTCGCATGGTTCATTCGCATGATTGAACCTGACTTATTTTACCATAATTGATCAAGCACTGTTTTCTATTACCCTATGATCTAACATATATGTGTTTATTGTTACAGACAGATGGCTAATAGATGGTCCATCAATCCAAAGCACAATATCTGTGCTTATCTTGATTCCACATCTAGGAATGGTGGTGAGTTCGAGGGAATCATTGCTTTTCTTAAGAGGTCACGGATCTTCAAGGCCATCTCTACTCCGTGCACTCCCTACCAGTCGATCCGCAAGCCTTTTGGGAGGGGGCAACAGTTGATCGCTCTCAAGAACCCTACCGCATCAGAAGTACTATCCTTGGTAGGGAGATTGAGATTACTGAGGCAGATATCCGCCGGGTACTAAGCTTGGGAGAAGATGCAGACCACCCACTCAAGCTACATCCACTTATAGTGCGAGGATGTTTTATGAGGATTGGATACCGTGGGGACATAAACTCAGGGGTGCTCAACAAGAGCAACCTGAGCCCCCAGTATAAGTATCTTGCACACGTCATCCTTAAGTGCGTTGCTTCTCGGAGGGGTGGATTTGATGACCTATCAGATCAGATCCAAAATGTCTATGTTGCTTTGGTACTAAACCACCCCTTCAGCTTCTCCAACATGATTTTCATGTACCTGATAGAGAACTTGGAGGCCAAGGGGAAAGAAGGATTCTGCATGTACCCCCGGTTCCTTCAGAGGATATTTGATGAGAAGCTGCCTGATCTACCTAAGGAGAGAGGTGATGCGGTAGCTTTGGAGATAATGGATGACACTACACTTGGCAGGATGAAAGTGTATAGGGGAAAGCAGGTAAAGCCCCTGATGAAGAGATTGATAGGGCATCTGGCCTGAGAAGACTACGTGGCGCCCGGAAGGCGCAAATGGCGACATGACGAGAGTGATTCGGATATTAAGCACTTTGCTTTTCCGTCTGATGACTCAGATGATGATGGTAGTGAGGACGAAGACACTGGGCCAGCTTCTTCAAGGGGTCCCTCTACACATACAGTTCATTCACATCCACCACACACTGACACGGCCA
The DNA here is from genome assembly GCA_024085815.1 of Flaveria linearis. Classification (NCBI taxonomy): domain Eukaryota; kingdom Viridiplantae; phylum Streptophyta; class Magnoliopsida; order Asterales; family Asteraceae; genus Flaveria; species Flaveria linearis. The sequence goes on from CM044003.1 coordinate 25,027,354, forward strand.
CGGCCGGTTTTGTTCATGACTTCTGTCCTCCTGATGAGGAGGAAGAAAGCGATGAGGAGGGGTTGACGAGGACGGTAGGCAACAAGGTGGTTGCCATCGAAAAGGGATTGAGGGCAGCCGGCGGACGCCCGGGAACGTCAGGGGATACTCTTACTGATACTGATCCATCCTATGCCCCTGATCAGCCCAGTAGCAAAGGGGGAGCCTCGGTATCCACAGGTAAAAGGAGGAAAACTATGGCTCGCCCTCATGGTAAGAAAGGTAAAAGATTGAGATTTACTACTTCCATCACCACCACAGCTACTACCTCTATACCACCCCAATCTTCACAAGCCACTGCCACTGTCACTACAACTCATACACACTCCTCCACTACCACCACCTCTACCATTCCATCCACCACCATTATACCTCCTATTACTTCATTCACACCAACACCTACCCATATTCCATCACCAGCATCTCCAATATTCACTATAGCCACCGCAACCACCGCTACTCACCAAACAGGACCTTCCTCATACCCCACCGGATCATATCTTCCTCCTATTTCTGTGGAGGAGCAGCTAGCAGCACTAAACAGGATGGTGCTAAAGCTGCTAGCTGCTGATGAGGAGAAGTCAGCACAGATACGTCACCTAAGGGAGCTAAATACTTCCCAAGCTCAGCTAATCTCCCAACAAACTGATCAGATCACCAAACTCCTAGAGCACCGAGATGAGTCCACTAAGAAGCTAGAGGAGTTAGAGGCTGCTAATAAGAAGATTATGTTGAAACTTAAGGGACCACAAAATGAGCCTCTAAAGATTGGAGAAGGTGATGATGATGACAAGGAGGAAGATGATGATGAAGATGATGATGAAGATGACAGTGATGAAGGTGACAATGGAGCTGACAGGCAAAATGATAGTGATAGTGATGGAGAAGATGATTCAGGTGCTGGGAGTGCTGAAGCAGCTGCTGAGAGGCGTACCAAACGAAGTCAAGATCAAAGAGCCTTCACTTCTGCTTCACCTGAAGATACTCCATCAATTCAAGACAAAAGTACAGACTAGATGTTTATGCCTTTGTATTTAAAGCTTTTGTACTTGAATGTTGTGTAAAACTTATGTAATTGATATTTATTTCTACTTACTCAATGCTGAATGTGCTTGATCACTTACTAATGAATACTGTGTTGCATGTTTAAATCAAGCAGATCTAAACTATCAAAGGGACGTATATGACGTCGAACCCCTTCAGCAGGTCAAGACTCAGTTAACTATGATTCTTGATCTGCAAGGGATTGTAAAAGATCAGTCAGCTACACCCCAAAAGAGGGGGAGATAGTTCACAGCTTCACTAATGAGCAGTTGGCCGAGATGTTCAAACTAAATGCCAACGAGATAGTGAAAGACGCTCCAACAATCCAAGAAGATAGTGACAAAGAACTAAATGATGTTTATGAGATTGAGATAGAAGATGTCACAGATCAACATTATCCAGAGTACACTGACATCGAAGGTAATGTCATTCCCAATCTGGATGACAATTTGGTTAGTGAAACCTTCGAGACTCTGGATAAAATGGAAGAAGAGTCGGAGAAGCAAGAGGCAACAGCTCGAGCCACAGATGACGACGTCAACATTAAAAAGGCTGAATGGGCTGCATGCTTTGACGATCTAAGATCCCAACGAAGTGCTTCAACGTCAACCGTCTACACCAAAGTGTATAGAGTGAAGAAACACCAAAAGGTGTCGGGCAGAATTATATTGTGGGTGTATTTTGATGACCTTAACGTGTATGCTATTAAGAGAGAGAAAGGTATTGCGTATTTTAGATTCCCACATGATCTAAAAATTCTACCTGGTTTTGAGCTCAACCAACTGGCTAAGCTAAAGCTGCTTTATGCTGACCCAAGGAAGATGTCAGATGGTTTGAAGCTGCATTGAAGAGAGAGTACCACACCCGGTGGGTGAACTTCAGACCTCAGTAACCTACGAGGTACATCAAAAGGTCTGAAGTTGATCCTAGAACTGGGAAACCTAAGATAGTGTTGAAGTGGAGTCCACCACGTACAATGTCTAAAATCCCTCTTAGGGAAATGCCCCAGGACTTCACTCCACACTTTAAGTGGTGGTACTACGATTGGAGAACGGGCAAAGCGGTCATTGTTCTCAATAAAGAAGGACAAATGGATGTTATCAGGGTATTCGACCCGATGTGGCTGACAAACTTGTCTGCAAACGATGTATACACTCTCTACAAGTGGCCACTGTTCTATGACTCGCGAGATATCGTACAAGCTCTCCAATTCCAAAACGTGATACGACTCTGCTTCGTATTTAAAATACATGCAGGTGTCACAAGAGAGGAGAAATACAAGAAGTACGAGGAGGTTATGAGTCAAGTAAGACATTAGGTGAATCTAGGCCCAAGGGGGAGTTTGTTGATGCATGTGTACCTAGATTCTGATCTTAATGTAATATTTCTCTATTGTCTTACATATATGTAATAGAAAGATAGCTAATGAAATGCAAATGTTTGTTTGTGCTTATAATGTTTAATGTTTCATTAATGGGTTGTGTAACGCGTATTTGATTGATTATATAGGTCGGTGATTGTTTGAATTAGTTTATATAATGTAATGATAACTAATACATTCAAACTTAGTATATGAAGTTATCATGCGAATGGCCCATGCGAATAGACCATACGCATGAACAACTTCATGCGCATGACTCAGTCGCACGACTGAACCAGGAGACTGGACCAGTCGCACGACTGTAACATGAGATTGAACCAATCGCACAACTGAATACTCAGTCGTACGTATGGATCAAGCGCATGGCTCAATCGCACGACTGAACCATGCTTATGGTTCAGTCGTACAAATGAGAAACACTTACCTATAAATATCACTTAATTCGTGGTAAAACGTAACACTTCGATTATTCTCAACCCTAGCCGTCCCAGATCGCACAGAGCGTCCCTTCTAACTTCATAGAGCGTTCCTGATCATTGGTAATCAATTCTTAATGTTTTCTAATCGTTAGTATTGATCCGGATTACGTTCTCCCTGATTGGATCGCCAATCAAATAGAATTCCGTGATATTTGATTCGGTATCATGTTGAATCAGTTAGTACTCCGTCGTACACGGTCCTAACAAAAAGGTTGAACAGTTGGTCCATGCGTCTGGAACTTTGGCCAGACGGCTAAGTGACGGGCCATGCGCCTCAATAGTGCCCATGCGCCCAGAACTCCTTCATGCGCCTAAGTGCTATGCGATGGAACCCCATGCGTCTAGAACCTTATGCGACTGGAACCCTCACACGCTTAAGTGTTATGCGACTGGAACCCCCATGCGTCTAGGACCCTATGCGACTAGAACCTTTATGCGCCTAAGTTAGTAGAAAAACCAGTTAAGTGTTGGGCCATGCGCCTAAATGTTATAAAACGCCTAAACAGGCCTCATGCGCCTGCATAGTGCTCATGCGCCTAGGACTCTTAGTATATTTTCTGAATTTTTGAGAAAACAGAATTATTGAGGTTTGACCCAAGTTTGACTTTAGGGTTTTCATTGTTATTATAATGCATTATTATGAGTTGTCCTTATATCCATAATAATTTATTATTGTGTGACTTATATGGTATGTTTATGATCATAAATGCAAGTATTATCATTAACAAAGTGAAAGATTAATGATAAAGAAAAGTGGAACATAATTAAAAATAATGAAAGTCTTGCAAGCATATAGGAGGTGCACGACCATGTTATCGTTAGCTCAACTGTGATGCGGGTTAGCTACCCTGAATAATGCACACAGGGTCAATCATTGAGATTGACGGACCTTTGTAGCATACCCTAGGTGACTGGGTCAGCCTCGTGCATAGTGATCATAGTCTATTGATAGACCATAGGCCCAGCACCAGTTTTTCGCGCACATAGTTTAGGGTATTGCCCATTGGTCCACATAGACAGTGAAAGATAAAGTTAAAGAGTACGAAACGAACAAAGGTATACAGTAAAGAAAGAAAAAAAGCATTACCTTGTTGTATAGTTGATGCGTGCTCACGTACAAAAGTAAGGAAAGTATTTTATAAAAAGAGTATTTTCATATATATACATTATGCAAGGTATTCTTGTAACATCCGCTATTTTTATTATCTTAGTTATAATAATTGTAATGGATCAAATGCATTAAATGTGCAATTAAAATTGTGAATTATTCATTTGTTAATCATCTAAATAACTTGTGATAATTTATGGATTTATAAATACTTCTTTATATAAAGTTATAAAGATTTATTAATCATCTTACAATAAATAACTAAATGGAAAAGTCTTATTAGAATTTATTAAGTTATAAAATGAATTTTAATAAACCTATAAAGTTTTATTAGTAGTTATTAATTTTAATTATTGAAAATAAATAATCAAATAATAAAGTTTACAAGTTTTATAAAAGTTAAGAAAAAAGTATAAATAACTAACTTGATTTATTGCTTTTACAAGTCTAGGGTTTATTTTGTAATTTCTGAAACTTAATATAAAGGTTCAAGCATAAAATAACAAGAATGAATACATCAGGGGCCAAATTGCAAAATACCCAAACCACCCCCCTGTCTTCCCCGTCGGCCTCTATTCCGACAACCGCCTCCGGCGACCCCCAAATCCACCAAAACGCATAATTAAAATGAAATTAACCGAACCTTAACTATGGTACACCAGTTTCGACCATTATATCGCTGTTAATCGAATTTATTTGATTATTAAGGTCGGGAACTCGAAACCGAAGCATCGACTTAAAGTCTCTACCCGTTCGTTAGTAAACAGTCTTAATTGGGTCTATAGAATGATGTTAAAACCTTCGAATTAACTCCTTTAAACTTTCTGTAACATAAATTCATTCGATACAAGCACATACACCATGTTCGATTGCCATCTTCATCTTCGACTTGCAACTCAATCGAGGTCTATGATCGAAGAGATATTAATCGCAATTGATAGAGGGCTTTTACTTATCATCGTCCTTAGAACCTACCTGCAAAGTTAATTTGATCATCAACAACGTTTATATCCTGAATCGACTTCAACTTAGTCGCGACCAACCTTATCAACATCTTAATCGATCTGAACATGATCATGTAAGTTACACACCTCATTATACTCGGTTTAACATGGGGAAACAAAGCTCTAATGTTAATTGAATTAACTCGTACGATTCGATGTTCGATTTGGATCAAAAACCGAATTAGGGTTCTTATGAAATTGGGGGTTTTCATTGTGTTTATGTATTTTAGAATTAAAAACCTTGGCAGGCTTAGGCGCCCTTGCCTACTGGTTACACACTCAACTCACAACCTTGAGGTCCCGGGTTCGAACCTGGGCGCCCTCAACTATTTTTTGAGCTTTTTTTAGCCTTTAAAAAATATATAAAAATTCTAAAAATTATAAAAATAAGTTTTATAAATTTTCCTTATTTTAAAAGTTACCTAACTATTTTCTGTAAATTTATTTATTTAAATACCTTAACAATTTTTATAAAATATTATTTACAAATGTTATAAATAGTTATTTTTATAAAAATAGACTCTAAATAATAATTTTAATCATTAATTTATTAGTGGAAACCATATTATCTTTAATTATGGATTAATCATGATAATTGTAGAAATTATATATAATTTCACAAATTATTCACATATGTTAATTTTGGTTATTTCTTATCAAATGTACTTTAACTAATAGTTTAGATTAATAAATTATTGTTAGTCAATATGTTATTTTAATCATGGTTAAATCATGGTTATTTCAAAAGATTATAAAAATTTATTTACAGTTTATATTTAAACCTTATCAATTATTATACCTAATTTCTTTTCAATATTAAACATTAAAATGGTATAATTATTTTCATTAAATCAAAATATAAATGATTTTATTATATAAATTTATTTACTTGACAAAACCCCACAATTCTATTAAAACCCTAGTTCTCGTTAGAACGTTAATCTAATTATTAACTCTAATCTTGTAATATATATGTTTAGGTGCCTTGTAAAGGAATACGTTGGAATATCATTTAATTCTTATTATCATCTTATATACATACATCTTGTGAGTATTTCTATACCCTCTTTTCATATTTTCACACTTTGGGGTGAAACATGTTACCTTATAATCATGCACTTATAAATTCGTTTGATTCTTGTAAACTCTTGGCAATTCACTTATATGTTGTGGTTAGTTGATCTTTGTAATTACCATGTAGTGACGATTATATGTACAATCATTAACTTGTTAGCCTGGTGACGTCATAGATCTATGGGCTTGACAAGCCTGCTTGGTTAATCCAAGTACACTTAGCTAATCGTATAAACTTGTAAACGTGGAAAACTTATAAACTGTCAAGGTTTGATTGTGCATCTGTCCTACATCCCTAGTTACTTTGTTCACTAATTTATAACATGAATTGCCATCTTTTATATAATTATGTAATGAAAACTGTGGAAATCTCACCAACATTATGTTGATATTTTATTTTTAACATGTTTCAGGAAACGCGCAAGTTTGATTGCCACCTTTGAAGCTTATTTACACCTAGGAATGGACCTAGTTAAATGAATGAATGAACTTGAAATATTTCTTATTATGTATTTTGATTTCTTATTTGATACTTATGTTTGTAATGTTACATCTGAAACTTATGATAATAATATTTGCTTTTAAAGATAGCGTTATGTGGCTGTGAACAATCTTAACCCTCACATCTCGACGATTCCGCCGTTAAGGTTGGGGTGTCACAATTCTTAATACTTTTAAAAACTAGAACTCACTCAGCAACGCTGACTTTTGTACATTTTCAATTGGCAGGTAAATATTGCTGAGAATAACACGAGGGTGAAGCTACTCGGCGGGGGAAAGACTGACATCCATTCTTATGTTAAGATATTGTTATTTTGTAATGCAATTAAACAATCTTTTGTTACTCAAATTCCATTGTATTACTTAACAACATTATTGATTAATAACAATGAATGGCTTTTGTTAAAGTAGTTCCGCTGCTTATTTTATGAATGTATATTATTATGTATCTATGATGCGATGAATGACCAACTGTGAGGTGCTCGGGGATGGGGCATTACACTAACTCTTTTTCTCAACTTACAAGAGAGTTCTTCTTTACCCTTTATAAAATCTTAAGAAAATTTCGGCACCAAACCTCCATCGAAGGCTTTGGAAGTCCCAAATCTGTTCATCGTTCTTAAGGTAGCAACCGTATTCTTAATTTTAGTGTTCTTATTGTTCTATTGATTTCTAAATAAATCTAAGCAACTTTATATCAAACTTCTTATGTTTCTCCTTCAATTATAAACCTCATATTATCATATATATTTTCAACAAAATTTATTATACGTGTTTATTGTTTTTAAAACCCTAAAAGGTTCACGTAAGTGCTACAGTTGATTTGGACAGAATCTGTTATAACTTCAAACGATGATAACTTGGTCATAACAAATAAAAAACTAATAAACTCAGATTTCATAAATAAGTTTATCGGACTATCTCTCCAACCATAGTTTACAAGAATTCTAATTCTATCGGACGACTCCGTAACAACCTCTATAAAGTAAGTGCGCATATTTCCACCTTCCGCTTTTTACTACTATTTTGATAAGCCTCTGAGCAGAATTTGAAAAACTTTTCTAAACAAAAGTTGTTTGTAACATTTTAAAATAGTAGACTGGAGAGTTTAAGAATTTTTACTTAAAGTTTGATATTTTAATTATCATATGAAATTATAACAATGAAGCTGTCCAAATCTGCTTTTATCTTGCAATAACTTTTCATTTTCTTTACTTTTGATCCTTTTATTACTATGGTGTAACACCCAGAAATCTTGATAAAATAAAAGAAATAAAAGCAAAAAGAAATGGAATGAGAAAAGAAAACAGAAAGTATATAGAAGGAAAAGAAAAGGGAATAAAGTGAAAGGGAGTAAAATATAAATAGTACAAAAAGTCAAATATTATAATATTTATGGGGAATGGCCGCCCATAATCACATTTTTTCCATCTGCTTTTGTCAAACCAAAAAGAAGAAGAAAGAAAGAAAGGAGGGTTTTCTCTCAGTTTCAAGAAGAAGAATAAGAAGTTTTCGAGTTTAGGTAAGTAATTTATGCTTAATTGGCTCGGTTTAGTTGTGTTTTCGACTAAGAAACCGAGAGTGCATGTTCTTATGTGTTCGGGTTTGTGTATTTTGACATGCTTAGGTGTTTGAATTCGTATACAAGGAAGTTTGGGGAAGTTTGGCTTGTTGGCTACAAAAGCTGAGCTCTAGACCCCGTCTTTTACTTGTTTTATAAATTATTTGCGGCTGAAAATGCATATAAATGATTTTTACAAAAGTTGTATGTATGCCCGTAAGTATTTATGCATGTATGTTGATGTTGTATGGTTGTTTATGCTTTGTTAGTGTTTAGAATGGTAGTGACAAGCTTAGAACAGGTTGGAATGGTGTTTGGGGCTGAAAATATTAGTTAGACATGTTAAACAGGTGGTCATGCGCCTAAATAAGGCTCATTCGCCTAAAATTTGTCTTAGAAAAGTTTAAGTGTATGCCCATGGGCTCATTGTGCCTAAGTAATTGCCCAGACACCTAAGTGTTGGGGTCATGTGCCCCAATAGTGCTCATGCGCCCAGAATGACCTCATACGCCTAAGTACAGGCTCATGTGCCTGAACAGTAGAAACACCTAGAATTAGGCTGAAAATGCCTAAGTGTAAAGTCCATGCACTCAAATAGTGTTGATGCGCCTAAACAGGCCTCATGGCCCTGCATAGTGTTAAAGCGCTTGAAACACAGAAAATTTTCTGGAATTTTGGGTAAATTAGATTTTTAGAGTTTTGACCCTAGTTTGATTTATGGACTATAATTGTCTATTTTAAGCATGAATAAGTGATAGTCTATGATTAAAGAGTGTTGATGATGTGATGTATATATATATATGTGAATGATGTGTTATCTTTTAACGTTTTCAAAACGTATATATATATTATATTAAATATTTATGTATTATGTTAAGGCTTTACGTAGTATGACGTATGTATGAACGAACTTAAAGTATAACGTAATAAAGTGAAAGATAACAAAGATGAAAAGTGAAACGTAATGAATGAAAGAATGGCTTGCAAGCAAAGAGAAAGGAGGTGCACGACCATATGGTCGTTAGCTCAACTGCGTGCGGTTTTAATAACCCAAAGGATGCATACAGGGTCAATCATTGAGATTGACGGGACCCTTGTGGCATACGTTAGGTGACTGGGTCAGCTTCGTGCATAATGTTCGGGGTCTATTTGTAGACCTCAGGCCCAGCATCAGCTTCGTGCACAATGTTCGAGGTATTCACATCGGTCCGAATGAAAGGGAGAGATGACTTGCCCTAGGTGACTGGGTCAGCTTCGTGCACAATGTTCGATGTCTATTTGTAGACCTCAGGCCCAGCATCAGCTTCGTGCACAATGTTCGGGGTATTGTACATTGATCCATATGAAAGTAAAAGAATGATGAAAAGTATGGAATGAAAGTATGTGAATGAAAGTAAAATGTAGTTAAAAGCACGAAATATGTATATGATAACGAATGATACTGAAAAGAATGGAACGAAAGTATGTATAAGATGATGAAAGATAACAATGAAAGTATAAATAAATGAAATAAACAATGAATATTGTTTGAATGTACGTATGATGTATGCTCGCATATGAAAGTAATGGATAGTATTTAAGAGGTATATTTTTATATATCAAACACACAAGGTATTTTGATACTTATAAAGCTAGAACTCACTCAGCAACACTGACTTTTATGCATTTTCAGTTGGCAGGTAAATTGCTGAGGATGACACAAGGGGAGGCTACTCGGCAGGACAAGACTAACATCCATTCACGCATGTTATTATTTTTGTTTTGTAATGCAATTAATGGAAGTTTTCTTTTGTAACTTAACAATGTTGTATTGCATAACAATAGTAAATATTAATAAAATGAATGACTTTTGTTATTGAAATTCCGCTGAAGTGTGACTCCCGCCGCTGCTATGCTCTTCTCTCCTCGTCAATATATATTATTTTTGCGTCACAACCGTCTCTCCCGGGATTGCTTTACAATCCTTCCACGAGCTATGCTCTTCTCTCCTCGTCAATATATAATCTATCTGCGTGTGACTCCCGCCGCTGCTAAACGTGATTAGATGCGAGTCTCTTTTCTTAAAGAACGAATTTATGATGCCTAAGTCATGGGCTACTGCAAATTCAAGAAGCTCCCTACCGCCGTCGTTCCTAAGACCATACCCGTAGCCTCCATGCACCAGTTGGAAATGCTCATTATCCTTTCCGATATGTCCATTAAAATTTCCTCCTATGTATATCTTTTCTTCTCTAGGTATGTCACCCATAACGTGATCTAAACCCTCCCAGAACTTTTTTCTTTCCGTTTCCCCTAGTCCAACATGTGGTGCATACGCACTAACTACCGTCACTACCTCATCTCCTATTACTATTCTTAACAACATAATTCTATCATTGTATCTTCTCACCTCCACTACATTATCTTGAAGTTCCTTAGCAACTAGAAAACCTACTCCGTTTTTCGTTCCATCAGACCCTGAATACCATAGTTTATAACTATTGCACTCTTTTGCTCTCCCACCCCGCCATCTAGTCTCCTGCAGGCACGCTTTGTGGACCTTACGTTTCTTCAGCGCATCAATTAACTCTAGTAACTTACTAGTTAGGGTTCCTACATTCCACGATGCCACTCTTACTCTACAAACCTTATTCACTGTCTTCGCACCTCTCCTCACCGAACATGATCTCGGGGCAGCATAATGGCTCCTACTATCTATTATACCAGACAGAGTCCACTAAAACCACCAAAAAAACACGAACAACACACTAGAAGGAAACGAAGCACAAGTAAAGCACAATTAAAAGGAACTGTCACACGAGGTCAACAATACGCTAGGGGCACACACAGTAATCAAGACCCAAAAAAATCAAAATCATCCGATGATAGAAAAATCCTAAAACAATCCTAGAAAAAGAGGATGCCTTCCCCTATTCAAAACCAAAAATACTGGTACCCCTAACCCAGCCAAACAATCTACACGAAAATAAATATTTAAAGATATAATTAAATTAAAGGCACGTAAAAAAACAGATATGCAAACCCGAGACAGATCGATCTCACCAAATGTACACCCAACTTTATAATTGGTCGATTTTGATGCTGGTACGTGGTGGCTGGGGGCTATGAGGTTTCTGCGATGGTGGTGGAGGTGGTGGTGATGGCCGGTGACCGGTGAGGGAGAGGGCAGGGGGCAGGAGGCAGTGTGGGTGTGAGGGTGGTGGTGGCTAGCGGTGATGTGGTGACCGGTGGAGGGCAGGTAGGCGGTGGTGATGGGTAGGCGATGGTGGGGGGTAGGCGGTGGTGCCGGGGTGGGCGGTGGTGACGGGGTAGGCGGTGGGAGGTGTTGACTATTAGGTTTGGCGGAGTGGGGTTGTCGACTGTGTTGACTTGGTCGGCGGTGGTCACCGGTGAGGGTATGTCGGCGGAGGTCGCCGGTGAGATGGTCGGTGAGGTGGGTTACGTACCTGGGCGAGAGATCCGTTTGGGGAGAGAGAGAGAGAGAGCGAGTTGGTCGTCGGTGGTCGCCGGTGGGGTTAGGTCGGCGGAGGTCGCCGGTGGGGTTAGGTCGGCGGAGGTCACCGGTGAGGGTGGGTCGGCGGAGGTCGCCGGTGGTCGGTGAACGTTGTTGAGAGAGAGAGAGCCGGTGGGGGTGATGTGCTCATTGAGGAGAGAGAGAGAGAGGAAGGTTAAATTCAGAAAGATAGTTACAAGAGTATGCTTACCAGCAAACGGTCCATATCATTAATAAAATTATCTATTCTCCCTTGCAGATATACAGGACTATATTCAGAAGATTAAACGCGTAAACAGAATCCTAATATCCGTTAAGTTACCCGAGGACTACAGTCGACAACATAACCTTAAACATAAGTCCTAATACATATAATCATACTAATTTAGGGTTTCACCATTTCTATTAACCAAGTCATAAGTCAAACTCATACTCAAGAACTCAATGTGAGTATTCATAGTCCGTTTTCCTTTTATGTTTTAGGATGTAACATGTATAAGTATTCAATTCTAAATCTTTCTTGCAAATCATACGGTACAATTAAGTTTTATGTGTATTCTATGCATTTGTGATAAACTTGTTGGATTAATTTTTTCTTGTGGTGGTCAATCTTTCCTACTTACTTGCTAGAATGTGATCATTAACTTTCTAAATCCTAAGATGACGATGATAGGGCTATTGGTTAGACACCTTCCCGAACGGGCCTTTGTAGATGGCATTTGGGTATCGAAACCGATATTCTTAGTCTAACTCGTTGGTTAGGGACACTTGTCAACAAAGGTTTGATCAATACATTTGGTTTAGTCATACTTTCTTGAAATCATACTTGACTCTTAAATCGTGTTTTAAATCTAGTATATGTAACAAAACCTATGTTTACTCACCAACTTTCTAGTTGACCTTTAGTTTATACATGTTTCAAAAAATGCCGCTTGAGATGCCTACAAAGTTATGACATTTAGGATGCTTGTGGAGTTAGTTAATTAAATCAAACTTTATTTTATGTTACCTTTGTTTGTATAATTTATGTTTTATTTGTAAGATTTATGTAATTGGGTTGATTAAATAAAGTGTTAAATGCAATTTGCAACCCTGAGGAATACACCAGATTGCAGGTTGCAACCTTATTTCAGAATTTTCGCTATTTGCAACCCTCACATTTCCAAACTCTGCAGTTTACACCCCTCTGTCAATTTGCTATTACTTTATTCCATGAATGTGAGGGTAAAAGTCATTTATACTCTCCTAGGATTGGGTTCATGTGAGAACCCTTAGTTTTTGTAAAAACCCTTTAACTCATCTTATAACCATTGATTTAGCATCTAAAACGGAATATTCCATTTGAATGGTTCAAACTAAATCAAGGGTATATTGGTAATTTTGATTTGCACTTCTTTTGAGAAGACACACCACATCAAAATATCATCTTCTTTCTCTCTCTTATTCAAACTACACAATCTCTCTAATCACCAATCCACCACCACCATCGACCATCTTCTCCATCGTCACCGCCGCCACCACCACCGCCATCACCACCGGATTTGAAGGTATCTACGAAGTCGATTGAAGGTACCATCCACCACTACCACTAGTTGAACACCACTCTACACCACCATCATCCATCACTATCAATTGGAACCCTAACTAACACCATCAGTACATCACCATTATCATCCATCGTCCCCAGCCACCAATCTTTATGCTTCTAATCATCCGGGGTCACCACCATCTTCATTTTCGACCCAACCACAATTTGTTCTACGATGGTTCAAGTTCATACACATCTGAGTGTTTTGAATATGAACGGTTATGTCTCTTTTGATTGAAGGTGGAACATGGATGGTATTGTGCTATTTTTTTACAGATATGAATCTTTTAATTTTTAGTATGCTTTTTTTTCCTTTTTCCCTAAATCTGGTTTAATGTTTTTGATGTTATGATTCTTATTATGTTTTTGACATTATATTTCTTGTTTGTTTTGATTCAACGTTAGAAGTTTTCAGGTATGTTTAAAGAGTAGAAGAAAACTCACAAGAAATTTTCTTTAGCTTACATTGATTTAAATCAATTTATATTGAAAAAACTTAACATTAGTGGTGTAATTTTGATATAGTTTAAGTGGTGTAGTTTTTTTGTTTATTTTTGTTACAAAAGTGTAATTACAATGGTGTGTTCTTTGTTACAATGGTGTAGTTTTGTTATTTTAGTTTTTTACAATGTTGAAATTTCGTTTAAGTGGTGTAGTTATATTGTATAATGTCATTTTGATGTTAGGTTGTTTTAATCATGGTGTTGCTATTGTTGTTAGGTTGTTGTAATCACTGTAACCGTTAGGATTTATATTCAAATGAATATGAGATAGCTAAATACACTTTGTTTCTTTATTTTTAACTTGGAGTGTAGACTTTTTTAGGTTTATGCACATTGTTTTTTGCACAAAGGGGAATGGTAACGATGATGTACCATGTCACAAAATGACTACAGTGATGTAATTTACTGTAAGTAATTATAAAAATGATGTTTTGTCTACACGTTAAAAATGATGTTTGATGCAGTACTGTAACTACAGTGATGTAACTCACTGTTATTCGATGTAATTCATTGTATTAGGTATGGTTTTATGTTTAATTTGGTGTTTTTTGTTATTAATACACCATATTTGTTTGATGTAATTTATTGCAAATATTAGATTTTGCATATGAGCATGATGTAATTCACTGTAATATGTAACGTATAGGAAAAAAATTTAAAAATTTTCAAGACTATATTAGAATTAAAGGGAATAATGAGACGAGTTTAATGATGTAATTTTTATAAAAAATTAACAATGTATGAAAAAGTTATAAAAGTTTTAAAAACAAGGGGGAAAACGTTTTAAATAAAAAAGAAAAAGAAAATAGTAGGTAGGTGTGGGTTAATTGACTATTTTACCCTTATTAAATAAAAAAGAAGGAATAGATCTTGACCACTCAAATTTTGATCAATGATTGATAGTGGGTTAAAGGATTCTCACAAAAACTAAGGGTTCTCATTTGAACCACACCCTAGGCTCCTATTCTTCTAAATAAAACCCCCAAAATTCTGAATGATAGCCATCAAGGAGAATTACATTGCAATCGTGAACCCTAGTCGCGAACAAGAGCCACCAAAGAGAGGTCATGAATGAGAGTCGGGCTCTAAAAGAGCCATCAAAGAGCAGCCGAGCTGTTTGCAAACCTCACATTCATCCAACCTTCGATCTTCAACAGTCGATGTCTACTTCAGTTCGTCTATCTCCTCTCATCCAACCGGTGATTTCTATGCGAAATGTGGCTTAGAGACAACCATTTGAACCTCAAAGACCCAAGCTAATCCGGTTCAATCATTTGTTTGTTGTGTAAGTCGGGTTGATTAGGTTGTTTCTACTAAATTCTTGATTTTGTTTCTCCCAATTACTGATCTAATTGCAATTTGTAGAAGAAACGATATGGATTCATCAAATGGGTTGATGAAGTTAGATGTGCAAGGTGTGAAGCTCTCATACTTGTTTTGGTAAGGTGTTTGAACACGAGGGATGAGGAGGTAAAGAGCAAAGCAATGCACGTATTGAAATTGAAGTTTGCAATTGTTATATTGTTGTTCTTTATCTGTATGTATTTTGTATGATGATAAAGGGATAGTATGTACTTGATGTTGTTAGATATGCAATGTGGGTTTAATGTATCCGAAGTTTATGAGTTAACAAATCTTTGTTCGCCAATTCAATAAGTTTTTTTTAAGTTCCATGTTGATGTTGTTATGTTGCTTTTCGTTATGGTAGGATATTTGTAATTATGGGATGGAACAAAATCAGGCAGAAAAGGATGGCAGAATGGCGGAAGAGGATATACTTGAGTTAATGTTGATTCACGAGTTATGTGTGGATAATGATTATTTGCCATTGAATCCGAAAGATATGAAAGTGGATATGGAGGCAAACTTCAACATGAAACCTGAATTGGATTACGATCCAGAAGTACTAAAGGAAGCATAACAAAAGTCACCAACATTAAAACCCGAAGTCAAAGTCACTAACAAAAGTCAAACTAACAAATCCAAAGTAGTCAAACATTACAAACATAAAAACCCATATCCAACTCATATCAGGCACTTGAAGCTTAGCTGGGAGGAGGAGCATTTTGACTTGCATTTTCATCATGGTGATCTTGACCTCCTTTATTTTTATATTGACCTTTGCAGGTTCTTGAATTATGACCCATGTTTCCACAGTTGCCACACTTGACGGTGCTCCCTTTTTTGTCAATTTACCGTCATTTGCAAATGCCTCTTGCACCTCCTCTATTGATGTTTTTCTAAGCTTCTTGGGTCTACCAATCTACAAATATTTTAAATATTAAAAGATCAGCAGCTCCATAGCATTGAATCAATGTAATATCAATGTGTCATACATGGGTGTGATGTTTGGGTGGTAGCAGTCTTGTTGGATAATGCTGAGGGGTCCACATATCTAGGCCACAGATTGGTTCAATCACATTGTCATAAACTCTGTTCCAAGTATCCAGCCAATAAACCTTTGAAACCCAGGTCTCTGGTATGCCTGCTTGTATGTTGTTGTTGCTCATGTCCCAAATAGCTGCCACAACATGCTTACAGGGCATACCGGTCTCCCTCATCACCTACAGCTTCTGAGTGATTCTTTTACATTAACTATTTCTAAGTGATTCTTCTACCTTTGTGTAACTCCTCTTAAAACATTGGCATCATAATCATTACTTCATAGTCCTCATCATCTACATTAACTGTTTCCCTATGAACATCATCCATATCAATAACCATGTCTTCCTCAACACCTACAGCTTCTAAGTGCTTCTTATACAATAACTCATGTCAACTTCAGGCTCCATTATAGGATTCTCAGGTTCTTCTATGAAAGGAACAAAATCTTCATCACAGTCCTCTAGTAAAGCAGAAATTCTACGCCTACTAGATGATGATCCTTCTTTGCCACTTAAGGAATTCAGAAAACTAAATATAACTTTTGAAAACCAATGCTCAACATAGATTTCAATTACCTTACTTCTATTCTTAACAAATTCAAACATGTTCTCAAAATCAACCTCACTAACTAACGCCTTCAAACCTAAATCTATAGCAAGGTAAGGTTGCAAGTAATGGAAATAATACACCATGTTAGCTGCATACCCTACCTTTTTGAGTATTTCTTCCAATTGTTTTACTCCTATGTCTTCCAAAGTAACATAGTCAACAAAAAATTGCTTACCATCAACATACTCCAGGTTTGGATAATCTGAAAAATAACCTCCATGCCAAATCTTTAGGCTTGCCATAACACTCCCGCCTGAAATAAAAAACAAAACCCACATTGTAGCCTCGGATTTAAAAAAATACATTTCAAGTATATAGAAATCAATTGTAATTTAAATAGACCAAAGTCAAACATATTACCACCATGCAAGATACATTTCAAACACCCAAAGTCAAACCATAATTCGAAACTAAAACTAAATTTAACATTCGACAATGGCATTCAGCAATGGCATTCAGCAAATCACAATCAAACATAGTTGTCGAATCGCATTCAAACATAGAGAGACCATACTGCTTTAGCTACTTATATTAACAAAAGGAAATTTCTCAAATCACTTTTAAACACAGTTACAATCAAACAAATCACAATCAACACATTCTATAATCGCATTCAAACACTGTTAGGGAATCAACACTCATTTGTCGAATCAACACTTAGTGTATTCTATTTCGGGATTAAAATCGCATTCAACTCGAATTGACCGCATTTGGGGTGACCGTCGGGTGCTGTGATCGTTCAACATGAGGTGGAGAAGAAGAAGATGGCGTATGGAGAAGAATAGGGTTTCAATCGGTGAGAATGGTAACTCTAGGGTTCCAATTGGCTAATGGTGTCCGTTCAAAGGTTAGGGGTTTAAACAATACGGAGTAAAAGACACTTTTACCCTCACATTCATGGAATAAAGTAACAGTAAGTTGACAGAGGGGTGTACACTACAGAGTTTAGAAATGTGAGGGTTGCCAATAGCAATAATTCTAAAATAAGGTTGCAACCTATAATCTGGTGTATTCCTTAGGGTTGCAAATTGTATTTAACTCTTAAATAAATTATCACTTTAATAGTGTCACGTGATATGGACAATCTACACGCCCCGACACATTCCGTCGTCGGTTGGGGTGTGACATAAGCTGGGAGAAGGATTTTGCATGTTCATCTCCATTTGGTAACCGTTCAGGATATCATATAGCTCGGAGAGAGTAAGGGTAAAAAGGTTCTCAATTCTATTAATGGCCACACAGTAGTATATCCATTCTCTAGGAAGAGAGAACATGAACTTATTCATTATATCCTTATTCTCAAGTCTAACTCCAACATCCATTAGAGTGTCTACAATCTTAACATACTTAAAGTACTATTGAGTAATAATTTCACTTGTTTTGTAGGTGAAGTTTTCAAACTACTATTTCATTATGTCTTTCTTGTTCTCCTTGCCTTCCTCAGATCCTTTATACATCAGCTTTAATGCATCCTAGAGTTCTTTTGCACTCTTGCACTTCTTGAAGCCTTTGAAATGGAGTTGGGAATAGCAGTTTGAAGAGCGGTCATGGATTTCTGATCAATTTTAATTTTTTTTCCAGTCTTTTTTAGAATAATCAGCCACTTCCTTGGGTATCATCCCATCTCCAGCAGTTGCTAAGGCAGTTTTTAGGATGTGAGGTCCATAGACTACAGATTTCCATATCCTGCTGTCTTGAGACTTGATGAAGTCTTCCACTCTCACGCACCAAGTGTCAAAATCATCAGGAGTGATCAGTGGAGACTTAGTCATTACGCCGGTTTCCATATTAGCTTTAGAAAAAGCTGGTATTTGAGCAATTAAGTGAATGTGAAACTAAAGAGTGATTCAAGATGGTTAGATCTTACAATCATGGGCCTGAGATGTTCTTATACCAATTGCATGGTTGGTTTTAGTTCAAACAATAGTTTCACAGTTGGAGATTATCAACTAAACACATTTAATATATCAAATAGGGAACCAAGCAGTGAAACAATGAACAACAAGTAAGAACACTCAAGAAAAGAAAGATAGGTTTTCAAGAATGATATATATTGCTCTCAAGTGTTTACAAGTATTATGAATCTTAGTCCTTAAACTGATACATGAGATACTTTATACTATAACCTACAGCCGGCTATACTTTAAAGGCAGCTGAACACTAATCTAGATAACAAGATTAATGTAGAGTCAAAAGACAGATTACCTTTTGACTTGTGACTATAACAGGTCATAGCTCACATTCTATTATAATACAATAAGGATAAAAGTACTAAAGTAGGATATTATAGAAAAGAGACCTTATTATACTGTTGATAAAAGTAAAAAGGTAATCACCAACTTTTATAAGTTGGTGAGTCTTCAGAGCTGACAGAGGAAAGGTCTTCTACTTTTGTCAAAAGTAAAAAGCAGAGTGTGTTTCTTCCAAGATTTCAGACTTTGGAAGAAACACAAGTCTTCTTGTTCTTTGGAAGAGTTCAGTCTTCAAGCTTCGGAAGACTTCACTTTGGCTTCGAAAGATTTCTATTTATGGATTCGGAAGACTTAACACTTGGTTATTTTCTTTGTATATAGTCAAATCTTCCGATGTACTTCCCTCCTAGTACTTCATTGCATACTGAGATATATTTGGTTAGCATTAGCCTTTAAGATAATTATCTTGATCTTATAATTTGACCAGTGGTACTTAGTTATCTTAGCAGATAAGAAGAACAGAATTGCATCGATCAGTGGTGGTCAGCTTTGTTGGTGGTGTTGAATCTAGAAAGACGGATCCCTTCAAAAAAAGAAGAGAGAGAAAGAGTGAGCTTATGTGTGTGTGTGTTTAAGAGAGAGAGAGAGAGAGAGTGTATGTGTGTGTGTGTGTTTAAGAAAGAGAGATAGTGTGTGTGTGTGTTTTTTTTAAGAAAGAGAGAGTGTGGGAAAATGTAAGCAATGTTCTCAGAACCGGATCGGACGTCGAACCGGATGCCTTACTGGTTTGGTGGTCGGACCGGTCGGACCGGTCGGACCGGATGGACCGGATTTCACTATATTTTAATTATATTTATATATGTAATTAAATATAAGTAATTTATATATGATTTATACATATATTTTATAGTTATATATAAAACTTAACTATATTTGTATATCCGAAGTACTAATTTATGGTTTAACACCCCGTTTTTACCCACTAAAATCAAAAAAAAAAAAAAAAAAAAAATCAAAATCCGGTCGGACCCGAACCGGTTGGCCGGTCCAACCGCCGACTCGGTTCGAACCGGCCGGTTCAACTGCACAAAAACGAACCACCCCCGACCGGACCGGACCAGGCCCCGAATCCCGGTCGAACCGGTCGGACCGGCCGGTCCGATCCGGTCCTAACAACATTGAATGTAAGATGTTTATACCTAATTCAATTTTTATTTTTGAAGTTTCAAGATTAATTTTTAATTAATATTATTCATTTTTGAACATCTAACTAGTATTATTCAAATGAATTAGAGAAATTGCATAAATGGTATCTTTGGTTTGACCATATATACATTTTTTATTTTAAAATTTTGAAAATTGTAAATTTAATTTAAACTTTTGTGTACTCAATGCACAGTTAGTCTCTGGTATTAAATTCAATTAGCGTTTATATATTTTATAAAGTTTAAACTAACTTTTAAATTTAATTTTAGAGACCAAAAGTGTAACACTCAGATAAAAGTTTTAACTAATTTTGTAATGTTTAAAAATTGGGGGCCATATTTGTAACGATTACACAAAAGTTTGAACTAACTTTGTAATTATCAAAGTCTGGGGACCAAATGTCCAATTTCGTCAAACAACAGGGACCATTAATGTAAATTTTTCAATGAATTATTTCTTTTTATAATATATAAGATAAGCATCCTTTGAATTAGACCGGTTGGAAAAATAATAGAGATCTCTTTTTAATTTTTTAAAAAATATTGTTAATATAAAAAAAATATATCATTAATTAGCAAATTTAGTTATTTAATAGGAGTGAAAAGTAAATAAAATTAGATTTAGGTGATCAAGAATTATGACATGTGTCCAAAAAATCTTTATTAATATAGATAGATTATTTAAAAGACATAAATAGAAACAAGGGGACGTGAACTTTTTTAATTATTCAAATTAAAAAGAAATTTGGGTTTTCCATTTTTGTTTCTTTTTTAATACGAATTTTTGTTGTCTTGATGATCGTTGATGATAGTGTGAAATTGGTTCTATTGGCATGGTTTTACGCCACTCATAATAACACGAGGGGTTACTACTAGTTATTTATAATTTTTAAGTTTAACTGAGTCATGCTCACGTGAACCAATATATATGTCCTCAACGATTTTCATGCTCGTGTGATCATGTCATATTTGAATTTATGTCAACTTCTACCCATGAGCAGATTTATTTTAAAACATCTGTGAACCACCAAACAATTAATATTCACTATTTTTACAAATTTTATAATAAATTAGAACAAATATAATTTTGGGCGACTTTTTCAACATTTCTAATTTTATATAATTATACAGCCTATTTATAACCTTTTGATAAATTTCAATACTCTATTTATAGATATATACCTAAAGTAGAAACCGAATGATGACACCCGAGTTCATGCAAGATAGTGTAGATGGAGGAAGGACTCGGGGTACTGTACAACAAGAGCTTACAAACTAGGTTAAAGGTGACACTTTATAGGTTTATCAATAAGCTTGTTATGAGTGAGATTTTACAAGATACGATGCAATCTAAAATAAAAATCGATCACAGCTTTTTCTTACCAAATGCCAAGAACTTACCATAAACTAAAATTGTATTCCAAATATAAAGCAGTAATGTAACAAGTTCATTTCTTTTAGAACGAATCAAGTCATTATTACGTGTGGAAATGGGGAATGAGTCATTCAAATTTATAGTGTGACACATATGAGTAATAATAATTCCATATGAATTGACATAAAATGGTAAATGAAGACAAAATTGCTAAATAATAGTTGGGGCATACTATCTTGAAAAATAGCATATACGTGTTCATTTGAAAAAGACTATAGAAGCTTATAAATAAATTAGAAGATTTTTATCTTCCTACTCTAATAAAAAGGTATCTGAGATGACACGTGTCAACACCACAATCACTCTCACTAAAATTTTCTCGTCTCTCTCTCCTATTAAATAATTACCTTAATTACTAATAACACTATTTAACACTTTTTTGATTTAATAAATTAATAAAGAGATCTATTTATTAATGTTATTTCTAAATAAATAATTTTTTTATAAAATAATAAATTTATTTAAAGCATAAGACTTTTTTTGAAAATACGAAATATTTAAAATTTATATTTTTAAAAAGTTATTTTTTTAAAACCAAAAATAATTAAATTTAAGAGTTATAATAAAAAATTTTAAAAATGGCAATTTTATATGGTTTGTTTTAGAACAAAACGTTTATTTTTTTTGGAAAAAAATAAAGTTTTAAAAAGTTGATATCACTATTTTATAACTTACAATCATTTCTAATACATAATTTCAGTGATATTATATCTTAAAATATTATTTTATAATTAATAAATTTTATTATATTAATTTTTTATTTATTCAACCCTTGTAATACCCGGGTTACTATAGCTGGTATATAAATAAACTAGACTAACCACCCGTGTGTTACACCACCCGTGTGTTACACGGGTTGGAAAACTTAATTTTAAAATAGAGTAAATTACACATACAATCCCTATGTTATGTTAAAATTTTGAATTTGATACTTAAAGTTTAATATTTTTAATATGATTCCTAATTTTTTTTCTTTTTCATCTATTGTCTGAAGTTTTATTAGTCAATAATTAATAATATTAAAAGTATAAAAATGACATTTTACTCGCATTGACTATCCATTTAATTTACCTTTTAAACTATAGTATTATTTTTAATACGGAAAGCTTTATATTCTTGTTTTTTCAAAGTTTTTATTATTGAATATTTTTATTATTTCATTATTAATATGTTTATTATATAATAAAATACGTTTTAAATACATGAATAAAAATTTTATAATAACATAATTTATAAAATGTTTGCTTTTAACATGTTTAAACTATCCATTTTTTAAATGTTGTTCTTAAAACCGTTTGAAATTTTAAAAGTTTTTATAAAACTATTTGTTTCCTAAGGAAGTTTTACTTACACCATTTATTTTTAAATCATATTTAAAAAACAATCACTATTTTAAACATCTTTTTCAAAAACAATTTATTTTCAAACGACATTTTTAGTAGTTTTTTAAGCATTCAATAAAGAAATAGTTTTATAAACAGTATTTAGAATATTGATAATTATAAAATTACATTTAAAAAATAAAATGGTTTTAATAAAGAGGATAATGCTTTTAAAAAGTACTTTAAAAATCAAAAAGTTTTAAGAGAGATATTTAAAAATCAAAATTTTTAGAGAAACATTTAAAAACCTGAACATTCAAAAAATAACATTTTTAAAAATATTTTTTATTTAAATAAAAAGTAAATTACATTAATGATCTTTATAGGTAAAATAGTCATTTTAATAAAAATATTAACATTAGTAACTGAACTAACAAAATAAAGACCATTGATAAAAGAAAATATAACATCTAAGACTATGTTTGAAATTTTAAAAGTTTAAGAAACAAATCTAAAATTTTGACCAAACTACAAGAACCATCCATGTAATTTACTCTTTAAAATAAATAGAAACATAAATTATCAGTTATTCTTAATAAGCTTGTAATATTATGCATGTGAAGGTCGATTAAATAAATGTATACATGTAAATTAAATAAAAGAATCAAATACATAGTAAAACAATATTAATGTTTATAAATATCTAAAAATTTATTGTATATAAATTTTTAATCATATTCAGTGACTAACTTCTCAAACTTATTAAATCATCTATTTAGAATATTCTCATGTATCGTAGTGTTCTGTAATTACAAATATAAAAAATTAAGGATATATAGCAAATATGTTTTATAAAATAAATATTATAGGAATAAGATAACAATTCTATTAGTTGAATAATATCTCATCCTCAACCACAATAAACCTAATAGAGTAAGTTTCTACCTTATTAATATATATTGGCTGTCTTTATATACGAATCATGACGTGATATGTCAAGATCTCTTAATAAAGTTACTTCTGATACTGATAATGTCCTGTTGAGCAAGGTAATTTGATAGTTATTTTGTATATTTTTGAAAAATCTTTGATAGTGTAATAACAGTAAACAGAAAATATTTGTTGTATATATATATAATAAATAATGGTATTATGTTATATAATGCAGACAAATATTATACGATATTGTTAAAATATAGAAGATTTTTAAATTTTGAAACTATTAATTCAAAATACTCGGATTGATTGTTACCATTAGAATTTAAAATTTATGAACTACTTATGCTCCATTTGAATATTCAAATTGTTAGTTTTAAATTTTAAATTTTAACTAATTTAGTTAGTTATTTTTAGATAAAATATTGGATTGAATTGGATATTGAATTTGAATTTTAAGGTTTTTAAATTTCCGTTTCTAATATTAGTTTTTAAAATCTAACTTTGGAAGTTGTTTAATTAGAAATTAAATGATATTTAAGCATTTTCTTTTAGAAGCATATTGCTAATAAAATACCACGTGCCAATTATATGATGTGAAGATGTCATGTGGCAGTGTATTTGCTAAAATCTTGCCACGTGACCAAAGCTCTTTTCAGAGATAAAATAGAAGGTTTTCATATTTTCTTGATCAATTTTATAATTTATTGTTTGCTACCTCTTAGTGCATACTTTAATGACAACTACTGAAGATATATATTTAGAGAAACAAAAAAAATCAAAGATCAAGAAATTCTCAAATATCTATAGTTATCTCAGAAAAATAAAAACAAGAAGTTTTTTGAAGTTCTATCTTTTTTCGGTGGGATTGATGTTACAGAAGAAGATTAAATGATCCTTTCAACTTTTATGATTAAAAGAAAGCTTTAAAACAAATTAAGACATATTAAGTTGTAATTTTTAAGGTAAGATATATTTTTGCTTATTGTTTGTTATTGATTGTTTTTTCATGAAAATTTAAAGAAATTAAGATCTGATTACATGTTACAACTTGATAGTTTCTTTTGATCCTTAAGAATGAATTTGAAGCCATAAATCCGTTGGTATTTATCGTGTTTTATACTAATCCAAATTAGACTTAATTACATGGGTGGTCCCTGTGGTTAGTCCCGATTTCACTTTTGGTCCCTAACTCTTAGAAACTACAAGGTTGGTCCAATACTTTGCACAAACATAACACTAATGGTCCCTGAAGTGGATGTCCGTTAAGTTTTTCTGTTAAATTTTAAAAAATAACTAAAATACCCTTGTATTAAAAAAACAATTCTCAAATTGGGGCCCACTAAGCATGAAACCATCACCCCCACTAAAAATCCACAGTCCACTCAAAACCCAACAATCGTCTCCCCACCCATCTTCCTCAACAACCAACATCACCACTGCCAGCACTGTCACTACCGTAGCTATGGCGAGCTTCAATTGACCATCTTCCTCATAAGAGCAACAACCGCCGCCCACCCACTGGTGTCTCGTCGCCTCCCTCCACGACAAATGGTACTCTCTCCGGCGAGGGAACCTACGCGCCACCCACTGGCAGGAGTGGCCGACGACATTGATGGCCGGTGTCCGATTCATGTCGTCGTCGCCATCTCCACGCCAACTTGTTTCTTTCATCTCCATCAGCTCTTTGCCTCCAGCCAGATCTAGATTGGTTCTATCTTGAACAACGGGAAAATGGTTAGCTTGATCTGGATGGATTTTTCCCACTATCGATTCTGGTTATTGTCGGTGTCGGTTTTTTGCAACGGTCGGACCCTAAAGAACGAGAGGCAAAGGGGAAACGAGTTTGACTGGTTTTGATTATGTGGTGGTGTCGTGGTGGTTAATGGTGCGTTGCGAATAAAGAAAAACGGGAAACAATGATGTGGCGGTAACCATTTTCCGGCGAGAAGGTGGCAGTAGCCGTTTTCCGGCGAGAAGATGACGGTGGTCATCTAAGGGAAGTGGAAGATGAAGTGGGGGGGGGGGGGTTGGGATGGGGTGGGTTGGGGTAAAGAAACAGACAGTGGGGCCCATGTATTATTATTTGTGTTTTTCATCTTTTATAACAAAATATTATATGAGAGGGTAATTCAGTCATTTCACATATATTTAACAGTCAAAATTAACGGACATCCATTTCAGGGACCGTCTTTGTTACGTTTGTGCAAAGTATTGGACTAAGCTTGTAATTTCGAAGAGTTAGAGACCAAAAGTGAAATCAGGATATACCACAGGGACCACCCGTGTAATTAAGTCTCCAAATTACTTATAAAATAGACATTAGTTCGATCAATTTCAATACCTAAAAACTACTTTTAAAAAACATATCGGAACAAAATCATATCACAAATAAGTTTAACATATGAATATAAACACAACATCTCGTTATTACCAAACTCTCTCTCTCTCTCTCTGTGCTCTCTCTCTCTCTTCCAACGTTCAAAATTTCTCACAGGCGACCACCTCCGCCGCCGATCCACACATCGCCGGCGACCACAGCCGACGAAACCCCACCACACCGACCCCTCTCTCGTCCAGGTAAGTAACCCACCCCAAATCACCAACGCCCTCACCGCCGACCTCCTCACCGCCGACCTCCTCACCGCCGACCTCCTCACCGTCGACCTCCTCACCGCCGGAAGCTTCATCTAGGCAAACCACAAGTTCTACTCACCACCACCGGTAACTACCACAGCCGGAAGCTTCATCTCAGCCGGAAGCTTCACCTACCCACCCACCGCCGGAAGCTTCATCGCCCGGAAGCCCCATCTCCGAAGCCGAAAGCTTCAGCTACCCACCGGCGGAAGCTCGACCTTCACCTACCCGACACACCGCCAGAAGCTTCATCGCCTGGAAGTTTCATCCCCGACACCGGAAGCTTCATCTACCCACCGCCGGAAGTTAGCAGCCTTCACAAACCGATGAGATCTGTTGGTGACATCTAGCAACCTCCACAAACTGGTGAGATCTGTTGGCCATCGGGGCCTAACCGAAAAACCCTAACCTGCGTGTACTTTTGGTGAGACCTTTTCATCTCGGCTTCTCATATTTGCTTTTAGTCTTGTTTAATTTTACTCTCTTGTTTAGACTGCTTGGCTGGGTTAGGGGTACCAGCATCTGCTTTTCTGTGTGAATTCTGCGTATTTAACAGGGAGAGTCATCCCCTATTCTTAGTCTTGTTTGTGTGAATTCTGCTTTTCTGTGTGAATTCTGTGTGAATTCTGCTTTTCTGTGTGAATTCTGCTTATTTAACTTGTGTGAATTCTGCTGATTTGTTTTTCTTGTTTATTTTAATCTGGGTTAGTCTTGTTTATTTTAGTCTGGGTTAGTCTTGCTTAGTTAACTTGTGTGAATTCTGCTGATTTGCTTATTTAACTTGTGTGAATCCTGCTTTTCTTGTCCGTGCGTTATATTCCTTGGTGGTTTTAGTAGACTCTGTCTGGTATAATAGATAGTAGGAGCCATTATGCTGCCCCGAGATCATGTTCAGTGAGGAGAGGTGCGAAGACAGGGAATAAGGTCTGTAGATTAAGAGTAGCATCGTGGAATGTAGGAACCTTAACCAGTAAGTTATTAGAGTTAATTGATGTGCTGAAGAAACGTAGGGTACACATAGCATGCCTGCAGGAGACTAGATGGCGAGGTGGGAGAGCAAAAGAGTGCGATAGTTATAAACTATGGTATTCAGGGTCTGATGGAGCTAAAAACGGAGTAGGTTTTCTAGTTGCTAAGGAACTCCAAGACAATGTAGTGGAGGTGAAAAGATACAATGATAGAATTATGTTGTTAAGAATAGTAATAGGAGATGAGGTAGTGACGGTAGTTAGTACGTATGCATCTCATGTTGGACTAGGGGAAACGGAAAGAAAAACATTCTGGGAGAGTTTAGACCACGTTATAGCTGACATACCTAGAGAAGAAAAGTTATACATAGGAGGAGATTTTAATGGACATATCGGAAGGGATAATGAGCATTTCCAACTGGTGCATGGAGGATACGGGTATGGTCTTAGGAACGACGGCGGTAGGGAGCTTCTTGAATTTGCAGTAGCCCATGACTTAGGCATCATAAATTCGTTCTTTAAGAAAAGAGACTCGCATCTAATCACGTTTAGCAGCGGCGGGAGTCACACGCAGATAGATTATATATTGACGAGGAGAGAAGAGCATAGCTCGTGGAAGGATTGTAAAGCAATCCCGGGAGAGACGGTTGTGACGCAACACCATATGTTGGTGGCGGATATACGCGTCAAGAGGCCAATTGCCCAACGGAACAGGAGAATCACACCCAAGATCAGATGGGGTCAGCTCAAAGACGAAAAGATTACCATTTTTAGAGAAAAAGTCATACCAATGAACCAAACTGGGCCACAGGAAGATGCAAACCAAAAGTGGGAGGTTATGGCAACTAGGCTCATACAAGCAGCTAAAGAAACGCTTGGAGTTACAACAAAAAGGACAGTTGGTCATCAGGAATCATGGTGGTGGAACGAAATTGTACAGGAGAAGATACGTATCAAACAACAAACTTTTAGAGAGCTCATACGATGTAACAGTGAGGCAGAACACGCAGAGCTAAAACAAAAGTACAAGGAGGCTAAGAGACAAGCGAAAAAATCGGTGTCAGAGGCAAATAACACGACATATGAAAGGATGTATAAGCGATTAGAGACGAAAGAAGGAGAGCATGACATGTTCAAGATAGCCAAGGCAAGAGAAAGAAGAAGACAGGACCTAACAATGGTCAAGTTCATAAAGGCTGCGGATGGAAAGGTTTTGGTGAACGAGAAAGATATCAAGGTGCGATGGAAAACTTACTTCGATAACCTATTTAACATAAGGAATCCAAATCAACAAACTGAGATGGATGGAACAACCCAAACAACGCAACAAAACCAATGCTATTGTAGAAGCATCACGGTTGACGAAGTTAAAAGAGCTATGAAGAAAATGGGAAGGGCTAAAGCGATGGGGCCAGACAACATACCGATTGAGGTGTGGAAATGCCTGGGTGATGAGGGTCTCCAATGGCTAACAGATCTATTTAACACTATCTTTAAGACAGGGAAGATGCCAAACCAGTGGAGAACCAGTGTCATAGTCCCCATATATAAGAAAAAAGGAGATATCCAAGGATGCGAAAACTACAGGGGAATAAAGCTACTGAGTCACACGATGAAACTATGGGAAAGAGTTATTGACACGAGAATTAGACGGGAAACCCAGATAGCAATAAACCAATTTGGATTTATGCCAGGACGCTCTGCAACTGAAGCCATACACGTCATAAGACGGATAATGGAGAAATATAGAGAAAAGAAAAGGGACCTCCATATGGTATTCATCGACCTAGAGAAGGCCTATGACAGTGTACCGAGACAACTAATTTGGGAAAGTCTACGACATAGAGGGGTACCAGAGAGGTATATCAAATTAATTAAGGATATGTATGACGGGGCAAAAACATGTGTGCGAGCACCGGTAGGAGACATAGACTCGTTCTCAGTGGAAGTGGGACTCCATCAAGGATCGGCATTGAGCCCATTTCTCTTCGCACTAGTGTTGGATGAGATGACTAAGTCAATACAACAGGCAGTCCCGTGGTGCATGCTCTTCGCGGATGATATTGTCTTAATATCAGAATCTAAAACGATGCTTAACGACAAGCTAGAGCAGTGGAGAGCAGCGCTAGAGAGCAGAGGATTAACGATAAGTCGCTCTAAGACGGAATACATGCATTGTAACTTTGGTGGCGACGACGAAGAGGACACCCAAATCAGTATCCAGGGCATGCCGGTCCCACAGACATCTAGGTTCAAATACCTGGGCTCGTACCTGCACGAGGACGGAGAGATACACAGCGATGTAGCTCACCGTGTCCAAGCAGGATGGTGCAAGTGGAGAGCAGCATCAGGGATCCTATGTGATAAGAGGTTTCCAGCAAAACTTAAGGGAAAACTATACAGAGTGGCGGTACGCCCAGCTATGCTATATGGGACAGACTGCTGGGCCATAAAGAAATCGCACGAGAAACAAATAGAGGTTGCGGAAATGCGAATGCTAAGGTGGATGTGTGGCCATACAAAACTGGATAGGATAAGAAACGAAGTGTTTCGACAGAAGTTAGAAGTGGCTTCTATTGCAGATAAAATACGAGAGGGAAGATTAAGACGGTATGGACATGTCAAGAGGAGATCAATGGCAGCACCGGTGAGAGCAGTGGAGAACATCAGCATAGAGGGTAGGAAGAGTAGAGGACGACCTAGGTTGACTTGGGAAGAGAGAATTAGGCGAGATATGGAACACTTGCACCTCTCTGAGCACATGATCGAGGATAGGAATGACTGGAGACGTAGAATCAAAATTAAGGACTTTTAGTGGTTTCTGTAGCTAGGAAAAGACTTTGTTTACTTGTTACGGGGCTTGATGTGTATGTAGCACGCATGGACCCTGTTACGGGAAACTTGCGGCTTTCCTGATGCATGCTGGTTCATTGTATACTTCCTTTTGGTGATATCTTAATGCTTTGAATGCTTCTTGTATGATGTATGCTATGCTGTATGCTGTACAATATACCATGTACCATAAATCGTACGTTTGATTATATGATTGATTGTTTGATTATTTGATTATATGTTAAATCACGAGCGATATATCTTTTGTATCGAGCCAGGGGTCTCTTGGAAGCGGTCTCTCTACCTATCTGGATAGAGGAAAGACTTGCCACCACCTACCTCTCCCAGACCCTGCTCTTGAGTGGGATATACTGAGTTTGTTTGTTTGTTTGTTTGTTTATATGAATATAAACACAACGACGTCAATATGAGGGTGATTAATGGTCAAAATTATTTATATTCAAACTTTTAGTTCTATCATACTTTTATAGATAGACACCAAACTACATATATCAAAGTATACACTCAAGGTAGGCCCCACATCTAAGGTGTAACTTCAAATTCCAAGTGGAGATTATTTTCTCGTATGATGACAAGATGATGATCTCATAGCCGACATGAAGCAACATCTAATGCATGAATTGGTATATACATATAGCTTCGTTATATAATGTTCTAAATGCAAGTATTTTCTGTCTATATCGAAGAAGAAAGGGAGAAAAAAACGATGAACATCTTAGATAATACTATACTCAGGTAAATCATCTCGTATCATAATAACTTGAGTTTAATGCATTAAACATTTTGTTTTATTCTTGTGCTTGTTTTATCTGGTATCTAATGTCATACTTCAGTTTTACTTTAATTATGTATTACGTACCCTTATCTTAGATATTTCCTAATGACTTGATAGTTAATATATTATTTAATTACGATGTAATAACAAGCTAAATATTTATGAAACGCGTTTCAAATATTTTGATTCGTTAAAAATGTATTTTTAGGATAATTTTATGCATATCTATAAAACTTATGAATGTAATTTATTTGAACGTAATTCTTTCAATTTATAGGTTGTTTGAGTTAAGTACTCTATTTTTCTTCTTCTAAGTAAATTGTTACTCTTCTTCCCCAAATGGGATTACCTATTTCATCACTCTCAAACAACATGGAGAAGCCTTTGAAGTTAAAGGAAAAGTAGCCCTAAAGATACAACTGAACCAATATTGACAGTTAAAGGAAAAGTAGCCTTTGATGTGCAGGGTGTTTTGGTTCAATATTGACAGTTATTAGGGTAAATCGTAAGTCAAATTGTTGCAAACGTGTTTTTAATCTTTTTAAACTAATATCAAAATGTTAAAAATTTACAACTGAACCAAATTAAATTGTTGCTACAGTTTGGTTTTCCTTTTTGACATAAAACATCAAGGAATGTGTAAAATTTTAACATAACATTGACAAGTATTAGAATTTGTACAATAAACCAATTTTAAGTAAACGGAAAGGGTAATTTAAAGAATAATTACTAAAATACTATATATAACGTTGTAGCATATTATTAGTTTTGTTATATTACATAACAACTAGGGTCCGGTAAATATGATGTGGTTTAGATTTAAAAAAATAAAAAACCCTCCAAGATGAATAAGTAAAAGACTTCACAAAACCAAATCACTAACCGATTTAAGCTATATCTACGCACCTCTAGCACCATTGTAAGGTCATGGGTGTACTTTAAGACCCCTTTAATTCTCACTTCACCTCAAGCAAAGTAAATGATTTAACCAATTTTTATTTCATCTCACCCTCTTTTTTCTTTTCTAATTTTGATGTAGAGTGACGCCACATACTTTTTTCACACTTGTTAACCCATTTATGCTCACCCTCGTTAACGCCCCTTCAGCCTTCATGCTGGAAGGGAGTGGTGTGCGGCGCCAATTAAAGAGTCACAGCAACTTTTATGTCCGGGGTGTGAGAATACACTTAAGAAAAAAACAGTTTTATTTGACAGCCTAAGAAAAATAATTTGATTTGACAGTCTAAGAAAAAACAGTTGATCGCAACAAAGTTTTATGTTCTTTTATAATTAAATAGCAAACGTAATTCAAACACTTTGATAGAAGATAATTTGTTTTTGCA
This sequence comes from Flaveria linearis, assembly GCA_024085815.1. Lineage (NCBI taxonomy): Eukaryota > Viridiplantae > Streptophyta > Magnoliopsida > Asterales > Asteraceae > Flaveria > Flaveria linearis. Next base: position 25,059,789 of record CM044003.1, read on the forward strand.
TCTTATTGAATATAATCCTTAACAACAAACTTCTACTAATAACAGTGTACATTAGTTTAGGCCTTAAGGTATACATACATGTCCCTGGGTGTTAAGTCTACGTAAAGGGTTAGAAGGCGTTAAGAGGGTGGATGCCAATGCTTCAACCAACATTAATACAAAATGCTTGCATATTACCATCTTATTTAGTTATAGTTTGTCACAAAACCTTAAAAAAACCTGTTTTTGTCACAAAACATATGTTAAGAATATTTTTTCTTCCTCAAAATGAGTTGACAAAGATGTATAACCAATATCTTTTATAGTCAATATACATTACAAAGGTTGCTTTAAAAGCTGAATCACAACTTTGTGCGAGAGAGAGAGAAATTGCACCAAACCCATAACACCATCTTAGCTTTGAAGGTAGCAGAATGGTTTCCTCTCGGGCACTTTTGTTGATCATCAAAGCAACGATGCCATCATCCCAATTATATCAAAACATCTTGTTATATATACATTTGATGCTGAATGAACATTCAGTATCTAATTCAAAGATCAAATGGGTATCCATAGAACAATCTTGTTACTGTGCATCCTTTTAGTTTGCAATCTGCACAGCAAGTGTTTGTCACTTGGTCTCAATGAAGATCAAGTTTCTAATACTGTGCTTGATAGGTACATTCAAGAAAAAGTTGAGAAATTGCATCTTTACTGTAATGCCAGTGTTGATTATTTGATTTGATCATTTTATGAGTTTTGCAGGATTGATGATGATATGGGTCAGATGGAAGATGAACCATGGACAATGGTGCAAAAAAGTGGGAACCAGTTTGTGGTGAATGACCAACCGTTTTATGTAAACGGGTTCAACACTTACTGGTTGATGGTGTTTGCTGTGGATGCGTCGACAAGAGGGAAAGTCACAGAGTTATTTCAACAGGCGTCTGCTGTGGGGATGACAGTGTGTCGAACATGGGCTTTCAATGATGGTCAGTGGCGCGCTCTTCAGAAGAAACCATCTGTTTATGATGAAGATGTTTTCAAGGTTCTCTCTTTCTATGATACTATCCCCTATGGCCCTGTGTATATATAGATGCATCATATATATTCAACTGTATATTCTTCTATTTGACTGATAATTGAAAGCTTCAGGCCTTAGATTTTGTGGTGAGTGAAGCAAGGAAATTCAAGATTAGACTTGTACTATCACTGACCAATAACTGGGATTCTTACGGTGGCAAACCGCAATATGTCAGATGGGGAAAAGAAGCTGGCTTAAACTTGACCAATGATGATGAGTTCTTCTCTCACCCAAATCTTAGAAATTACTATAAGGCCCATGTTAAGGCAAGTTTCTAACTTATAGTCATTCACTCGATCGTGGAAAGTATCACGATTTTTCTTCTTTTTTTTTTTTTGAAAATATTCATGAATATGTATACATGGTCTTTTGGTATTTAGACTGTGTTGAACAGAGTGAATACCATAACCAACATGACATACAAAGATGATCCAACTATATTTGCTTGGGAGTTGATTAATGAGGCCAGATGTCCATCAGATCCTTCAGGAGATACACTGCAGGTATTGACGGGTCAAGTTGACCCGAAACACCACCCTTTTCTTTTTAATAAAAAACAGTTATTAAACATAAAGGGTGTGTGATAATTTAGGAATGGATAGAAGAAATGGCGTTTTACGTGAAAACTATTGATCCAAAGCATCTAGTGGAGATTGGTCTTGAAGGATTTTACGGTCCTTCAACACCTAATAAAGTTCAATACAATCCAAACACCTACTGTCAACAAGTGGGAACTGATTTCATCAGAAACCATCAAGTTCTTGGTGTTGATTTTGCTTCAGTACATATTTATGCCGACTCATGGTAAGTCAACTCAAAACTTCAAATCTTCAAGATAACAAACAAGATGTTATAGTTATATAATCCATATTTTATGTCCTTATGAAGGATTTCACCACCAATATCTGATGCTCATATCACCTTCACCAAGTCATGGATGCAATCACACATTGATGATGCAGAGAGATACCTTGGAATGCCAGTAATTTTCAGCGAGTTTGGCGTATCTGCAAAAGACCCAGGCTACAATATATCATTTAGGGACAACCTGATAAGCACAGTGTACAACACCCTACTAGATTCAGCAAGAAAAGGAGGGAGTGGAAGTGGGAGTCTTGTATGGCAAGTATTTCCTGATGGAACAGAATATATGGATGATGGGTATGCAATTATTCTTTCAAAATCACCTTCGACTTCAAGAATCATATCTCGACACTCAACAAGGCTTACACTTTTCAATTCATTGTGTAAATGGAAATGCCGTTGGGGTTGCAAGAAGAGACATGGACTTGATGAGTCTGATTACCATGATGAGCTTTAAACAATGGTATTCACTACTTACTGAATCAGAGAAATATCTTTAAATGAACATCAGTGTTGACGAAGAAGCCAAGAAATCAGCTCGCATATATGTAAATATGTATAAACATATATATACATATATATGCTACTTTGTGGGTGACTTTACATATGAAAAATAATATCTGTTAGATTATTATGAGTTGTTCATCGAATATGATTATGATTCAATATTGAGTGATTATAGAGCCAAAACACAATTAAATCACATTCTTCCATGGCAGTTGCATAGTCATTAGCCAGAAATAATTATACAGCCAAAACACAAAAGAAGTTTAGTTATTAAACACATTAGAATCTGACAACCACAATCAAACACATAATGAAAGTGATGTAAAACAAACAAAAAAGGTAACACCATGAGGATGAAATAACACCGAGTTTCACAATAATAAACCATAAAACAAAGGAAAGATTAGCAGACCGGGCTGTTTCTCCTGAGAAAAGAGGCTGCAGGCTTGACATAAGTAAATCCTTGAAAGAGGTTTGCCGAAGCATCTGGGCTGGATGCAGGGGAGTCCAATAGTGGCATATCTGTCCAACGTTTTTCAAAATTTGCAATGCATTGGTTTCCTGCAACTTCGGGCCGAAAACTGGGCTGGATTTCTCGGGCGTCTAGTTTTTTCCAGTTGATTGGCTTGAACCACTTGTGATGCTTTATTTCATCACTTCCCATTAACCCGTTTCCAAGCCTCTTGCTTGGATCCTTTTGCAGCAACTACATAGAGAGGTATCTTGACTTTAGAGATCAAACTATTTATAAGCTAAACCATTTAACTACAAATGATATTAGTGAAATAGTTATAAGAAAACAGTATCCTAACCCCTTTCAGAAGGCAGTGTGCTTCGCTTGTCAAAAATGCAGGTAGCTTTAATTTATCCTTCACTATCTTCTTTTGTACTTTATCTCGGTTACCTCCATGGAATGGTGGCTGTTCAAGAAGAAACAACATTTAATAAGAAAACACAGTTGTCAGTGTGATTGAAGTAATTGAACAAAAAATATTGAGACTTGATGGGGGCAAAACTGACATTTACTAAAAGACCTTAGCTTAAAAGAGCATAAATCAACAGAAAGTTGACAATAGTCATATAATTTCCCTAAACTAAAGTGCCAAATAACATTCTAAGGCTAATAATTCAAAAAAAAATTTGTTTGGCTACATAACCAAGATAAACTTGATTAGCATGGATCGATCCTACTTCATATCATGATTCATAAATTATAACTGTTGTAGAATATATAGTCTTGGCTGACTTTTCTGGATAAGGTTGACTTTAGTCGGGTGGTCGGCCCAACCACTTTTGTTCAGAGTTAAGATATGAATATTATGATCACAAAAGTTGCATTATATCAATAATAATCTTAAATTTTAATCAAAACTTTTAAAGAGGTTTTGCACATTAAGAATACACTTTGGGGTACGTTGAACACGTTAACCCTTTTTCTTTTAGGATGTTCTTTTTGTTTTATATGTTTGACCAGCTAGAAATAAAATTATAATAACTTGTTCACCTGTCCTGTGAGCATCTCAAACAACAAGATCCCGACACTCCACCAATCTGCAGCCTTATCATGTCCCTTGCCAAGAATAATTTCAGGTGACATGTACTCTACTGTCCCACATAAAGAATTTGATCTTGCATTTTTGTCAAATTCTTTTGCTAGCCCAAAGTCGGTAAGCAAAGCCTGAAAAAAAGGAACACATGTCATAACTTATGACTAGGCATATAACTATGTTATTAGAATATGTTTGTGACATAACATGAAACAAACAAGAGAGTACATACATGGCCATCCACATCAAGTAGAATATTTTCAGGCTTAAGATCCCTATGCATTATGCCATTTGCATGAAGGTGAGAAACAGCTGAAACAATCTCTGCTGTATAAATACGGGCCAGATCCTCTCTGAAAGCATGAGCAATGTTAACCAAAATTAGTTTACATCTCCAAAATTTTGATGATTTAAAAAATAGATAAACTGATAAACAACTCACCGAAACAGTCCATGGTGATAGAGCTGGAAAAAGAGATGTCCTCCATTCACAAAGTCCAAAACAAGGTAAAGTCTATATTTAGTCTGGAAACACAAATGCAAGAATATGGTTAAAGCTCCCATATATAGATAGGGAAGGAAAACAAAAATCTATGCCTTGTTTTTCCTTGTAGTTTGTTAGTTAGACTAAAGGGTGTATGCATGTGCGTGTTGAAACTGATTATGTGATACTGGATAAACAGAATCACATAATCAGCTAATGATAAAGTAAACTGGATCTCTTAGTCTGAAGTTGTAATATTGAAACAATCAACTGTTTGAGTGTTTGGCGAATTTTTGTTACATTTTGATAAAAGACCAAAAGGACATTCTTATACATTGTTGAAATGTTGAAACTTGAAATACAACCATTCAAAAATGATCATTCTTCCTAATAGTATTATAATCAACAATAAGGAAAGAGGCGCACACTTGGTTTTAAAAAGCGCGCCTAGGCGCAAGGCGACTCTTGAGGCGAGGGTTGGGGCTTTTTGTAACACAAGGCGCATGTTGTACAAGAAGCGCAAGAAAAGCGTGATCTTTTTGGGAAAAATCCCTCTGAGGTGTGTGCTTCTTGTACAGGGGGTGTCTTTTTTGCTTCAAAGTGCTATAAATGTAGTTAAAAAAGTTATACATACATGTAATTTATACTTTATAAACATTATTTATAGCTATATTTTGGGTGGGGATGCTAAAAACCTATAGGATTATATTAAAAAAATTATATAAACACATAGAGCTTTGCGTACGAAAAGCCCTTCGCTTTTGCGCTTCGCGCTTCGGTTTTAGACCTTGTCGCGTCGGTGCGTTTCTTGCTTTTTAAAAACAATGGCGCACAGCTTCAGTGGTAAAACCATGGGGTATATAAGTAACTTTGAATAGTCAGTTTATGGTTAGCATGAAACTAATAATCCAAAGCTACCCATTTAATATATGTTACTGTCATAAATGACCTGAAAATCATAATCAAAATCAGTATATCAAAACACTAGAAACTGATTGATAAAAAAATGGGCGGTTTAGAATAACTACCTGGAAAGAATATCTGAGTTGGACTATGAAAGGATGATCAATCTTTGTCAAGATATCCCTCTCAGCTTTCATATATTCAGCATGGTTTTTCTCCACAATCTTATCTTTCCTCACAACCTTCATTGCATATATTTCCAAAGTATCTCTCTTTCTAACTTGATATACTTTCCCAAACGCCCCCTGGCCCACAACTTTCAAAACCTCAAAATCTTCAAGCCCAACACTCTGCACCTGCACACACTTGTCCCCATCCTTCTCACAACTTTCCTCAACTCCTACAACTGCCACATCATTAAAATCCTCTAGTTCCTCAGTTTCACATATGGTTAGCTTCTTTAGATTTAGCAAGTGGCTAACGTGTGGCGTGGGGCCCACTAAAGAATGTGATCGGTTGCAGATGACCACCGGGTCATCATATATAGTTTCATTTGAAATTTCAGAATTTCCATGAGCCGATAGAGGACCAAATGTATCAGAAAAATCGAGTTCAATATTATCTGATGTGGCATCAGGAGGATTCAAAGGGAAGTTTAAATAGTTCTTGGGTGACTTGCAGGTTTTGTCTTCCATTAAAGCGGTTAATTGTGAGTAGACCATGATGGAAAAGAGCAAGCTGGTTCTGTATCAATTACTTGCCAACAGAAGTGTATTACTATGGATGGAAAGACACTAAGATTCGAGCTGATGAAAGACTTCTGCCAATTGCCTTAATTAGAAGAAAGTTTAAGTAAACAATCGGATTCTTGAAGAAACTTGGGAAAACGCAAACAAAGGTTGAGTAAGTTGAGTTGTTCTTGTTTCCCGAGATACAGGAAACGTTGGATGCCACGCTGGTTCTTGAATTCATGAAGATCTCTCGTCAATTCTGTTTACATGAAAGAAGATCTGTAAGTCTAAATCAGTAATTATCTTTAATCATGTAATCACTTAATTAATTTCGCATTTTCATTCTTTGGATTCTATATCATATATTACATCACATGTGACCCAAAGATCTCTCGTCAATTCTTTGTTTGTTTGTTTGTTTATGTGACCCAAAGAATGGAAAATCCTTTGAACAGGTATTGATGCATACTGAAGTCCTATTAACACCATTCAGATCAAAATACTCAATACCACAAAAGGGTCCACCTTTGATTTGACAAATTCATAACTTTTACTGTTTCATTAATGATTTATGTTACTACTCACAATTTATTCAGCATGTTACTAACAAGAAATTTAGAACACCTTACATCATAATAAACAGACAATTGACCCAAGCAAACACAACATTAATTTCATGTTTGTGAGACCATAAGAAACGCAAGCCTACTACTTATAAAATAAAAAGTAACTTTGTTTGTAGCAAGAGATCCAATTTTGTCTTTCCTGGTCAAAATCGACAATTTAACAAATCAACACTACTATGAATCTATTCCCTCAAAGAAACACATATGTTGCAGTCGAATAATATATTTCTAACGACCATACAACATCTACCCTAAAATCATACAATCTTTCGATCCCAATTTTCATCACAATGACCCAATTAAAATCCACGAGATCTCAGATCTCACAGCAAAAACGGTTCAACTATCACAAGATTCATCACGGGAAACCAAAATTCCCTATTCTTTGAAACAACCCATCACTAGATTCTGTTTTTACCAAACGACGAAACCAACAGATCGGATTTTCTCCGGTCAATTTTGGGCAAAAATATGCACCAAATAAACGTAATCAAGAACAGAATTCAGCGTATAAACATCAGATCGTAATGTAACGAAGGCCCAACATATACAATTAACAAAAACAGATTGAAGAAGATGAAGAATTGGGTACCTTTGATGTGCTTCAGAAGATGGTGTTTGAGAGGGTGAAAATTAGGGGATGATGTTATTAAAGATGTTGAAAATCGAAACTTTCGGCCGCCACTTGTTATGGACGATAATAGTTTCGATGAATGTGTTCTCTGCCACGTGTTGGTTTCTGATTGGCTGGATTTCTAGACCTATCAAATCCTTTTAATTCGGGATTAGGGTAGCTCCTCACACCAATATTGACGCGTTTTTTGATCCATTATAATTCAAGAAATAATTATTTAATATCTATTTATAAAATAATATGCTAACATTGGACTAGCCAATTTGATAGAGGTTTTGTTCCTTAAAGAGGAGGTAAATTGGTGTAATTTAGGAGTAGGTGTAGGTTTTTAAAATAATATACATACTATTGTATTTTTATATATGTATACTGTATAGACTCGTTGAGGCTGGCGAGTGTTGGATATGTAACGCCCGGTTTGGACTTCTTTAATCTCGACTTGATTTGAGTTTTAATTAATCAAGTTTGAATGGATCGTGCGAGTCTGCTCATTTAAATCTATTAATATAAGTTACAGTGTATATGTTTTATAGGTTTATATTTGTTATCTTTAGACGATTTGTGGATTTCATTAGGATTCTCTTCTTTGTTTTACGTATTGAGGGTGAGTGTGTGTAGTGGTAAACTGTGTTCACACCATTCACATCAAGTAAAGGTTAGCTTGGATATTAGGGTGTTAGTTTGTCCTAAATTATATAGATGTTACCTATTGGGCTATTGATATAATTTATAGATAAATTAGAAATAAATGAGTGCGTAACTCGTTGTAGAAAAATTTTTATTTCACTTTCAATACATAAAGGTCAAAAATAAAAGGAAGATGAAAACATTCAAAGTGAATAAAAGTAATGATTTTTCAAACCATGTTTTAATCTTTTAAACATATTGTCAAGTAGATAACTATAACTAGAGATTAACTTGTATTTCGTGCTTATAACCATCCAAATATGTGGAAGTTGGATCTAAAGGAATATTCTCTCGTACACATTTTTTATGTTAACTAATCATACATATGATATTACCAACAAAACAACTGAACACGAGTACATGTTGTTACTGGCAGACCAAGGAAAACTTTTCCCCGTGTCATTTTTTCCCGGTTCTCGAGTGTAAGTTGATATAGGAATTTTTGGTTCCGGACGGGTCACATATATAAAATACAATAACATTATAAGATAAGCATCAATGATAAGATTTTATTTAAAAAATGATAAAAGGGTTATAATTTATAGTTGTTATCTATGATCTTTTGAAAACATTGGATTTCCAAATGTTCTTTAAACAATTTACAAACAAGCAAAATGTCATATCCGTCTTCACACTATACTCTATAAAATTTCAAATTAATTGTATCATGTTTCTCTAAAAGATACTCGTTGTGAAAACTTATGATCTCGTGGTTGACATGGACCTCTCATCTAATATGCCCATCTAATTTCATCATTTTATTATGATGATAAAATAGTTGGGTTATGTTTGAAAAAATAACATGGAAGATATTCTAAACAAATGGACGTGGTAAATTTGATATAAAATAAAACTAAGTGGTGATTATATTTTTGGGCTTATTACTTTTAACAAAAACCAACTTTTAATATAATTGTTAGAGGGTTAAAAGATTTAAAAAAAAATTATTTGGATTTAGGGGTGGGAAAGTTTTTTCGTAGGTGTCGTGTTAGGGATAGAACTTATGTATAGGTTTAGATGATAGATAATGCTCTTGTAATTACTTTTGTAATTATAAGTTTGGATAACCCGATATGAATTATGTTGATTACATATGTGTTTATTGGTTGAATAATATAATACATTACATAATATATATTATAAATGTATGATATAATGTATTGCATAATGTATGTGTGAATGTGCATTAAAGGTGAGACAGTAAATTGATAACTCTAACTACGGATGAATAAATTGTTCTTCCGTAGATATTATCAGGAACAGTCTCTTACGGAAGACAAGAACTCCTACGAAAGACAAGAACTGCGGAAGCACAAGCTGCAAAAGCACAAGTTGCTGCGGAAAGACAAGTTGCTACGGAAGCGTATTAGTTGCTGCAGAAGACTAGTTACCTGCGGAATTGACACGTATGATTTGACCATTATCAAGTAGCCAACCCAAAGTCAACAAGTCAACGTGGCAGATCAACAACATTAATGACGTCGATATATTTCACGTCACATCAATATCATTAAATATGTTTTATTCATTGTAAAACACGAACTCCCATGTCGCTAAACATGGTTGTGAATTCGGATAACTATAATTACCTTAATTATAGCATATAGTTAGCATTGAATTAAGAACAGAATAGGATCTCTATATATTCTGAGATTAATAACATGTAAAGTGCTATTCACATTATAATCTGTAACAGTTCCATCAGCAATATCAATATACAACTTTACAAACAGTATTATCAGTAGTATCAACATCATCAGAGTATCGTCAGAGATTTCATGGTTTGAGCATTGGTTTGATAATTCTTATTTGTTGGTTTATTCTATTGTGCTTTAATCGATTAAACAGCAAGCATTGATAATTTCGTGATCAATATTTATATAAATCAAGTCTGATAATTCCTGAACGATCCAAGAGTTTACAAGTCGGCACTAACAAAACATGGGGTCGATCAAAAACTGCTAAAACACGGTATATATAAACATACTTAATAATGTGTAATTGTGGTGGTGTTTATAAACCGGTTATAAATAGAAGTTGAGCAACCCGTACTAAAAAGACCAACTGACTTTTTGAATTGGTAGCGAATATACAAAAGAGAACGATACTTGGGCATAAGTGTGAAACATGATGAATATACAATCCACCCGCACAACGTATGGAGGGACATTCATTCACAAGCCGATTTGTCAAACTATGAAAGCCAATTGGTGGTGACCTTCACAAGGAAGCATATGGCGCCACAAAATATTCTAGGATATAAAGAAAACGAATGAATACAATGTATTTTCAATCACGTAGTATAGCTTATAAATTATGAAAATAATGTATCTACGCTTAAAATCATATATGAATATGATCACGTAGTAAAGTGTGAAAAAAAAGTCATGAAGGAAAATTCCAACGCAAGTTTGTACGTTTGATTTACATGATAAGGAATTTTACTTTTAAAAGGCGTATCTTTTCGAGAAAGTTGGAAGCATTAGTTTTCATTCATTCAAAATCATTCAAGTTATTGCATTTCCACGTGTATTGATGTAAAGAGAGACGGAAGAGATATGCTACAAAGCTATATTTCTAAAAAGGGTGAGAAGTAATTCTAACCATTGGATCAACTCATTAAAATAGATCAATGGTTCAAAAAAACGCGGTGGCAAAAATGTAAATAAGTGAAAAACTGCTAACAGGCGGAGGGGCAAAAAAGTAATTTGACACAATTGTTGTTTGACACAATGGTTGTTTGACACAATGGTTGTTTGACACAATGGTTGTTTGACACAATAGTTGTTTGACACAATGGTTGTTTTGAAACAATGGTAATTTAACACAATCGTAGTTTGACACAATGGTAGTTTGACACAATGGGTAATTTAAAACAATAGTAATTTGATATGTTGACATGTTATTATATTTTGCTATGTGTTGGCATGTTAAATTTGTTGCTATATGTTGCTTTACATTACACAATAGTATTTTGGTAACTTGTTTTTATCGTCAAAATCAAACGTAAACAAAACTCTTCAAACATGATACAATGAGTCTTATGACACAATGAATATAATGACACAATGAATATAATGTCACAATGAGTATATTACACAATAAATCTTATGACACAATGAATCTTATGACACAATGAATCCTATTCTTGGAGGTGGGGCGACCATTTGAACTTTATCAGCCTTAGACTTGTAACTATTAAATAATCAAGATAAAAACACAACTCGTCTTGTTCGTAACCAATTGATTAACAATAATTGTTTTATTCAGACACAATGACAATACAAAGACACAATGACGAACAAAAAGACACAATGATGATATCTAAGACACAATGATGGTATATAAGACACAATGATGATGTCAATCAATAACAAAATTCATATAACAACACAACAACATAAAAGACACAACATAGAGAGACTCACCTGATATTTATAAAATATGTTCAACAATATATTGATAATGTCCAGAGTAATCTAACAGTATAGACACAATAACTGTTTTATTCAGACACAATGACAATACAAAAGACACAATGACGAACAAAAAAGACACAATGATGATACCTATGACACAATGATGACACCTATGACACAATGATGATACCTATGACACAATGATGATGTCAATCAATAACAAAATTCACAGAAATCTGACAGTATAGACACAATGATGATCCAACGACAAAATTATTAACATACTATTTCAATTACAGTATATAATCGTCTTCATACGTATCAAACTGATGAAATCAAATAGATCAACATAACTCAACGATCTTCAACAGAAACAACATAAAGCAATCTTCAACAGATGAATTCGATCGTTTGAATCTTCAACGATTGAAATTGATATAAGATGAAACGTCAACCGTTTGAATCGATAAATTGAGAATTTTGTTGAAGGCTTGTGTTCAAATAAATTAGATGTATGCAATCTTCAACAGAATTTTGTTGAAGGCTTGGGTTCAAATAATTGATGTAAGCCCACACCTTCATTTCAATAAATTAGACTTCCTAAAATACCCCTCCTTCTATTTTTAAAAATATATCACATGTCACTCGCCGATTGCTTTTCACACTTTTTACATAATGTTCACTTTGTATTTGAACCCAAACCATCTAAACTTAGTCAAGAAGAAAACCAATGATGAGACATAATTTAATAAAACGAGCTAAGTTTTCAATTTAATCTTTCATCGAATTATCTACTAACTTTAGCCCAAGGTTTCACAAAATTCAACAACAATGAGTTTCCTCTTGGATTATATGTAAGGTTATAAAAGTCATATTAGATCTCGACGCGTTATATTTGGTTTTAGTAATGGGTTTTATTTTGTTGTAATTGGTCCTAATTGGCTTCATTACACTATGTTTGGTTATAGTGGTCAATTTTGTTGTAATTGATATATGCTATCATTTATTTTTGTTTCTCTGATTTAATTCGCTATCACCTGTACGTTTCTTAAACACATAATGAACAAAAGTCTCAATACATGCATGTCATATATCATGGTCTAAACTTTCTAATTTGTATAATAATTTATATATAACAAAATATATAAGACTATTGTACATATTTTTATACATATGACTAAATTTTTATATTTCTCTCCATTAAAAACAACGGTTATAGCGGCTACTAAAGTTACCACCGGCCTCCAAGACATCTACAATCCAACTAAAAACACACTCATCGATCCAATATGAAAACAAAAGCTTTCTAAATCACCATGGAACATGAATGAACCTCTATCGATAACTTATCATATGTTTTACCTCACCCGATTACTACCTTATAATACATTCATGAAATTTTGATATCTCCACATGTGCTCAAGTTCATTGTAATAGGTCTTTTAATGGATTTTGTATATTTCTATTTAAAAATAACTTTTAACACTCTAAATCCTTGACGGTAGCAAGACCCATCTGTCACACCTCGATCGAGGGCCTAGGCGGAATGACTGACATCAACCAAACACGACGGGAAATACTATTAATCCATTCACTAATATATATTGTTCCGTCCTGATTACAATTACAAGCCTTAAAAGGAAGAAAATAATAAAGTACATCCCAATCGAATGTTATTTGAAAATTAAACTAACATAGAGTAAAGTCTTTATGGCTTCGAGTATGGTTGGTCTTTTTAGTGCTCATTGCCTACACTCTTCATACTTGGTCATTATCTGAAAAATAGATACTCAACATATGTAAACATATTGTCGGTAAGAACATAAGTTTCGGACATTAGACACAATAAAAATAAAGATTGTGTAAAACCAAGCAAGTTCACAATTCATTGTGCCCATGACCTCTGTACATCAAGATAATAATACCATACTCATGCCTACTAACATAAGTTACCCATGACATGAATATATGACACAAGATAAACCATAAATCATTCAATAAAAGACAGTATACTAGAAGATCGTTTAGTGGAAGATCGTCTCCAAAGGTCCATTGTGTATACAAGTTTCCTCAAATAATGCTATCCATATATCTCGTGGCTCCCATTAAAGTTAATGATTATGCTAATATTGGGGATTTTTTATGACAGCTAAATCAGTCTTGATTAAAATACCCCAGTAATTAAAAAAAAAGCATTTAGTGTCAGAAAATAAGGTGACAACAACTTGGATGATAAAATTTATTTGTTTCAATATGTATTTCGTTTAATTAGAATGTATAATTTTGACTGATCAAAGTTTGAAATGATTTGCTTGAAAGTTGCAAACAAACAAACAAACAAACGTTAACTCAAGTGATTAGGTTGCCCCTATAAAGAGATGTATTGTAGCATACTTTGTAGGTTATGAACAAGAAGGAAAGGTTGGGGATCAAGGTACTAATGTGTGTAACCTTTATACGACCGTGTTATTGATTGGAAGAAGATCAACGTTTAAATTACACGTTGTGTTGACGATGATACTGATTGTATGTTTATTTTCATCACAAAGACGAGACACCAAGCATGAATTTCGCACGTTGTTCGGTTGGTTTAAGTCAAACGTGAAGAGGCGAGACTTTAATCGGAACCTGCAAGTGATATCAAAGCATATGCTTATAATTTGAGGAGTTTTTGTTCGTTCGAGTTAAAAACCTGATTGATTTTGCATCCTTTTTCTAAATGTTTTTGCTTCCTCACTACTGACTTCTTATTTGGATCCATTTTTAAAGATTCCACGGATGAATTTGAATTTTTGGATCAAAATGTTCCTTTTGTGTTCCTAAACAATCTTATCGTTGGAATTTATCAAATTTGCATATATAAGAACGTTATGGTGATTTGAAAACAGAAAAGTTCATGCTCGTACAATTATGTTTTAATGTTTTAGAGAGTTAGTTGAAGGTGTGATTTTGGTGCAGCAGAATTGAAATTAGTGATCGGTCAGTTCAAGGCATTAGCTATGAGGTGAGATTATAATATTTTGGCTTGATAGTCAATATCGCTTGTAGGATTCAGGCGAGATTAGCCTGTTTCAAGGTTTAAACAAGATTGCCTCAATTTCACTTGTGTGTCGGTTTTACTTTTTGAGAGATAAGCTACATTAGCTATTGCTTTCCTTAAGAATTCCAAATTTGACCAAAATGATAAATCCAACAAATCTATCAAGTGTGGTGAACTATGCTAATAAGATTGGTACGTCAACTAAGCCACTGAAGCTATTTAAATTAGAAAGGGAGGTTAATCGTATTTACATATGTGGATACTAGTATGTGAATTTCATTTATTGGAGGATACAAATATCCAACTCATGTCTTTGTGGGGAGATCTGATACGCCAAAGCTAATAGCATTGCTCACTGATGACAAAAAACAAAAGATATGATAGGGAGAAGAAAATTTTTATGGTTCTCACCATGGCTTTACCAAAGGAAGTATTTCATAACTTTAAAATGTTTCAAACCTTAAGGTTTTATGGGAGGCATTGCAAAAGCATTTTGAAGGGAATGTTGACTTGAAAAGGAAAAAAAAACAATTTTTGTTAAAGAAGCAATTTGTTCTTTTCAAGTATATGGAAAATGAAACTGTTTATGAGATCTTGATATTCTCGTTTATTGAGTGAGTTGGTGGAGTATGGGGTTGTGCACAATAATGAAAGATTCTTGGATGCTCTCCCAACAAAGTTTGAAGTGTGTACGACTTTGATTAAAAATCATGATGATTTTGGTTAAATGTCGGTGGAAGACGTCATTGCTAAATTTAAGATATGATATGAATATGAAGAAGAAGGCAACTGGTTCTGATCAGGTTTAAGATACTGGACTTTATGTCAAACCCTATTGATCGAGACTGGCTATAACTAACTAAATAATAAATAATACTTATATCAAATCCAAACCCAAAGGTCCATAGCCTACGTGGCATCATTCAATTCAATTATCTGAATAAACATTGTCTAAACCCAAATACATATTTAAATAAATTATCTTCAACATTATCTAATAGATAGGGCGGTGGCTAAATTTCCAAAGATCCAACTAGGTCGGCTCCTATCCATGATTACCCGTCAATATTATCCTTATCCTGAAATACATACCCAAATATGTTAACATAATATTGGTGAGCTCATAAGTTTAAGACACGTGACATATCACATTTAAAAATAAATTAAAAATAATATTGGTGCATTAAAGAATGTATCACAATCAAACCTTGACCCGTGTGACCCTCTCAAGTGCTAAAACATACCCTAACCCATACCCCTTATTATTATGGCCTTAAGTGTGCCCTACTAAACACGGTTAATTTGCACTAATTTATGACACAATGATTATTGAATCTCAATGGGGGATGTTTCCTGTAATAAGGGCTCATTGTGTGCGGTAGATTCCCGAAATAGTACGATCCATCAATCATGCGGCTCGTAATGGAGTTAATGATTGTGCTAACGTTGGGGGAAAAGATAAGTAACTATTGCACCATAGAAATGAATTTAAAAAGTATGTATTTTAACCCAAAAAGATTTAAGTAAAAAGAAGGTCATGAGACTCACCTTAGCTTGTTCTTCTAGTAAGTGTTTGAGATCTAGAGTGCTATCGACCAGTAAGATTCCTAAGTTCATTTCATATGTACTATTTATTCACTAATCAGCCATATAAGGCTAACCCATAAGTTTTATATTTGCCTTACATAAGTTGATGATTTTTATTAACGTATGTGTAATTTAGTTTAAGTTTTTGAGTTTTTGAAGTCTTGGCTTGGGTTTTGTTTAAGTATAGGTTAACATGTTACCATTGTAAATTATAATAGTTGTTATAAGTGTATTTTACTCCTAGAACAGTAAGGTTTCACTTGTTGGCAACTTTGGTCCCTAAACTTTGCTAAGTTGACATTTTTAACCCTAAATTTTGGAATTTTATACTTTAATTAATTTGAATGGCTTTTATTGTTTTAAGTAAGTAATGCTACTGGAATATATTAATATTTTTATTATTTGGTCTTCTTTAATGATTTTAAGAATATATTTTGAAGTTAGAGTTTTATGTTGATAAAATAGAAATTTCTTAATTACAGTTTTTAAGTGGTTTATAAGTGTTTATATTATAACTATAAATTATTTTACGTATTATTTAGTCTCTAGAATATTGATTTCATGATAATAGAGTTGGTGAGTTGGTTATTATATTTTTAAACGTATATTGCACCGCGATTCGAACGCGTATATAGTGTATTTTTAAATCCATTGGTTTTATTAAATTTTTTATTTTGTGCTTCAAGTTTGCGAGTTAAAATTTACTGAAAAATATCAAATTCTTTATTTTTGATGTTTTATATAGTTTTATTATGTAACCTTTCATATTTTCATTAAATAAAAATTAACCACGTTATCTCTTGTAAGAATTTGATTGTTATTAATACAAACACAAGGATTCGTTGTAAAAAAAATCTTGATGTAATTAGATGTGGATAATAAATATTAACAGTAATAAGAACAATGATAATAATAATAATAATAATAATAATAATAATAATAATAATAATAATAATAATAATAATAATAATAATAATAATAATAATAATAACAACATCAATAACAATATTCTAATAAGTATTAATCTTGTAATAATATAAGTTATTATGTTAAAACTTATAAATAATAAGTTTTATTTATAAAATAATAACATTTTAAACTTCAGGGACCAAACTGTAATTTGATTCTTAAACTAAAGTTTTGGGTTAAAAGAGAGTAAAGCCCAAATTGCAGGGTCTAAAGCTGAAATAATTGTGTTAAAATAAAATTAGGTGCTAATTGAATAAGTCTCAATGTGCAGGGACCAAAAGCGTAATTAGTTTAGATAACCCAACCCCCCCCCCCCGTTTTTCCGGTAGTCGCCGGCCACACGCCGGCCGAGCGCCGGTGACACCTCAAATCACCGCAAAACTCAGTTTTTAAAATCCCAAACGCGTTCTAAACCTGTTGCGAACACATGGGTGAGTCTAAATGGGGATTTGATTTCCAATTGAATGCTCAAAGAACTTGGAACCGAACACCATCATAACCCGAAACCGTTTTACACTCAAAATCATAAAATCAATCAAATTAAACGATCAGGAACGTTCTAGTAATCATTTTGGAGTTATTAGGGTGATTAATTTCACCTGAAACGATCTCGAATTCATTCAAAACGACCTGAAACGATCAAATCAGCACTATAAAACAGAGGG
The DNA here is from genome assembly GCA_024085815.1 of Flaveria linearis. Lineage (NCBI taxonomy): Eukaryota > Viridiplantae > Streptophyta > Magnoliopsida > Asterales > Asteraceae > Flaveria > Flaveria linearis. Next base: position 25,077,515 of record CM044003.1, read on the forward strand.
TTAATGCCCTAAATCTGTTCTTTTCACTACCTGAACACTCAATTTTACTTGAATCACTCACACATCTAAACCCCCAAATTGTGAACCGTCGAAGGATGGCTCGAACTAAAATCGTCAAGAACAACAGCAATCAGGTAATTACATTGGGTGTTTGATTCGGGTATGCATGGGGAACAAAAGCCCCATTGTTGATTTGGTTATCATCAACGTTTTGGATGTTCAATCGAATCAATCTTTGAATCTAGGGTTTATATAAAAATTGAGGATTTTGTTTCAGATTTTAGGTTTTAAAAAGAATAAAAAGGGAGTTTTTAAACACTGACAGGGCTTGGCCCGGTGGTTGGGGTTTCGTTGAGTTGGCTAGGGACCCGGGTTCGAACGCGAGTCCCTGCCCTTATTTTTTTTAGTGTCTTATTAATAAATAAAATTTAGAAAATGTTTAACTATTATTATTAATTGCATAAAAATTATTAAAACTATTTTCCTTCTAAAGTTCCTTAGGAATTTGGTAAATAAATTTTTAACCCTTTATTTTAGGATTATATAAATTATAAAGATATAATTTGGTATTAACTTTGACTCATAAATAAAGAAATTTTTCCCAAGAGTTACAAATTAGTAAAACCTTCGTTTTTATAATTTACATTTACAAGTTTAAATAGTATACATAAAGAAAATTTATATATGTACACTTGTTGAAATTTATAGAATTCTATAATTATTTTAAGCCTAGAAAATACTATTTATTATTAATTTGAAATTATAATAAATCCCATGTAACCTTTAAATAACTTTAAAACAATAAATTCTTTATTGTTATTTAGTTACAAATTCCGTTATATATATCTTTCAAGAAGATAAATACATATGTATATGTTTAGAATGTATACTTATTATAATGTTTAGTTTAAACTTCTAAATCTATAAAACTTCCATGTTATTAAATAGTAGATAATAACATTTAGTTTACCTTTTGTTAGTAGTGTCAATTAAAAAAATTCTTATTTAAATTACCAAGATAATAATAACTTACATCTATTTAATAACATGGAAAAATCATGGACAAAATGGATATAGACATAACACCCAAATCGCCATGATTAACTTAATACGATGTTTATTTAGGTAAACGTTAATGAATCCTCGGCGTTATATTCAAGACTTATTATTTGTGCTTCTCACTATTATCCATGTGAGTATTTCTATACCCCTTTTATTATTTTTACACTTTGGGGTAAAACATGTTACTTGATAAACATTACACTTGTAAACACGTTTGATTCTTGTAAACTTATGGCATTTCACCTGTATGTTGTGGTTAGTTGACCTTTGTAGCTACCATGTAATGTCGATATATGTACAATCATTAACTATTGCTAGCCTGGAGACGTCATAGATCTATGGGCCTGACAAGCCTGCTTGGTTAATCCAAGTACACTTAGCTAATCATATATACTTGTAAACGTTTAAGACTTGTAAAAATCTGTCAAGGTTTGATTGTGCATTCTGTCTTACATCCCTAATTACTTTGTTCTCTAACTTACAACATGAATTGCCATCTTTTATATAATTATGTATTGAAAACTATGGAAATCTCACCAACATTATTGTTGACCTTTTATTTTTAACATGTTTCAGGAAATACTCAAGTATGATTACTACTCTTTGAAGCTTATCACATCTAGGATTGGACCTAGAGAAATAAATGAATGAACTTGTCACATTTAACTTTTATACATGATGTTATCTTTGTTTAAGACTTATGCTTGTAATGTTACAATTGAAACTTATGATAATATTTGGATTTAATAATAGTTATGTGGCTGTGAACAATCTTAACTTGTAACGCCCTGAAATTTCCCGAAGCGCCATATAATAATAATGGGCTTTTAGGGTTAATTTAGAAAGGAAGGCAATTAGTGGGCTATGGACTAATTAACCTCAATGGGCTATGTTTTGATGGGTTTAAGGGCCCTTAATCAGCCCTTAAACATACATGAACAGCCTCATTTCAGCATATCAACCCAGCCCCCAAATTCATAGAGAGAGAAAGTAGAGAGAGAAGTGAAGAAAATTCAAGATTTGGAGCTTCAAAGGTTGAAAGATTGAAGATCTGGGTGTTGGAGCATCAAACCCTAAAAAGAGCAACAAATCCAGGTAAGAATCGGCCCCTAAACCCTTCTGTAGATCAAACCCGGATTCTAGGGTTTGGGTTTTGAAAAGTTTCAAAGAAACACATAAATGTCAAATTTTTACGTTTGAAAACGTGTAAAAAGGTTAGAAATGGTTTCATGGAAGGTAAACCAAGGATTTGGACGTAAAAAGTTAAGATTTTGGGTTAAAAACAGGCTGGTTCGTCATTTTTGTTCATCCAGCGAAACTGTGCCCCGATTCAGCGAAACTGTGCCCCGATTCAGCGAAACTGTGCACTCATCCAGCGAAACTGTGCACTCATCCAGCGAAACTAAGAGAGTTCCAGCGAAACTACAGTTTCGCCGGAGCGAAACTACAGTTTCATTGGTAATTTCGCTAGTGCCCAGGTTGACCTATAGACTTAGCGAATCTAGGAAATTCCAACGAAAGTTGGGCGCTCATGGCGGCGAATCTGCCCAGCGAAACTGGCAGAAGTGCTGCCAAACGAAACTGGTAGCGAAACTGCCAGCGAAACTGGCAGCGAATCTGCCAGCGAAACTGTCAGCGAAATTGTGAAGAAAATGACGTTTTTTTGTATTAACTTCCGTGCAGCTTGTGTATTCGGACTATAGCATAAGTAACTTAGAATTGAAGCTATTTTGCTAAGTTCAGGTGAGTTCTAGACCCCTCCTTTACCCGTTTTCAATGTTTTGGGTGATATGCATACTAAATTACATACTTTATGAGGACGGTTTTTTAAGACCTTTTATCAAGAAAATAAATTTTCTAAAGCAAAATGTGTCATTTAAATAGTTCAAAAATTTTCGGGCGCGCTGACCTGGCAGCCCGGCCCCAGCCAGGAGCGTTGCCCCTTGGACCCCACTAAGGGTTGCCGCCCCTAGAACCCCGCTATCTGTAACACCCCGAAAAGTCAAAACGAGTCATTTAGGATAATGGGCTTAATTAATGGGTATTTAATAAAAGAAGGAAAAGGGTTTTGGGCTAAATTGGGTTTATGGGCAAGAGGCTAGTGATTAAGGCCATAATCAGCCCCTTAACCTACCCAAAGCAGCCTCCATCTCCTTCATTGCAACCCTAGCCCCCAAATTCATGGAGAGAGAAAGTAGAGAGAGAAAGTGAAGAAAACTCAAGATTTGGAGCTTCAAAGGTTGAAGGATTGAAGATCTGGGTGTTGGAGCATCAAACCCTAAGAAAAGGAACAAATCCAGGTAAGAATCGGCCTATAAACCCTTCTGTAGATCAAACCTGGATTCTAGGGCTTTGGGTTTTGAAAAGTTTCAAAGAAACACATAAAGGTCAAATTTTTACGTATGAAAACATGTAAAAAGGTTAGATATGGCTTCATGGATGGTAACCAAGGATTTGGACGTAAAAAGTTAAGATTTTGGGTTAAAACGGCCTGGTTCTTAGTTTCTGTTCATCCAGCGAAACCGGCCCCGATCCTGCGAAACTGAGTATTCATCCAGCGAAACTGTTCATTATCCAGCGAAACTAAAGGATTTCTAGCGAAACTACAGTTTCGCTGATAATTTCGCTAAGTACTTAGGCTTACCTATAGACATTGCGAAACCTAGGAAATTCCAACGAAAGTTGGGCGCTCATGGCAGCGAATCTGTCCAGCGAAACTGGTAGAAGTGCTGCCCAGCGAAACTGGTAGCGAAACTGCCAGCGAAACTGGCAGCGAAACTACCAGTGAAACTGTCAGCGAAACTATGAAGAAAATGACGTTTTTGTGTATTAACTTATGTGCAGCTAGAGTATTACTATAGCTTAAGTGACTTAGAATTTAAGCTATTTGGATAAGATCAGGTGAGTTCTAGACCACTCCTTTACCCGTTTTCAATGTTTTGGGTGATATGCATACCAAAATACATACTTTTGATGACGGTTTTTAAGACCTTTTATCAAGAAAATAAAATTTTCTAAAGTAAAATGTGTCATTTAAATAGTTCAAAATAATTTTCGGGGCGCTGACCTGGCAGCCCGCCCCAGCCAGAGCGTTGCCCCTTGGACCCCACTAAGGGTTTTCCGCCCCTAGAACCCCGCTATCTGTAACACCCCCGAAAAGTCAAAACGAGTCATTTAGGATAATGGCTTAATTAATGGTATTTAATAAAAGAAGGAAAAGGTTTTGGGCTAAATTGGGTTATGGTGCAGAGGCTAGTGATTAAGGCCCATAATCAGCCCCTTACCAAAGCGCCTCCATCTCCTTCATTGCAACCCTAGCCCCCAATTCATGGAGAGAGAAAGTAGAGAGAGAAAGTGAAGAAACTCAGATTTGGAGCTTTGAAGGATTGAAGATCTGGGGTGTTGGAGCATCAAACCCTAAGAAAGAGGAACAAATCCAGGTAAGAATCGGCCTATTTCTAAAGTAAAATAGTGTCAATTTAAATAGTTCAAAATAATTTTCGGGCGGGTTTTGAAACCTGGCAGCCCGCCCCAGCCAGGAGCGTTGCCCCTTGGACCCCACTAAGGTTGCCGCCCTAGAACCCCGCTATCTGTAAACCCCGAAAAGTCAAAACGAGTCATTTAGGATAATGGGCTTAATTAATGGGTATTTATAAAAGAAGGAAAAGGTTTTGGGCTAAATTGGGTTTATGGGCAAGAGGCTAGTGATTAAGGCCCATAATCAGCCCCTTAACCCAACCAAAGCAGCCTCCATCTCCTTCATTGCAACCCTAGCCCCCAAATTCATGGAGAGAGAAAGTAGAGAGAGAAAGTGAAGAAAACTCAAGATTTGGAGCTTCAAAGGTTGAAGGATTGAAGATCTGGGTGTTGGAGCATCAAACCCTAAGAAAAGAGGAACAAATCCAGGTAAGAATCGGCCTATAAACCCTTCTGTAGATCAAACCTGGATTCTAGGGCTTTGGGTTTTGAAAAGTTTCAAAGAAACACATAAAGGTCAAATTTTTACGTATGAAAACGTGTAAAAAGGTTAGATATGGCTTCATGGATGGTAAACCAAGGATTTGGACGTAAAAAGTTAAGATTTTGGGTTAAAACGGCCTGGTTCTTAGTTTCTGTTCATCCAGCGAAACCGGGCCCCGATCCTGCGAAACTGAGTATTCATCCAGCGAAACTGTTCATTTATCCAGCGAAACTAAAGGATTTCTAGCGAAACTACAGTTTCGCTGATAATTTCGCTAAGTACTTAGGCTTACCTATAGACATTGCGAAACTAGGAAATTCCAACGAAAGTTGGGCGCTCATGGCAGCGAATCTGTCCAGCGAAACTGGTAGAAGTGCTGCCCAGCGAAACTGGTAGCGAAACTGCCAGCGAAACTGGCAGCGAAACTACCAGTGAAACTGTCAGCGAAACTATGAAGAAAATGACGTTTTTGTGTATTAACTTATGTGCAGCTAGAGTATTCAGACTATAGCTTAAGTGACTTAGAATTTAAGCTATTTGGATAAGATCAGGTGAGTTCTAGACCACTCCTTTACCCGTTTTCAATGTTTTGGGGTGATATGCATACCAAAATACATACTTTTATGATGACGGTTTTTAAGACCTTTTATCAAGAAAATAAAATTTTCTAAAGTAAAATGTGTCATTTAAATAGTTCAAAATAATTTTCGGGCGCGCTGACCTGGCAGCCCGGCCCCAGCCAGGGCGTTGCCCCTTGGACCCCACTAAGGGTTGCCGCCCCTAGAACCCCGCTATCTGTAACACCCCGAAAAGTCAAAACGAGTCATTTAGGATAATGGGCTTAATTAATGGGTATTTAATAAAGAAGGAAAGGTTTTGGGCTAAATTGGGTTTATGGGCAAGAGGCTAGTGATTAAGGCCCATAATCAGCCCCTTAACCCACCCAAGCAGCCTCCATCTCCTTCATTGCAACCCTAGCCCCCAAATTCATAGAGAGAGAAAGTAGAGAGAGAAAGTGAAGAAAACTCAAGATTTGGAGCTTCAAAGGTTGAAGGATTGAAGATCTGGGTGTTGGAGCATCAAACCCTAAGAAAAGAGGAACAAATCCAGGTAAGAATCGGCCTATAAACCCTTCTGTAGATCAACCTGATTCTAGGGCTTTGGGTTTTGAAAAGTTTCAAAGAAACACATAAAGTCAAATTTTTACGTATGAAAACGTGTAAAAAGGTTAGATATGGCTTCATGGATGGTAAACCAAGGATTTGGACGTAAAAAGTTAAGATTTTGGGTTAAAACGGCCTGGTTCTTAGTTTCTGTTCATCCAGCGAAACCGGGCCCCGATCCTGCGAAACTGAGTATTCATCCGCGAAACTGTTCATTTATCCAGCGAAACTAAAGGATTTCTAGCGAAACTACAGTTTCGCTGATAATTTCGCTAAGTACTTAGGCTTACCTATAGACATTGCGAAACAGGAAATTCCAACGAAAGTTGGGCGCTCATGGCAGCGAATCTGTCCAGCGAAACTGGTAGAAGTGCTGCCCAGCGAAACTGGTAGCGAAACTGCCAGCGAAACTGGCAGCGAAACTACCAGTGAAACTGTCAGCGAAACTATGAAGAAAATGACGTTTTTGTGTATTAACTTATGTGCAGCTAGAGTATTCAGACTATAGCTTAAGTGACTTAGAATTTAAGCTATTTGGATAAGATCAGGTGAGTTCTAGACCACTCCTTTACCCGTTTTCAATGTTTTGGGGTGATATGCATACCAAAATACATACTTTATGATGACGGTTTTTAAGACCTTTTATCAAGAAAATAAAATTTTCTAAAGTAAAATGTGTCATTTAAATAGTTCAAAATAATTTTCGGGCGCGCTGACCTGGCAGCCCGGCCCCAGCCAGGAGCGTTGCCCCTTGGACCCCACTAAGGGTTGCCGCCCCTAGAACCCCGCTATCTGTAACACCCCGAAAAGTCAAACGAGTCATTTAGGATAATGGGCTTAATTATGGGTATTTAATAAAAGAAGGAAAAGGGTTTTGGGCTAAATTGGGTTTATGGGCAAGAGGCTAGTGATTAAGGCCCATAATCAGCCCCTTAACCCACCAAAGCAGCCTCCATCTCCTTCATTGCAACCCTAGCCCCCAAATTCATAGAGAGAGAAAGTAGAGAGAGAAAGTGAAGAAAACTCAAGATTTGGAGCTTCAAAGGTTGAAGGATTGAAGATCTGGGTGTTGGAGCATCAAACCCTAAGAAAAGAGGAACAAATCCAGGTAAGAATCGGCCTATAAACCCTTCTGTAGATCAAACCTGGATTCTAGGGCTTTGGTTTTGAAAAGTTTCAAAGAAACACATAAAGGTCAAATTTTTACGTATGAAAACGTGTAAAAAGGTTAGATATGGCTTCATGGATGGTAAACCAAGGATTTGGACGTAAAAAGTTAAGATTTTGGGTTAAAACGGCCTGGTTCTTAGTTTCTGTTCATCCAGCGAAACCGGGCCCCGATCCTGCGAAACTGAGTATTCATCCAGCGAAACTGTTCATTTATCCAGCGAAACTAAAGGATTTCTAGCGAAACTACAGTTTCGCTGATAATTTCGCTAAGTACTTAGGCTTACCTATAGACATTGCGAAACTAGGAAATTCCAACGAAAGTTGGGCGCTCATGGCAGCGAATCTGTCCAGCGAAACTGGTAGAAGTGCTGCCCAGCGAAACTGGTAGCGAAACTGCCAGCGAAACTGGCAGCGAAACTACCAGTGAAACTGTCAGCGAAACTATGAAGAAAATGACGTTTTTGTGTATTAACTTATGTGCAGCTAGAGTATTCAGACTATAGCTTAAGTGACTTAGAATTTAAGCTATTTGGATAAGATCAGGTGAGTTCTAGACCACTCCTTTACCCGTTTTCAATGTTTTGGGGTGATATGCATACCAAATACATACTTTTATGATGACGGTTTTTAAGACCTTTTATCAAGAAAATAAAATTTTCTAAAGTAAAATGTGTCATTTAAATAGTTCAAAATAATTTTCGGGCGCGCTGACCTGGCAGCCCGCCCCAGCCAGGGCGTTGCCCCTTGGACCCCACTAAGGGTTGCCGCCCCTAGAACCCCGCTATCTGTAACACCCCGAAAAGTCAAAACGAGTCATTTAGGATAATGGGCTTAATTATTGGGTATTTAATAAAAGAAGGAAAAGGGTTTTGGGCTAAATTGGGTTTATGGGCAAGAGTCTAGTGATTAAGGCCCATAATCAGCCCCTTAACCCACCCAAAGCAGCCTCCATCTCCTTCATTGCAACCCTAGCCCCCAAATTCATAGAGAGAGAAAGTAGAGAGAGAAAGTGAAGAAAACTCAAGATTTGGAGCTTCAAAGGTTGAAGGATTGAAGATCTGGGTGTTGGAGCATCAACCCTAAGAAAAGAGGAACAAATCCAGGTAAGAATCGGCCTATAAACCCTTCTGTAGATCAAACCTGGATTCTAGGGCTTTGGGTTTTGAAAAGTTTCAAAGAAACACATAAAGGTCAAATTTTTACGTATGAAAACGTGTAAAAGGTTAGATATGGCTTCATGGATGGTAAACCAAGGATTTGGACGTAAAAAGTTAAGATTTTGGGTTAAAACGGCCTGGTTCTTAGTTTCTGTTCATCCAGCGAAACCGGGCCCCGATCCTGCGAAACTGAGTATTCATCCAGCGAAACTGTTCATTTATCCAGCGAAACTAAAGGATTTCTAGCGAAACTACAGTTTCGCTGATAATTTCGCTAAGTACTTAGGCTTACCTATAGACATTGCGAAACTAGGAAATTCCAACGAAAGTTGGGCGCTCATGGCAGCGAATCTGTCCAGCGAAACTGGTAGAAGTGCTGCCCAGCGAAACTGGTAGCGAAACTGCCAGCGAAACTGGCAGCGAAACTACCAGTGAAACTGTCAGCGAAACTATGAAGAAAATGACGTTTTTGTGTATTAACTTATGTGCAGCTAGAGTATTCAGACTATAGCTTAAGTGACTTAGAATTTAAGCTATTTGGATAAGATCAGGTGAGTTCTAGACCACTCCTTTACCCGTTTTCAATGTTTTGGGGTGATATGCATACCAAAATACATACTTTTATGATGACGGTTTTTAAGACCTTTTATCAAGAAAATAAAATTTTCTAAAGTAAAATGTGTCATTAAATAGTTCAAAATAATTTTCGGGCGCGCTGACCTGGCAGCCCGGCCCCAGCCAGGAGCGTTGCCCCTTGGACCCCACTAAGGGTTGCCGCCCCTAGAACCCCGCTATCTGTAACACCCCGAAAAGTCAAAACGAGTCATTTAGGATAATGGGCTTAATTAATGGGTATTTAATAAAGAAGGAAAAGGGTTTTGGGCTAAATTGGGTTTATGGGCAAGAGTCTAGTGATTAAGGCCCATAATCAGCCCCTTAACCCACCAAAGCAGCCTCCATCTCCTTCATTGCAACCCTAGCCCCCAATTCATAGAGAGAGAAAGTAGAGAGAGAAAGTGAAGAAAACTCAAGATTTGGAGCTTCAAAGGTTGAAGGATTGAAGATCTGGGTGTTGGAGCATCAAACCCTAAGAAAAGAGGAACAAATCCAGGTAAGAATCGGCCTATAAACCCTTCTGTAGATCAAACCTGGATTCTAGGGCTTTGGGTTTGAAAAGTTTCAAAGAAACACATAAAGGTCAAATTTTACGTATGAAAACGTGTAAAAAGGTTAGATATGGCTTCATGGATGGTAAACCAAGGATTTGGACGTAAAAAGTTAAGATTTTGGGTTAAAACGGCCTGGTTCTTAGTTTCTGTTCATCCAGCGAAACCGGGCCCCGATCCTGCGAAACTGAGTATTCATCCAGCGAAACTGTTCATTTATCCAGCGAAACTAAAGGATTTCTAGCGAAACTACAGTTTCGCTGATAATTTCGCTAAGTACTTAGGCTTACCTATAGACATTGCGAAACTAGGAAATTCCAACGAAAGTTGGGCGCTCATGGCAGCGAATCTGTCCAGCGAAACTGGTAGAAGTGCTGCCCAGCGAAACTGGTAGCGAAACTGCCAGCGAAACTGGCAGCGAAACTACCAGTGAAACTGTCAGCGAAACTATGAAGAAAATGACGTTTTTGTGTATTAACTTATGTGCAGCTAGAGTATTCAGACTATAGCTTAAGTGACTTAGAATTTAAGCTATTTGGATAAGATCAGGTGAGTTCTAGACCACTCCTTTACCCGTTTTCAATGTTTTGGGGTGATATGCATACCAAAATACATACTTTATGATGACGGTTTTTAAGACCTTTTATCAAGAAATAAAATTTTCTAAAGTAAAATGTGTCATTTAAATAGTTCAAAATAATTTTCGGGCGCGCTGACCTGGCAGCCCGGCCCCAGCCAGGGGCGTTGCCCCTTGGACCCCACTAAGGGTTGCCGCCCCTAGAACCCCGCTATCTGTAACACCCCGAAAAGTCAAAACGAGTCATTTAGGATAATGGGCTTAATTATTGGGTATTTAATAAAAGAAGGAAAAGGGTTTTGGGCTAAATTGGGTTTATGGGCAAGAGTCTAGTGATTAAGGCCCATAATCAGCCCCTTAACCCACCCAAAGCAGCCTCCATCTCCTTCATTGCAACCCTAGCCCCCAATTCATAGAGAGAGAAAGTAGAGAGAGAAAGTGAAGAAAACTCAAGATTTGGAGCTTCAAAGGTTGAAGGATTGAAGATCTGGGTGTTGGAGCATCAAACCCTAAGAAAAGAGGAACAAATCCAGGTAAGAATCGGCCTATAAACCCTTCTGTAGATCAAACCTGGATTCTAGGGCTTTGGGTTTTGAAAAGTTTCAAAGAAACACATAAAGGTCAAATTTTTACGTATGAAAACGTGTAAAAAGGTTAGATATGGCTTCATGGATGGTAAACCAAGGATTTGGACGTAAAAAGTTAAGATTTTGGGTTAAAACGGCCTGGTTCTTAGTTTCTGTTCATCCAGCGAAACCGGGCCCCGATCCTGCGAAACTGAGTATTCATCCAGCGAAACTGTTCATTTATCCAGCGAAACTAAAGGATTTCTAGCGAAACTACAGTTTCGCTGATAATTTCGCTAAGTACTTAGGCTTACCTATAGACATTGCGAAACTAGGAAATTCCAACGAAAGTTGGCGCTCATGGCAGCGAATCTGTCCAGCGAAACTGGTAGAAGTGCTGCCCAGCGAAACTGGTAGCGAAACTGCCAGCGAAACTGGCAGCGAAACTACCAGTGAAACTGTCAGCGAAACTATGAAGAAAATGACGTTTTTGTGTATTAACTTATGTGCAGCTAGAGTATTCAGACTATAGCTTAAGTGACTTAGAATTTAAGCTATTTGGATAAGATCAGGTGAGTTCTAGACCACTCCTTTACCCGTTTTCAATGTTTTGGGGTGATATGCATACCAAAATACATACTTTTATGATGACGGTTTTTAAGACCTTTTATCAAGAAAATAAAATTTTCTAAAGTAAAATGTGTCATTTAAATAGTTCAAAATAATTTTCGGGCGCGCTGACCTGGCAGCCCGGCCCCAGCCAGGGCGTTGCCCCTTGGACCCCACTAAGGGTTGCCGCCCCTAGAACCCCGCTATCTGTAACACCCCGAAAAGTCAAAACGAGTCATTTAGGATAATGGGCTTAATTATTGGGTATTTAATAAAAGAAGGAAAAGGGTTTTGGGCTAAATTGGGTTTATGGGCAAGAGTCTAGTGATTAAGGCCCATAATCAGCCCCTTAACCCACCCAAAGCAGCCTCCATCTCCTTCATTGCAACCCTAGCCCCCAAATTCATAGAGAGAGAAAGTAGAGAGAGAAGTGAAGAAAACTCAAGATTTGGAGCTTCAAAGGTTGAAGGATTGAAGATCTGGGTGTTGGAGCATCAAACCCTAAGAAAAGAGGAACAAATCCAGGTAAGAATCGGCCTATAAACCCTTCTGTAGATCAAACCTGGATTCTAGGGCTTTGGGTTTTGAAAAGTTTCAAAGAAACACATAAAGGTCAAATTTTTACGTATGAAACGTGTAAAAAGGTTAGATATGGCTTCATGGATGGTAAACCAAGGATTTGGACGTAAAAAGTTAAGATTTTGGGTTAAAACGGCCTGGTTCTTAGTTTCTGTTCATCCAGCGAAACCGGGCCCCGATCCTGCGAAACTGAGTATTCATCCTGCGAAACTGTTCATTTATCCAGCGAAACTAAAGGATTTCTAGCGAAACTACAGTTTCGCTGATAATTTCGCTAAGTACTTAGGCTTACCTATAGACATTGCGAAACTAGGAAATTCCAACGAAAGTTGGGCGCTCATGGCAGCGAATCTGTCCAGCGAAACTGGTAGAAGTGCTGCCCAGCGAAACTGGTAGCGAAACTGGCAGCGAAACTACCAGTGAAACTGTCAGCGAAACTATGAAGAAAATGACGTTTTTGTGTATTAACTTATGTGCAGCTAGAGTATTCAGACTATAGCTTAAGTGACTTAGAATTTAAGCTATTTGGATAAGATCAGGTGAGTTCTAGACCACTCCTTTACCCGTTTTCAATGTTTTGGGGTGATATGCATACCAAAATACATACTTTTATGATGACGGTTTTTAAGACCTTTTATCAAGAAAATAAAATTTTCTAAAGTAAAATGTGTCATTTAAATAGTTCAAAATAATTTTCGGGCGCGCTGACCTGGCAGCCCGGCCCCAGCCAGGGGCGTTGCCCCTTGGACCCCACTAAGGGTTGCCGCCCCTAGAACCCCGCTATCTGTAACACCCCAAAAAGTCAAAACGAGTCATTTAGGATAATGGGCTTAATTAATGGGTATTTAATAAAGAAGGAAAAGGGTTTTGGGCTAAATTGGGTTTATGGGCAAGAGTCTAGTGATTAAGGCCCATAATCAGCCCCTTAACCCACCCAAAGCAGCCTCCATCTCCTTCATTGCAACCCTAGCCCCCAAATTCATAGAGAGAGAAAGTAGAGAGAGAAAGTGAAGAAAACTCAAGATTTGGAGCTTCAAAGGTTGAAGGATTGAAGATCTGGGTGTTGGAGCATCAAACCCTAAGAAAAGAGGAACAAATCCAGGTAAGAATCGGCCTATAAACCCTTCTGTAGATCAAACCTGGATTCTAGGGCTTTGGGTTTTGAAAAGTTTCAAAGAAACACATAAATGTCAAATTTTTACGTATGAAAACGTGTAAAAGGTTAGATATGGCTTCATGGATGGTAAACCAAGGATTTGGACGTAAAAAGTTAAGATTCTGGGTTAAAACGGCCTGGTTCTTAGTTTCTGTTCATCCAGCGAAACCGGGCCCCGATCCTGCGAAACTGAGTATTCATCCAGCGAAACTGTTCATTTATCCAGCGAAACTAAAGGATTTCTAGCGAAACTACAGTTTCACTGATAATTTCGCTAAGTACTTAGGCTTACCTATAGACATTGCGAAACTAGGAAATTCCAACGAAAGTTGGGCGCTCATGGCAGCGAATCTGTCCAGCGAAACTGGTAGAAGTGCTGCCCAGCGAAACTGGTAGCGAAACTGCCAGCGAAACTGGCAGCGAAACTACCAGTGAAACTGTCAGCGAAACTATGAAGAAAATGACGTTTTTGTGTATTAACTTATGTGCAGCTAGAGTATTCAGACTATAGCTTAAGTGACTTAGAATTTAAGCTATTTGGATAAGATCAGGTGAGTTCTAGACCACTCCTTTACCCGTTTTCAATGTTTTGGGGTGATATGCATACCAAAATACATACTTTTATGATGATGGTTTTTAAGACCTTTTATCAAGAAAATAAATTTTCTAAAGTAAAATGTGTCATTTAAATAGTTCAAAATAATTTTCGGGTGCGCTGACCTGGCAGCCCGGCCCCAGCCAGGGGCGTTGCCCCTTGGACCCCACTAGGGTTGCCGCCCCTAGAACCCCGCTATCTGTAACACCCCGAAAAGTCAAAACGAGTCATTTAGGATAATGGGCTTAATTAATGGGTATTTAATAAAAGAAGGAAAAGGGTTTTGGGCTAAATTGGGTTTATGGGCAAGAGTATAGTGATTAAGGCCCATAATCAGCCCCTTAACCCACCCAAAGTAGCCTCCATCTCCTTCATTGCAACCCTAGCCCCCAAATTCATAGAGAGAGAAAGTAGAGAGAAAGTAGAGAGAGAAAGTGAAGAAAACTCAAGATTTGGAGCTTCAAAGGTTGAAGGATTGAAGATCTGGGTGTTGGAGCATCAAACCCTAAGAAAAGAGGAACAAATCCAGGTAAGAATCGGCCTATAAACCCTTCTGTAGATCAAACCTGGATTCTAGGGCTTTAGGATTTGAAAAGTTTCAAAGAAACACATAAAGGTCAAATTTTTACGTATGAAAACGTGTAAAAAGGTTAGATATGGCTTCATGGATGGTAAACCAAGGATTTGGACGTAAAAAGTTAAGATTTTGGGTTAAAACGGCCTGGTTCTTAGTTTCTGTTCATCCAGCGAAACCGGGCCCCGATCCTGCGAAACTGAGTATTCATCCAGCGAAACTGTTCATTTATCCAGCGAAACTAAAGGATTTCTAGCGAAACTACAGTTTCGCTGATAATTTCGCTAAGTACTTAGGCTTACCTATAGACATTGCGAAACTAGGAAATTCCAACGAAAGTTGGGCGCTCATGGCAGCGAATCTGTCCAGCGAAACTGGTAGAAGTGCTGCCCAGCGAAACTGGTAGCGAAACTGCCAGCGAAACTGGCAGCGAAACTACCATTGAAACTGTCAGCGAAACTATGAAGAAAATGACGTTTTTGTGTATTAACTTATGTGCAGCTAGAGTATTCAGACTATAGCTTAAGTGACTTAGAATTTAAGCTATTTGGATAAGATCAGGTGAGTTCTAGACCACTCCTTTACCCGTTTTCAATGTTTTGGGTGATATGCATACCAAAATACATACTTTTATGATGACGGTTTTTAAGACCTTTTATCAAGAAAATAAAATTTTCTAAAGTAAAATGTGTCATTTAAATAGTTCAAAATAATTTTCGGGCGCGCTGACCTGGCAGCCCGGCCCCAGCCAGGGGCGTTGCCCCTTGGACCCCACTAAGGGTTGCCGCCCCTAGAACCCCGCTATCTGTAACACCCCGAAAAGTCAAAACGAGTCATTTAGGATAATGGGCTTAATTATTGGGTATTTAATAAAAGAAGGAAAAGGGTTTTGGGCTAAATTGGGTTTATGGGCAAGAGTCTAGTGATTAAGGCCCATAATCAGCCCCTTAACCCACCCAAAGCAGCCTCCATCTCCTTCATTGCAACCCTAGCCCCCAAATTCATAGAGAGAGAAAGTAGAGAGAGAAAGTGAAGAAAACTCAAGATTTGGAGCTTCAAAGGTTGAAGGATTGAAGATCTGGGTGTTAGAGCATCAAACCCTAAAAAAGAGGAACAAATCCAGGTAAGAATCGGCCTATAAACCCTTCTGTAGATCAAACCTGGATTCTAGGGCTTTGGGTTTTGAAAAGTTTCAAAGAAACACATAAAGGTCAAATTTTTACGTATGAAAACGTGTAAAAAGGTTAGATATGGCTTCATGGATGGTAAACCAAGGATTTGGACGTAAAAAGTTAAGATTTTGGGTTAAAACGGCCTGGTTCTTAGTTTCTGTTCATCCAGCGAAACCGGGCCCCGATCCTGCGAAACTGAGTATTCATCCAGCGAAACTGTTCATTTATCCAGCGAAACTAAAGGATTTCTAGCGAAACTACAGTTTCGCTGATAATTTCGCTAAGTACTTAGGCTTACCTATAGACATTGCGAAACTAGGAAATTCCAACGAAAGTTGGGCGCTCATGGCAGCGAATCTGTCCAGCGAAACTGGTAGAAGTGCTGCCCAGCGAAACTGGTAGCGAAACTGCCAGCGAAACTGGCAGCGAAACTACCAGTGAAACTGTCAGCGAAACTATGAAGAAAATTACGTTTTTGTGTATTAACTTATGTGCAGCTAGAGTATTCAGACTATAGCTTAAGTGACTTAGAATTTAAGCTATTTGGATAAGATCAGGTGAGTTCTAGACCACTCCTTTACCCGTTTTCAATGTTTTGGGGTGATATGCATACCAAAATACATACTTTTATGATGACGGTTTTTAAGACCTTTTATCAAGAAAATAAATTTTCTAAAGTAAAATGTGTCATTTAAATAGTTCAAAATAATTTTCGGGCGCGCTGACCTGGCAGCCCGGCCCCAGCCAGGGGCGTTGCCCCTTGGACCCTACTAAGGGTTGCCGCCCCTAGAACCCCGCTATCTGTAACACCCCGAAAAGTCAAAACGAGTCATTTAGGATAATGGGCTTAATTATTGGGTATTTAATAAAAGAAGGAAAAGGGTTTTGGGCTAAATTGGGTTTATGGGCAAGAGTCTAGTGATTAAGGCCCATAATCAGCCCTTAACCCACCCAAAGCAGCCTCCATCTCCTTCATTGCAACCCTAGCCCCCAAATTCATAGAGAGAGAAAGTAGAGAGAGAAAGTGAAGAAAACTCAAGATTTGGAGCTTCAAAGGTTGAAGGATTGAAGATCTGGGTGTTGGAGCATCAAACCCTAAGAAAAGAGGAACAAATCCAGGTAAGAATCGGCCTATAAACCCTTCTGTAGATCAAACCTGGATTCTAGGGCTTTGGGTTTTGAAAAGTTTCAAAGAAACACATAAAGGTCAAATTTTTACGTATGAAAACGTGTAAAAAGGTTAGATATGGCTTCATGGATGGTAAACCAAGGATTTGGACGTAAAAAGTTAAGATTTTGGGTTAAAACGGCCTGGTTCTTAGTTTCTGTTCATCCAGCGATACCGGGCCCCGATCCTGCGAAACTGAATATTCATCCAGCGAAACTGTTCATTTATCCAGCGAAACTAAAGGATTTCTAGCGAAACTACAGTTTCGCTGATAATTTCGCTAAGTACTTAGGCTTACCTATAGACATTGCGAAACTAGGAAATTCCAACGAAAGTTGGGCGCTCATGGCAGCGAATCTGTCCAGCGAAACTGGTAGAAGTGCTGCCCAGCGAAACTGGTAGCGAAACTGGCAGCGAAACTACCAGTGAAACTGTCAGCGAAACTATGAAGAAAATGACGTTTTTGTGTATTAACTTATGTGCAGCTAGAGTATTCAGACTATAGCTTAAGTGACTTAGAATTTAAGCTATTTGGATAAGATCAGGTGAGTTCTAGACCACTCCTTTACCTGTTTTCAATGTTTTGGGGTGATATGCATACCAAAATACATACTTTTATGATGACGGTTTTTAAGACCTTTTATCAAGAAAATAAAATTTTCTAAAGTAAAATGTGTCATTTAAATAGTTCAAAATAATTTTCGGGCACGCTGACCTGGCAGCCCGGCCCCAGCCAGGGGCGTTGCCCCTTGGACCCCACTAAGGGCTGCCGCCCCTAGAACCCCGCTATCTGTAACACCCCGAAAAGTCAAAACGAGTCATTTAGGATAATGGGCTTAATTAATGGGTATTTAATAAAAGAAGGAAAAGGGTTTTGGGCTAAATTGGGTTTATGGGCAAGAGGCTAGTGATTAAGGCCCATAATCAGCCCCTTAACCCACCCAAAGCAGCCTCCATCTCCTTCATTGCAACCCTAGCCCCCAAATTCATAGAGAGAGAAAGTAGAGAGAGAAAGTGAAGAAAACTCAAGATTTGGAGCTTCAAAAGTTGAAGGATTGAAGATCTGGGTGTTGGAGTATCAAACCCTAAGAAAAGAGGAACAAATCCAGGTAAGAATCGGCCTATAAACCCTTCTGTAGATCAAACCTGGATTCTAGGGCTTTGGGTTTTGAAAAGTTTCAATGAAACACATAAAGGTCAAATTTTTACGTATGAAAACGTGTAAAAGGTTAGATATGGCTTCATGGATGGTAAACCAAGGATTTGGACGTAAAAAGTTAAGATTTTGGGTTAAAACGGCCTGGTTCTTAGTTTCTGTTCATCCAGCGAAACCGGGCCCCGATCCTGCGAAACTGAGTATTCATCCAGCGAAACTGTTCATTTATCCAGCGAAACTAAAGGATTTCTAGCGAAACTACAGTTTCGCTGATAATTTCGCTAAGTACTTAGGGTTACCTATAGACATTGCGAAACTAAGAAATTCCAACGAAAGTTGGGCGCTCATGGCAGCGAATCTGTCCAGCGAAACTGGTAGAAGTGCTGCCCAGCGAAACTGGTAGCGAAACTGCCAGCGAAACTGGCAGCGAAACTACCAGTGAAACTGTCAGCGAAACTATGAAGAAAATGACGTTTTTGTGTATTAACTTATGTGCAGCTAGAGTATTCAGACTATAACTTAAGTGACTTAGAATTTAAGCTATTTGGATAAGATCAGGTGAGTTCTAGACCACTCCTTTACCCGTTTTTAATGTTTTGGGGTGATATGCATACCAAAATACATACTTTTATGATGACGGTTTTTAAGACCTTTTATCAAGAAAGTAAAATTTTCTAAAGTAAAATGTGTCATTTAAATAGTTCAAAATAATTTTCGGGCGCGCTGACCTGGCAGCCCGGCCCCAGCCAGGGGCGTTGCCCCTTGGACCCCACTAAGGGTTGCCGCCCCTAGAACCCCGCTATCTGTAACACCCCGAAAAGTCAAAACGAGTCATTTAGGATAATGGGCTTAATTAATGGGTATTTAATAAAAGAAGGAAAAGGGTTTTGGGCTAAATTGGGTTTATGGGCAAGAGTCTAGTGATTAAGGCCCATAATCAGCCCCTTAACCCACCCAAAGCAGCCTCCATCTCCTTCATTGCAACCCTAGCCCCCAAATTCATAGAGAGAGAAAGTAGAGAGAGAAAGTGAAGAAAACTCAAGATTTGGAGCTTCAAAGGTTGAAGGATTGAAGATCTGGGTGTTGGAGCATCAAACCCTAAGAAAAGAGGAACAAATCCAGGTAAGAATCGGCCTATAAATCCTTCTGTAGATCAAACCTGGATTCTAGGGCTTTGGGTTTTGAAAAGTTTCAAAGAAACACATAAAGGTCAAATTTTTACGTATGAAAACGTGTAAAAGGTTAGATATGGCTTCATGGATGGTAAACCAAGGATTTGGACGTAAAAACTTAAGATTTTGGGTTAAAACGGCCTGGTTCTTAGTTTCTGTTCATCCAGCGAAACCGGGCCCCGATCCTGCGAACTGAGTATTCATCCAGCGAAACTGTTCATTTATCCAGCGAAACTAAAGGATTTCTAGCGAAACTACAGTTTCGCTGATAATTTCGCTAAGTACTTAGGCTTACCTATAGACATTGCGAAACTAGGAAATTCCAACGAAAGTTGGGCGCTCATGGCAGCGAATCTGTCTAGCGAAACTGGTAGAAGTGCTGCCCAGCGAAACTGGTAGCGAAACTGCCAGCGAAACTGGCAGCGAAACTACCAGTGAAACTCTCAGCGAAACTATGAAGAAAATGACGTTTTTGTGTATTAACTTATGTGCAGCTAGAGTATTCAGACTATAGCTTAAGTGACTTAGAATTTAAGCTATTTGGATAAGATCAGGTGAGTTCTAGACCACTCCTTTACCTGTTTTCAATTTTGGGGTGATATGCATACCAAAATACATACTTTTATGATGACGGTTTTTAAGACCTTTTATCAAGAAAATAAAATTTTCTAAAGTAAAATGTGTCATTTAAATAGTTCAAAATAATTTTCGGGCACGCTGACCTGGCAGCCCGGCCCCAGCCAGGGGCGTTGCCCCTTGGACCCCACTAAGGGCTGCCGCCCCTAGAACCCCGCTATCTGTAACACCCCGAAAAGTCAAAACGAGTCATTTAGGATAATGGGCTTAATTAATGGTATTTAATAAAAGAAGGAAAAGGGTTTTGGGCTAAATTGGGTTTATGGGCAAGAGGCTAGTGATTAAGGCCCATAATCAGCCCCTTAACCCACCCAAAGCAGCCTCCATCTCCTTCATTGCAACCCTAGCCCCCAAATTCATAGAGAGAGAAAGTAGAGAGAGAAAGTGAAGAAAACTCAAGATTTGGAGCTTCAAAGGTTGAAGGATTGAAGATCTGGGTGTTGGAGCATCAAACCCTAAGAAAAGAGGAACAAATCCAGGTAAGAATCGGCCTAAACCCTTCTGTAGATCAAACCTGGATTCTAGGGCTTTGGGTTTTGAAAAGTTTCAAAGAAACACATAAAGGTCAAATTTTTACGTATGAAAACGTGTAAAAGGTTAGATATGGCTTCATGGATGGTAAACCAAGGATTTGGACGTAAAAAGTTAAGATTTTGGGTTAAAACGGCCTGGTTCTTAGTTTCTGTTCATCCAGCGAAACCGGGCCCCGATCCTGCGAAACTGAGTATTCATCCAGCGAAACTGTTCATTTATCCAGCGAAACTAAAGGATTTCTAGCGAAACTACAGTTTCGCTGATAATTTCGCTAAGTACTTAGGCTTACCTATAGACATTGCGAAACTAGGAAATTCCAACGAAAGTTGGGCGCTCATGGCAGCGAATCTGTCCAGCGAAACTGGTAGAAGTGCTGCCTAGCGAAACTGGTAGCGAAACTGCCAGCGAAACTGGCAGCGAAACTACCAGTGAAACTGTCAGCGAAACTATGAAGAAAATGATGTTTTTGTGTATTAACTTATGTGCAGCTAGAGTATTCAGACTATAGCTTAAGTGACTTAGAATTTAAGCTATTTGGATAAGATCAGGTGAGTTCTAGACCACTCCTTTACCCGTTTTCAATGTTTTGGGGTGATATGCATACCAAAATACATACTTTTATGATGACGGTTTTTAAGACCTTTTATCAAGAAAATAAAATTTTCTAAAGTAAAATGTGTCATTTAAATAGTTCAAAATAATTTTCGGGCGCACTGACCTGGCAGCCCGGCCCCAGCCAGGGGCGTTGCCCCTTGGACCCCACTAAGGGTTGCCGCCCCTAGAACCCCGCTATCTGTAACACCCCGAAAAGTCAAAACGAGTCATTTAGGATAATGGGCTTAATTAATGGGTATTTAATAAAAGAAGGAAAAGGGTTTTGGGCTAAGTTGGGTTTATGGGCAAGAGTCTAGTGATTAAGGCCCATAATCAGCCCCTTAACCCACCCAAAGCAGCCTCCATCTCCTTCATTGCAACCCTAGCCCCCAAATTCATAGAGAGAGAAAGTAGAGAGAGAAAGTGAAGAAAACTCAAGATTTGGAGCTTCAAAGGTTGAAGGATTGAAGATCTGGGTGTTGGAGCATCAAACCCTAAGAAAAGAGGAATAAATCCAGGTAAGAATCGGCCTATAAACCCTTCTGTAGATCAAACCTGGATTCTAGGGCTTTGGGTTTTGAAAAGTTTCAAAGAAACACATAAAGGTCAAATTTTTACGTATGAAAACGTGTAAAAGGTTAGATATGGCTTCATGGATGGTAAACCAAGGATTTGGACGTAAAAAGTTAAGATTTTGGGTTAAAACGGCCTGGTTCTTAGTTTCTGTTCATCCAGCGAAACCGGGCCCCGATCCTGCAAAACTGAGTATTCATCCAGCGAAACTGTTCATTTATCCAGCGAAACTAAAGGATTTCTAGCGAAACTACAGTTTCGCTGATAATTTCGCTAAGTACTTAGGCTTACCTATAGACATTGCGAAACTAGGAAATTCCAACGAAAGTTGGGCGCTCATGGCAGCGAATCTGTCCAGCGAAACTGGTAGAAGTGCTGTCCTGCGAAATTGGTAGCGAAACTGCCAGCGAAACTGGCAGCGAAACTACCAGTGAAACTGTCAGCGAAACTATGAAGAAAATGACGTTTTTGTGTATTAACTTATGTGCAGCTAGAGTATTCAGACTATAGCTTAAGTGGCTTAGAATTTAAGCTATTTGGATAAGATCAGGTGAGTTCTAGACCACTCCTTTACCCGTTTTCAATGTTTTGGGGTGATATGCATACCAAAATACATACTTTTATGATGACGGTTTTTAAGACCTTTTATCAAGAAAATAAAATTTCTAAAGTAAAATGTGTCATTTAAATAGTTCAAAATAATTTTCGGGCGCGCTGACCTGGCAGCCAGGCCCCAGCCAGGGGCGTTGCCCCTTGGACCCCACTAGGGCTGCCGCCCCTAGAACCCCTATCAGGGGCTGCCGCCCCCGAACCCCCGCTGTCCCGCGGAGGGTCAGTTATCTAGTTTATCTCTCATGATTGATGAAATGTGAATGCTTAGACTAAGAATTTGCTTCTTATTGTGTGTTAAGTGTATGTGAAACTAAAGATATAAGTGAAACTTAAAAGAACTGTTATTGGGCCCATAACGTGTACCTTGATAAAGTAAAGCCTTGTAAGCAATTGATAAAGGAGGGTTGCGTTCGTCGTGCCCTCACCCTGATAAAGTTGATAAAGTAAATGCTCGAACAGGCAGGTCAGTAAAGCCTGGATTGGTATGACAATAATGCCTGATTGGGTACGACAGTAAGTCCTAAATTGACATGTCGGTAAAGTCCTGTGTTTATCATAGGCACCGATAGTGACAGAGAATTGACGGATAAAGAAGAGTAATAATTAACAAGAAATGATAAAGTATCGATAAAGTGATAGCCCGTGTGTATTGATGTTCTGATAGATGATGATTATTTTCAACTGTTAAAGCTAATACCTTTTACAAAAGTTATTTAACAAAGTAAACCTAGAATTCACTCAGCGAAGCTGACTTTTATATGCATATCAGTTGACAGGTAAGCGCTGATGCTGAGGATGGCACCATGAAGCTACTTGGGGAGCTATGGATGGCATTCCTCCTTAGGAAATATTTATTGTAATTTAAGAACAAGTAATATGTTTCGTTTACAATTAAAGGACAAATGTATGAGTACGACATAGTTTCTAAGTTTTAAATGAATGTCTAATCATTTTGGCTGCAATGTTTTGTTATTAAACTGATTTTATGCTATGATTAACCAACTGTGAGGCTTCCCGGGAATGGGGCCTTACACTATCAGGGGCTGCCGCCCCCGAACCCCCGCTGTCCTGCGGAGGGTCAGTTATCTAGTTTATCTCTCATGATTGATGAAATGTGAATGCTTAGACTAAGAGTTTGCTTCTTATTATGTGTTAAGTGTATGTGAAAACTAAAGATATAAGTGAAACTTAAAGAACTGTTATTGGGCCCATAACGTGTACCTTGAGAAAGTAAAGCCTTGCAAGCAGATGACAGAGGAGGGCTGCATTTGTTGTGCCCTCATGACAGTAAAGTAAATGCTCGAACAGGCAGGTCAGTAAGGCCTGGATTGGCATTACAATAATGGCCTGTTGGGTACGACAGTAAGGCCTGGATTGGCGTGTCGGTAAAGTCCTGTGTTTATCATAGGCACCGATAGTGACTGGGAATTGACAGATAAAGAAGAGTAATAATTAACAAGTAAATGGAAAGTACCGATAAAGTGATAGCCCGTGTGTATTAATGTTCTGATAGATGACGATTATTTTCAACTGTTAAAGCTATTACCTCTTACAAAAGTTATTTAACAAAGTAAACCTAGAATTCACTCAGCGAAGCTGACTTTTATATGCATATCAGTTGTGAGCGTTAGGGCTTAAGGGATGGGAGCTTGGATCTGAAGCTTCTTGGCATCTAAAGACTGGCATCCCTGATGAAGAAGAATTTAAGAGGACTTTAAAGAGTTTTTGATGTTTAAAGACAATGTTTATATTTTAATTTAACTACGTTGTAATGAATTGCAATTACTGTATTTTTCCGCTGCAATATATATATACATATATAAGTAAATGATTGCTTTAAATCTATGTTTTTGCTGTGAATGACCAACTGTGAGGTTTCCTGGGATAGGGGCCTTACATAACTCTCACACCTCGACGTTTCCGCCGTCAAGGTTGGGGTGTGATAGATTGGTATCAGAGCCCATAACTATAGGGATTTAGGTTATTAGAAATGGTGACCTAGACTATAGTTTATGCATGAACCTCATAGAAAAATCCTTATAATCTTGTGTATACTTATTGTTGCATGTCGCATGATGCTATCTATTTAGGGATGCCTTTTATGCAACTTGATGCCCTTAGATAGTGTGCCTTATCATTATATAAACTTGGTTACTTGTCTCCCTAAAATTATCCTTGACTCTTTGATTCTCCCCGACAAATGAAACTTCCTAAACTTGTTCTCGACGACATGTGGAATCTACACTTATTATCGTGGTTTAATTCCTTATACTCTATGTCTAATCTATGAAAATCTCATCAAGGTTTTGATTTCATGAACCTAAGAAATTTGTGTGACACATAGACACTTGTATTCTGGATTTCCTAGCAAAAGGCCTTCGGGATAAGACAAGCATATCGTATAAATCTCATTACGAGACCAGTTATGCTTACCTGGGGATTTCTGGGATAAGTGATAAACTATGGTTAACATACACAAGTCTCTAAGGCAAATAGGTCAATTTACCTTGACGTGTCAACGTTTTCAAATGATAATGCGTTACCAAATGGAACCATCCATTTATATTTAAAATATCAAAAATTCTTGATTCCTTGGACTGGTTTATCATCAAACTCTAATATCTTCTCATTCCTATCTTACATAATGTTTCCATTGATATTGAACTCATTTTACTCCTCAATTCTTATGTTTAAACATTGTTATACGATGTGTGCCTCATGTAACTATATTTATACATTGACCAACGTGTACATGGATCTTAATATATCCAAAGATATTAGGCGTCTAAACCGAATAGTTTTCTTTTGGTTTTCAATTCTCTTTAAAGTGTCTCCCATAACTGTAATCATGCAATGCCGAAAAGTGGAATTCCTGTATCTCGGGATATTTTGTCTAGGCAAGGTATACATAGTAATTCGGTTCGACCATTGGATCCGTTTACCTGATTTGGAACCCATGAGATGAGTGTTTGCTTATAGGTGCACGTGTTTTCAGTAAAGTTGTGGTTGACTTAACACTTTGAGAGGTCAACGCATTTCCCCTTTTATTTCGAACCGAACGTTTACATCTCATTGTTGTATTGAAACATTTCGTCATTGATCTTGTTTTCCTGATTTAAACCATTCAAGATTTGAGAACCTATCATAAATGACTCTGTTATCCCGAACTTCAACCTCAATCCTAGCAAGCGTGATTTTCTTTTCCTGTTAATCTTACATTGATGTAATTTGAACTTTTTGAATTTCTAGCCAATATTCTTTTCGTTTGCTAAGTCGAGCTTTGTAAAATGTTTTAACCGTTTTGCACCGTAGGCAATGCAAGTGTCTACAAGTCAACTTATGACTGAGGACACTCATGTATCCTAAATGAATCTATCTCATCAACCATGGGTGATTCCCATACTTTGGTAATAATTTTCCATTTGCTATTATCGCTCCTATGAAATTTTATCATCAAGACAGGAGTGAATTCCTTACCTTGATGAATATTTTTTTTTGTTTTTATTAATTCGTATATTACCAATGGAGTTACCTTCTTAAAATAGGAGTGATTTCGTACCTCAATAATGGTTTTCAATTGTGTGTTTTATGAAATTTCATCCTATGGATCAGGGTGATTTCCTTATCTTGAGGATTGATTTCAATCATTTTCTTTGGAGCTCGCATTTCATGAATGACATGACCTCACCAAAACAGGAATTGAAACCCGTACTTTGGTGACAAATGCCAATTCTCGATTGTTTTTCTTGTTATTATGAATTCAATCATCAAGATAGGCGTGAATTCCATACCTTGATGATAATTTCATCCATTAAATTTTATGTATTGTATTTTCCCAAATGAAACGATCTTATCAAAGTAGGAGCGAATTCTGAATTTTGATGAAGATTTTCATTTTGCTGTATTTTGTTTCTATAAAACTTCACCGTTAAGATAGGAGTGATTTTCCTTACCTTAATGGTGAGTTACCTCATCTTATTTCTATGGATCCTTAACAATGAGTTAGGATCAAACTTTTGATTTAGTAATTAAGAGTCATACTTTGGGAAATATATCATCAAGCTAGGAGTGATAACCACACCTTGGTGACTATTCCCATTTCTTGATCTCAAACTTACCAAGACTTCAACTGACAAGAACATGTAATAACTTGAAGGGTGAACACCGTTATCTGATTTATCGACAATAGTATTCGAACCAGTCAAGCTAAAACATGATTCTTGAACCCAAAAGAAGTCTTTGTCACCTTGGTAATCTTAGTTCCAATCTTAGAACAATTAATTTTTAAATCGATTTCTCTTCTCATGTCGTTAAGCCTGGAACATTTAATTTGATTTCCTTTCTCACGCCTTTATGTTGCAACTGGTCATTTGATCTAGCTTTAAAAAATCTCTTATTTTTTACTTATCGATTTTTCCTTCGGGTTATCATCAACACTTAATTGCACGACGATAACACTCCTAAAACAATCTTTCGTACAGGATCAAGTCATTATAAATTTATGTCATGCCTTTCTGGTCATAGCAATGTACGGTTATGTTCATGGGTTTGATGAATCGCGTGTGCAAGCCGTACTTGGAAAGCTATTTGTGATTGCCTTTATCGTCTATATTCTGAATTATTTAAATTCTAATTCGATCAGGAATGACATTTTGTTTCACTCTTTACCCATAATAAGAATGCAATTCCCATTATTTTGGAAAATCTTTGAACTTCTAAACTTGAAAATCTCTAAACCTCTATCTTGACTGGGACTCACAAGACTTGTTATTACATTCATTCCGTTGTGGACAAAAAAGGATCATGAATTTCCGCGATTGGTATTCATGGTTTGGCATTAAGGAAAAGTGGACATAGCTTGGTGTACATACAAATTGCCTCGTATTTCTTGATGTCATAATGACATTTAATGCATTATTGACAAATTGTCTAGTTGCGCGCCTTTCATATTGACTCATGTAAGATAACGGGTCGAGAAACTGACTCGTACTTACCGCAAATAGTCGTTTATCATGGTGTGTCGTTAAACATCGATCGTTAATTTTGATGACCGATTCACCTCCTGTTATTAGCAATGTCTCTAAACATATTTGGGAACTCAGCTCAAATTTCAGCATATCGTATCATCCTTAATCTGACGGTTTGACCGAAGGAGCAATACATATTCACGAGATATGCGTTAAGCTTGTGTCGTTTATATAGTGACTTATAAGTCTATATACCTCGGGAACTCATCATCGTTTTCCAACGTTTCATGTGTCAAATCTGAAAGAGCTAGTTTGTCAATGATAACTTTTGCATTATTTGGATGCATCATGTAGAATTCCATAACTCGAAAAGTGAAGCATCTCACCCGTAATCAAACGCTAATCATTGTCTGTTGGTACACTTATCTTTCAACGTAATTCTTCTGTTTGTTTAAGTTTCATTCTTAATTTCGGGATGAAATTCTTAAAAGTTGGGGAGACTGTAGCCTTTCATATTTCCGTTAAATAAAAATTAACCACGTTATCTCTTGTAAGAATTTGATTGTTATTAATGCAAACACGAGGATTCGTTGAAACAAAAATCTTGATGTAATTAGATATGGATAATAAATATTAACAGTAATAAGAACAATGATAATAATAATAATAATAATAATAATAACGTCAATAACAATATTCTAATAAGTATTAATCTTGTTATAATATAAGTTATTACGTTAAAACATATGAATAATAAGTTTTGTTCATAAAATAAAAACATTTTAAACTCCAGGGACCAAACTGTAATTTGATTCTTAAACTAAAGTTTTGGGTTAAAAGAGAGTAAAGCCCAAATTGCAGGGTCTAAAGCTGAAATAATTATGTTAAAATTAAAATTAGATGCTAATTGAATAAGTCTCAATGTGCAGGGACCAAAAGTGTAATTAGTTTAGATAACCCAATCCACCCTTGTTTTTTCGCCCGTCGCCGGCCACACGCCGGCCGAGCGCCGGTGACACCTCAAATCACCGCAAAACTCAGTTTTTAAAATCCCAAACGCGTTCTAAACCTGTCGCAAACACATGGGTGCGTCTAAATGGGGATTTGATTTCCAATTGAATGCTCAAAGAACTTGAAACCGAACACCATCATAACCCGAAACTGTTTTACACTCAAAATCATATAATCAATCAAATTAAACGATCAGGAACGTTCTAGTAATCATTTTAGAGTTATTAGGGTGATTAATTTCACCTGAAACGATCTCGAATTCATTCGAATGACCTGAAACGGACGACATTGATGTCATGGTCGTTGGACATGTTCGAGATCAAATCAACACTATAAAACAGAGGGTTAATGCCCTAAATCTGTTCTTTTCACTACCTGAACACTCAATTTTACTTGAATCACTCACACATCCAAACCCCCAAATTGTGAACCGTCGAAGGATGGCTCGAACTAAAATCATCAAGAACAACAGCAATCAGGTAATTACATTAGGTGTTTGATTCGGGTATGCATGGGTAACAAAAGCCCCATTGTTGATCTGGTTATCATCAATGTTTTGATGTTCAATCGAATCAATCTTTGAATCTAGGGTTTATGTAAAAATTGGGGATTTTTTTTCCAGATTTTAGGTTTTAAAGAATAAAAAAAAGGGAGTTTTTAAACACTAACAGGGCTTGGCCCGGTGGTTGGGGTTTCGTTGAGTTGGCTAGGGACCCTGGTTCGAACCCGAGTCCCTGTCCTTATTTTTTTTAGTGTCTTATTAATAAATAAAATTTAGAAAATGTTTAATTATTATTATTAATTGCATAAAAGTTATTAAAAATGTTTTCCTTCTAGAGTTCCTTAGGAATTTGGTAAATAAATTTTTAACCCTTTATTTTGGGATTATATAAGTTATAAAGATATAATTTGGTATTAACTTTGACTCGTAAATAAAGAAATTTTTCCCAAGAGTTACAAATTAATAAAACCTTCGTTTTTTTAATTTACATTTACAAGTTTAAATAGTATACATAAAGAAAATTTATATATGTACATTTATTGAAATATATAGAATTCTAATTATTTTAAGCCTATAAAATACTATTTATTATTAACTTGAAACTGTAATAAATCCCTTGTAACCTTTAAAAAACTTTAAAACAATAAATTCTTTATTGTTATTTAGTTACAAATTCCGTTATATATATCTTTCAAGAAGATAAATACATATGTATATGTTTAGAATGTATACTTATTATAATGTTTAGTTTAAACTTCTAAATCTATAAAACTACCATGTTATTAAATAGTAGATAATAACATTTAGTTTAACTTTTGTTAGTAGTGTCAATTAATAAAATTCTTATTTAAATTACCAAGATAATAATAACTTACATCTATTTAATAACATGGAAAAATAATGGACAAAATGGATATAGACATAACACCCAGATCACCATGATTAACTTAATACAACGTTTTATTTTGGTAAACGTTACCGAATCCTCGGCGTTATATTCAAGACTTATTATTTGTGCTTCTCACTATTATCCATGTGAGTATTTCTATATCCCTTTTATTATTTTTACACTTTGGGGTGAAACATGTTACTTGATAAACAATGCACTCGTAAACACGTTTGATTCTTGTAAACTTATTGCATTTCACCTGTAAGTTGTGGTTAGTTGACCTTTGTAGCTACCATGTAATGTCGAATATATGTACAATCATTAACTATTGCTAGCCTGGAGACGTCGTAGATCTATGGGCCTGACAAGCCTGCTTGGTTAATCCAAGTATACTTAGCTAATCGTATATACTTGTAAACGTTTGAGACTTGTAAAAATCTGTCAAGGTTTGATTGTGCATTCTGTCTTACATCCCTAGTTACTTTGTTCTCTAATGTAACATCCCAAGCGTTTGAGTCATATGAACTTCGCATTTCATATATTGTCAAACGAGTAAGTAATTAGTAAATTGTCTATTTAAAGTTTGAAGTTTTTAAATGAAATTTTTATGTTATAAGAGACCGTTTGAATATAATAATAATATATTATATTCGAACCTGCTCCATTTTTTACGAAACTTAGGTTGACTCGTAGAGAAAAATAAGCTCGTCACAACGACATATTTGAAATTTTATGAAGCATTATAAATAAAAAGTTATAAGAGAAAAACGAGTTAAGCAGCTGAATTAATTATAATAATATAATATTATAATATTATTATAGTTGTTATTTTTATTGTTATAGTTAATATTATTATTATTTGTTATTTTTAGTGTTATAGTAATTATTATTGTTATTATTATTATTATTAAACTTTAAGGTTATCATTAGGCTTTAAGGTTATCATTAGGGAAGGTATTGGGTAACCCCGAGTGTAACACCCCAACCCAACAAGGCTGACATGTCACTAATACGGATATCAAATCAAAAACCAAATTCATGATATTACAGAAACGGTCAGACGAAATAACTTCAAACACACTAAATAATCCGAAAGAACCTAATTAAGATGTTCAATACATCAATTAAAGTAACAGATAATCTTGGTCTTCAAATCACTCTTCACTGGTTTCCCGGATTACCCTGCTTACCTGACGTGCATGAAAACAAAAGCACGCCTGAGCATAACGCTCAGTGAACGGAATAGCGGATAACAAAAATAAACAGATATGATGATAATCAAAGAATAGGCAGATATCAAAAATAAACAGACATGATGATAATCAAAGAATTGGCAGATATCAAAAATAAACAGACATGAAGATAGCGGAGAATCAAAGATCATAAGATATATATATATCAAACAGAACATAACGGCATAAGACATATATCAGATAGAACATACCCCGAGCTAATAATCATATCATATAATAACTAAACAGAGGGAACACAGGTAGCGAGCCCGTGAACCAATGTGAAATGGAGTATGGGCAGACATACAAACCATTCACCAGAGTCCTGAATGGAATGGTGTGTAACCATCCATCAGGAAATAACAGGACTAACCTAGGATCGATCCATACGCCTCTGAGGAAATAATAATATAACAAGACATAATTTCAGAGTCCTCTTTAGAGACGCCATGATCTCAGCTCACCGCCACGGTTGGTGCCACGTTATTGATGCCGCAATAACGCGTCTTGGTCCCCCCAAGATAGGGAGAGCTCGGGTAACAAATTCAGAATATAAAGTAGTCTAACTACTTATAACGGAATCAAAACACACTATTTACGTATAACAGGAATTAAAAATTTAGAAATGAACGGAAATCAAATATGAGACAGGAATCAGGAATTCGTACTACAAGTAACAGCAACAGAATTGAATAGTGTGATAACAAGGAGACAGAGTCCATACCTTACACACGAATGAAAATAATCAGAAACAAGATCTAGGCCCGGTTAACGCCGTGAAAACCTACGATATTGTAATTCAAGTTATAGTTTAGATTTTCTTATTTCAGATTAGAAAAATTCCAATTCTGCCCCTGTCTTTTCGCACTCGTTAAAAATACTAAACGACATTTAAAAATTCTGAAAATTTTCAGTTTACTAGATTAGTGATTTCTAAACAACTTTTGTTTAGAAAGTTTCTGGTTTGGATTACCGAAATATGAGAAAAAACGTGGATTTTTACAGCTGCGCAGAACTGCTAGCTGTTACGAAAATGATTGTTTAGAGGTCTAAACGAATGAGTTATTCGATGTTTTATATATCAACGGATTCGCCTTTCGACGAACTTCGTCATGGACATAAAGTTTAACTGATTTGAATCTGTTATGAAAAAGTTATGACCTCTGTAAGTTGGCTGTAAAATACGTATAAATCAAGGTATTTTGATAAACCGTAAAAATCATTTCTGGTTAAAACACATCCGTTACAGGTTTGGAAATATTTTATAAAAAAGTATAAATCATGATTTAAACAATACCAAGTGAAAGGAAACGTTTAGACTAATAATAATTTATTAGTTATTATTTAAAATCTATTCTTTTAACGAATTATTCAAAAACATTCTTTATTAAAATGTTTTATTACAAAGACATTTATTTAATTTTACATCAGAAAAATACAGAAATTATTTAGTGACTTTTAGAAATATTTGAAGTCCACCAAATGATTTGTCTATTTTTTTAAAAAATTTCTGTAATTTATTTAAGGCTAAAAGCCTTTAGAAAAACATGGAGGTGCCCGGGGTCGAACCCGGGACCTTCCATTCACATTCCCACACACATACCACTGAACCAGGCTTACAGCCGCGGTTATTACCCGGCTTTTAATTCTTACAAACACAATTTAAGCAAATCCCCCAATTCGCCATGAACCCTAGTTCCATTTCAATCCAATTGACCATGAATTCGATTATGTTAACTGTATTAAGCTTAGGGCTTTTGTTCCCCACCCTAAATCGAGTGTGTAGGTGGTCTTAATTACCTGATTTGAAGTGCAAAACGTCAAGAACAATCGAAGGATAGGTCGCGGCTGCCCGAGGTCCAATCGATGTGCAAATGTGGATAATAATTCAATTCGTTTTACAGGAAGCTTCTAATCGATCAAATGATGAAAAGCCCTCTATTTAATTCGATTAAACTTGATCGCAGATTGGGTTTCAAATGAGTTGCAGGTCGCGACAGTGAGTGTGAATTAAATTGATGTTTTGTGTGTTTTCAAATCGAATGGGACTCGATGGAAGGTTTTAGAGGGTCAGGCGATTGTCAGTGCGTGTTTACCTTCGATTATTATTTAGTTGTAGTGGTCGATTTAGTGGTTGGTCAGCCGAACTTTCGGTCGAAAGTGGTTCAGTGGGTAGATCACTCGATTATTCAAATTAAGGTGGGGAACACGTACGAATCACCCACTCGAAGATGTCGGGAAGGTTTAATCGAGTCAAACCGCGTTATTTTGGCTGTGGAGGCTCGCCGGAGGGCCGCCGGTGTTTGGCCGGCGATGTAATCGGAAAAACAGGGGGGAGGGGGTTGGTTTTAAACCAAATTACACACTTGGTCCCTGTGGTTTAAGTTTCTTTCAATTTATACACAAACTTATAAATTTTAAGTTTTTAAAATGGCAAAGTAACCCCCTGAACTTTTTTATTATTATTATTATATTATTATTATTATTATTATTATTATTATTATTATTATTATTATTTGGGTATTATAATTCTACCCCCCTTAAAACAATTTCGTCCACGAAATTGCTATGTACAGATCGAACAAGATATGACACAACATACACGGAGTAATGAAAATCAACAAGTGAACGAAATCACTCATAATTATCCAATTGCTGAAACGGAATCAATTCGATAGACAAAATCATATAAGAGATGACTAATGTGATGTTTAAAAAAACAGATAACTGATAACAGAGACATATAAAAGATAATAACTAAGAGGTAAATAGATACGGATACTGAGAATGGATTTCATCTTCTATCTCCCATGTAGATTCGCGTTCGGAATGGTTTTTCCATAATACCTTAACAAAAGGAATAGTTTTCTTACGCATAATTCGTTCTTGTCGGTCAAGTATGGCCTCGGGTTCCTCTTCGACGATAAGACTTCACGAATCAAATGAAGCGGATAATTTACAACGTGAAGAGGATGATAATTGTATCCCCTTAAAAGTGATACGTGGAAGACATTATGCACATGTGACAGTTGAGGTGGTAAAGCCAAACGATAAGAGACCTCACCAACTCTTTCTAGGATTTCAAATGGTCCGATAAACCGTGGACTAAGTTTCCCTTTAAGACCAAAACGTCGTACGCCTTTGCAAGGCGAAACCTTCAGGAATACTTTGTCACCGATCTTAAACTCCAAAGGTCGACGATGTCGATCTGTATAACTTTTCTATCTACTTTGGGCCTCCTTTAACTTTTCTCTAGCAATGGCAACTTTCTCATTGGTAATTTGTACTAACTCAGGTCCTTCAATAATCTTTTCACCGACCTCTTCCCAGCATATAGGCGCTCTACATTTACGACCGTATAACAACTCAAAGGGTGCCATATCAATGCTAGCTTGCCAACTATTATTGTAGGCAAACTCGACCAAACATAAATATTCATCCCAATTCCCAGTCCACTCTAGGGCACATGCTCGAAGCATGTCCTCGAGGGTCTGAATAGTACGTTCTGACTGACCGTCTGTCTGAGGGTGAAATGCCGTGCTAAACCTCAACTTAGTACCCCACGAGGCTTGTAAGCCCTTCCAAAAACGAGACGTGAATCTCGGGTCTCGATCAGAAACAATAGAGACTGGAGTGCCATGAAGTCTGATAATCTCTCGCGTAAACACTTCAGACAGTTTGCTAACTGAGAATCCCTGCTGAATAGGTAGAAAATGAGCTGACTTTGACAATCTGTCTACCACAACCCATATCGCATCATTCTTCTTGAATGCTTTTGGTAACCCGGTTACAAAATCCATGGAAATATCATCCCATTTCCATACAGGAATATGTAGTGGCTGAAGCAAACCACTAGCTCTCTGATGCTCAATCTTGACCTGCTGACAAGTAAGGCAACAGCTAACATACTTAGCCACATCTTCTTTCATACCATTCCACTAGAAATTCTGACGAAGATCACGATACATCTTAGTAGATCCAGGATGAATTGAGAATGGAGAGTTATGTGCCTCAGCTAGTAACGATTCTCGAAGAGAAGTATCATTAGGCACACATAAACGATTACCACACCAGATTACTCCATGTTCATCTACTCTGAATTCTGATTGTTTACCAATCTCCACATTCTGTAAGATTGCCCAGAGTTCACCATCATCTTTCTGTGCATCCTTAATTCGAGATACCAGGTCTGGCTCAATCTGAAGTCTGGCGAGGTATCCATCATTCTTACCAATCTGTAGACAAATACCAAGTTTATCAAGATCAGTAATAATCTGAGGCTGTAACTGGAGTGAGGCTACCATTCCCGAACTCTTACGGCTAAGAGCATCAGCTACCACATTAGCCTTTCCTGGATGATACTGAATGTTAGCATCATAATCTTTCAACAGCTCTAACCATCTCCTTTGTCTCATATTTAATTCCTTTTGAGTGAAGATATACTTCAAACTCTTATGATCGGTAAAGATATCACAAGTCTCTCCATAAAGATAGTGGCGCCAGATCTTTAACGTGAATATGACAGCAGCAAGCTCAAGGTCATGCGTAGGGTAATTGACCTCATAAGGTTTCAACTGCCGTGAAGCATAAGCAATGACCTTACCATGCTGCATCAACACACATCCAAGCCCTTTCTTTGATGCATCACTGTAAATCTGGTATCCACCCGTACCCGATGGAAGTGTAAGAATCGGGGCAGACACCAATCTCTTCTTAAGCTCTTCGAAGCTTTTCTCCCGCTCATCATTCCAAGAGTACTTAACCCCTTTCCTCAGAAGTTGCGTAAGGGGTAAAGCAATAACAGAGAACCCTTCGACAAATCTACGATAGTAACCAGCAAGACCAAGAAAACTCCGGACTTCTATGGCTGAAGTTGGTCTTGGCCATTTAGTGATTGCCTCTATCTTTGCTGGATCCACCATAATACCATCTGCAGAGACCACATGACCCAGAAAGGCTACTTGACTCAACCAGAATTCACATTTTGAAAACTTAGCATAAAGCTTCTTTTTACGCAAAGTTTCTGTAGGATTCTATGTGCCCAAGACACTTAGAATATTGATGTGGTTAGTACGTTATGATCCAAGTCGGGTTATACCCAATAACAAGCTTAGCAAACACTAATTAATATTTAATTGATGATATGATCATGCAATTAAATATTTACACCAAATTTAGAAAATGGGTTTTCTAAATAAGTTGCATATGAGATGAAACAATTTATTAGGATATTTTGTTCAATGATATTATTTGAAGTGTTATTTAAATTAGTTGTATAACACCAAATAATAATTAGAGTATACTACTTATACAATTAAATGGTTAATTGCATAAACTAGTTACAAGACTAGACAATATATGTGTGTGTTAGTATTTGACATTTATAAAATATAACCACCTATTTTATAAATCTCAAATATTAATCAAAGAGGTAAAAACCACTTCAATTCAGCCTCTTGGCCGTCCCACATGTGCATGTGCAAGGTTTTTTTTGATTCCCTTGATTAGAACAAACACATGCATGTCTTCCACTTACTCTCCTTGATAAGAACAATCACATGCTTGTCTAGCACTACCACTAATAAAAGACTCTCATTTTTCTCATTCCATACATGCAAGACATCTCAAGATTCAAATCAGCTCTCTCTCTTTCTCTCCCAAAGACCCACGGTTTAAGCATGCTGAAAATAGGGTTTTCAGGCAGCAGCATTAAAGAGTGATGAGAGCTGATTTTGAGCAGGGTTTTTCATGTTCTTGGTGTGAGGATCTTGCACTCCATGATTATGATTCTCATATACATGCAACACAACAACAAAAGCTCTCTTCTCTCTCAAAAAGGCCACGGATTCAGCAGCTAAGTTTGAGGGTTTTCAGCAGAAAATTAGAGGGTTTTCAAGTTGTTTTTGGTGATTTCTACCTAACAAGAGAAGGTGTTTGCAAGGAGCTTGGGGTATACTAGATTGAGGATTTCTATCCTTGAAGTCTTGGCTGCATTTTGGGCATCTCCATCTTCATCAAACATCTCTTTTGGTTGACTTTATTGCTGCTGCAGTAAGGTATATCACAGCTCAATGAAGCTGTGATTTTATGTAGTTTTACATATGTTCATAGCATGTTAATTCACATAAATGATCCTTTGATTTATGGGTTTGTTTTATACACTTGAATGGTCACTTGAAGAACATAATTTTCAGCTTATAAACATGGTTATAATGCTATACTTCTGCTGCGTTTTCAAAAAGTTTAAAAGGTTAAACTATGATTTTATGTTCTAACAAACCCAACAATGGCATCAAGAGCCGGTTACGTGAATAGCTTGCTTGTTCTTGTCCTTTAAAATTAGTTTTAAAGGATGATTATAAACTTAGTATAGGCTGATTTTGGGCTGCTATGTTTTGTTTGAATGATTCCCCAAACTTTCAAGGTCATATCACACATGCTAGTGATTAGACCTTGAAAGATATATATTATGAAATGTTGATTGTTTGGACAATGTTTAAAACCTAAAATTTCAGTTTATGTTGGCTGAAATTTGGTGGTTTTAAGTGGGGTTTCATTATATGTTTAGATGATATGATCATTGGATGTTAGTGTGCATAACCTAGCCATTGGCCTTGTGTTGTTTAGATGCTTGCAATGTTTGTTTTAGTTGTTTTCAATTGGGTTGTAATATTATTCTTTTATGCTTTGTTTAAAAATGTAATTTGTCTATTTATTCATTGGGATGTAATAACAGATTAGGAGTGTTTTTCTTTTACTAAAAAATATGTATTAGGATATATATTTTGTAAAAGAAGATGCTCGGGAAGGAAGCACAAGAAGAAGACACAAAAGAAGGACTTGAAGCATATGGATGCAAGTTCAAGTGGGAGTAAATGAAGACCTCTATTTTGTGTTGTATTTAACCCTTAGGAAAGACCAAATGACCACACTTGTGATGGCAAACAAGTGTGGTCACAATAGTAGCTATGGTTATGCACATTGTGGTTGTTAATATTATGCTTGTTTGGTTGTTTGTTGTATGATTGTTGTTTGATATTTGGATATGCATAACAAACTCATTAGCAAACTTAACAAGCTGAAAATTTATGGTTTCTAATCATTAAGTGGTTAATAAAAGGTTATTAAAAGGATTAATGATTTAATAAAAGAAGTTTTATTAAAAATAAACCATAGGATACCTTGCATTTGAAAGCATGCAAATACAAGGTATATAGAGTTTTCAAAACTAGAATTAATGAAAACCAAAAAATCCCTTTTGAAACAAGTTTAACACCATCCTTTTTCACGACACTTGAATCACTTGAGAACTATTTGTGGGATAAAGGTCACCTAACCACTTATAGGGAACTTGTGTGTTTGAGGTGAGTCTAACATACTTGTGGGATAAAGGTCACCTAACCGCTTGTATGTGAAAACTCACATGTGTGTGTAAGTAAGACTACTTGAATTGGAAACCATGTGCATAGGGTCACCGAAGCATGGCGTACAATGGTGTTGATGGGATTAAACATGCCAACCAAACATAAGATGTTTATCCGATCCCATAAAGGCTAGAAGTTACAAAAGTTTGCAATTGTCAAATATTGACTACCTTGTTAAATTAAATAATGGGATAAAGGTCACCTAACCATTAATTGAATGTAACGTTGGATTCTAGATTTTAATTATTAATTGTCTATGAGACATAAAGGGTATTAATAATTAAAATAAAATTTTAAGAAATACTAATAAGAACTTTGTAAATTTTGTAGAATGGCCGCAAACAAAAATGCTACCACCCCGACCGTCCATACCCTATCACTGAGAATCGTTATCAAAATAAGTAAAGGCTTATGTCCTTGACGATCCCATGTCTCACCAACCAACGCTGTTGATGTTAAGGCCTTTTAACGATTGGCTTAAGCACATTAAGGATTCTGTGCAAGTTTCCTACCTCATGTTGGGAATATGATTCCCGAACTCCAAAAGGGTTTGGAACATCATAGGGCATATGACATGATAATCTAGTTGAAAGACATGTTCCTTCAACAAACATTAGTAAGATTGCTTCGAAACAGTTCAAGCACTTTATGCATGTCACATGGAAGAAACCCAATCGATATCATCTTATATATTCTTAAGATGAAAAGCCACATTGATAGCCTCAAGATGCTTAAATGTCCTGTCTCAAAGTATTTGGCCAAGGATTTGATCCTTGATTGCCTAACTAAAGGTTTGAGACATTCATAATAAACTGTAATATGAACGGGTGGGACAAGAGCATCGGTGAAAACACGCAATGCTCAAAGCAACCGAGGCAGGGATGGGTAGAGAGGTTCTACCTATTCTCTCGATCAATGAGGGAGACTATAACGAATGGCCAATCTCGATCCTAAGGCAATTATTGCTAAAAGAAAGGAATACATCAAAGCAAAGGTAAAAGCGAAACCTCAAAAACCTAAGCTTATGAAGCCTAAAGTAAAGGAGAACGATCCATGATTTGAGCATTGAGAGATAGGACAATAAAAGGGAATTGTTTCTCCTATCTCAAGGAGTTGAAAAATAAGAGGGATGCTAGGCGAACCTCGAATACAATTTTCATGATTCACATTGTATTAAATGTCATTTCTTCAAACACATGGGTATTGGATACCGGATGTGAGACTCATACTTACAATTGTTGCAAAGGGGTTCAAAAGAAATGTGCGCTTCAAGGAGGGAAACTCTATTTTGAGACTTACAAATGGTTTAGAAGTTGTTCTCAAAACCTTTTGTATGCACCTAGTTTGACTAGGAACATAATTATGTTTCCTCTTAAAACAATATGGTCATGATTTAAAGTTTGTATATAATGGTTTTAAGTTTTATGGATGATGTATTTCATTTTAAGGATATGCCTTTTAATGATATTCATGAATTAGTTCATGACAATTCGTCCTATAATAACTCATTATACACATTAAGCACCAAGAAACTCAAAATCGGTTTAAGTTATTATTATCTTTGACATTGTCATCTTAGTCACATAAAAGAGAATTGGATTCAAACACTTCAAAAGAATGGTCTTTTGGAAACAAATGAAAATGTTTCATTTGATAAGTGTGAACCAAAAGACTTATTAGGAATGATACATTTTGATGTATGTGGTCCTTTTAAGATAATGACAAAGATTGGTGAATAGATACTTCATTACTGTTACCGACGATTACAGTCCCTATTATTGTGTGCACTTGATGACACATAAGAATGAAGCTTTTGAAATGTTCAAAATCTTCAATAATGAAGTAGAAAATCAACTCTACATAACTATCTAAGTTCTTCATTCTGATAAAGGAGAAACTGAACCCTATTTGGATATGGTTCAATTCATTAAGGCTATGAGCTTACCACCTTTATCATCTTGGGTTTTCGCACTACTCTCCACGGCTCGTATTTTGAATATGGCCCAAACCAAGAAAGTGGGTTCGACACCTTTTGAAATATGGCATGGAAAGAGTTCCATCACTATCATGTTTAAAAGGTATGGGTAGTAAAGCTTATGTTAAGCTTAACACCCAAAACAAATTTGAAAGTCGATCCACTAAGTGTATATTTGTTGGATATCCCAAAGACTGTATAGGATACTACTTCTTTGATCCAACAAAGCAAAAGGAATTTATTGCTCGAAGGGCAGAGTTCTTGGAAGCCAAGTTCCTTATGGAAGGAATGACGCATAGAACAATGGAGTTTGATGAAGATCAAGATCCACAAGCCGATACACGTTTGGTTGACACTAGCTGTCAACAAGAGGTTGTTGATGATGATCAAGAGGTTGATCAATACACACAAAAAGTTCACAGATCTGGTAGAGTTAGCATTCCACCTGAAATATATGGATTTTTTCATGGATGGATGCTATGAGGTTGACTCTGATGAGCCAACTACATACCATGATGCAATGTCCAATTCGAATTGTGACAAATGGCTGAAAGCCATGAATGTAGAGATACAATCCATGTATGACAACCAAGTTTAGGAATTGGTTGACCCTCCACTTAACTCCAAACCGGTTGGATGCAAGTGGATTTTTGAGAAGAAAACAAATATGCATGGAAACTTGGATACTGACAAGGCTTGTGTGTATAAAAAGGCTAGTGGGAGTGTAATCACATTCCTAGTATTGTATGTTGATGATATAATACTATATGGAAAAGACATTCCAACCATGAAAGGTGTTAAAACCTGGCTTGGAAATTGTTTTTCCATGAAAGATCTCGGTGAAGCCGCCTATATTTTGGGAATAAAGATCTATAGGGATAGATCGAGGCGGTTGATAGGTCTAAACCAAAGTACATATATTGATAAAATCTTGAAAAGGTTTAAGATGGAAAACTCTAAGAAAGGTATGGTACCTATTCAAAGAGGGACAATATTGAGTGCATCTCAATGTCCAAGCCCAAAGGATGAGCAAGATTGTATTAAGGACATCCCATATGCGTGTGCTATAGGATCCATCATATATGCGATGATATGCACTAAGACCGGACGTGTCATGCGCGTTAAGCATGACAAGAAGATATCAGCAGAATCCAGGTAATAGCCATTGGATGGCTGTTAAGAATATTTTGAAATACCTTAGAAACACTAAGGATATGTTCTTAATATATGGATCTGGTAAATAGGAACTCGTTATAAAGGGTTACACGGATGCGAGTTTCCAAACTGACTCGATCACAATCGGGTATGTCTCCATTATGAATAGGGTAGCATTGTCCACTACAAAATAGGAATACATAGCCGCCTCATTAGCAGCTTTGGAATCTGCATGAATAAAAGGTTTATCACCGATCTAAGGGTGGTCTCTACCATTCAAGACCCCTTAGAAATCTTTTGTGATAACGAGGGTATAATTGCTCAAATCAAGGAACCCCGTGCACATCAAAAGATTAGGCACAATGAGCGGAGATTCAACTACATAAGGGATGAAGTTGAAAAGGGAAAGATATGTATTCGCAAAGTTCACTTTGATCAAAATATTGCGGATCCACTCACGAAGCTCCTCGAAAGGGCAAGGCATGAAAGTCATACCTATGCCTTAGGACTTCGATATTCTAGTGATTGGACTTGATCAAATTCTGTATTTGAATATGTGGAACTATTTATTATTTGAGAAAAATTATTTGGTTATAATGTTTCAATTAATGTTCCAATTTAGCATGTTTAATCCATGAGTAAATTATTTACTCTAAATGTCCATAGTCGTTCATACCTGTGGGAACAAGTGTGAGGGTAAGATTATTATGAACTTGGATTGGTTGATATTCATAAGGATGAATATAGAGCAATGGGTTGCTACCAAGGTTTATAGATATTTGTGGGATACAAATATTAGACTAACCCACATCTCAAATTTTACCACATGGAATCTTATCGATTGATCATAAGTAAATTTGAGTAAAGGCGAATATCATTTGGTATCCTCCGACCTGAGATACATATTGGGTTTTGATATTCACCAAATATTATACCTTGAGCTATTTCTTCACTGTTCTGAAATAGTGGACAGTACATAAGGGTATGTTCAGGTATAATACGAGGTGTTTGTGAGAAACGTATGTAGTCAAGATGGAATTTGTTCCTCTTATTCGTTGAGAGTTAGATGTCTAAGGCCTGATTAAGTTAAATCAACAAGAAATGATCATTCTGTGTTCTTGGATTTAACATGACATCTGTAACAAAAGGATAGATGATTGATTCACCTAAATCATTTCAAGTAGGGTACTTGAATGGGATGATGTTATTGAATGGCCATAAATCATGCGTATTAAGGGTAGTAAACCGTTGTTAGGCGTCATTTACTGCTTGCATCAATTTTCTATGAATCTTGGGCAAGTGGAAGATTGTAGGATTCTATGTGCCCAAGACACTTAGAATATTGATGTGGTTAGTACGTTATGATCCAAGTCAGGTTATACCTAATAACAAGCTTAGCAAACACCAATTAATATTTAATTGATGATATGATCATGCAATTAAATATTTACACCAAATTTAGAAAATGGGTTTTCTAAATAAGTTGCATATGAGATGAAACAATTTATTAGGATATTTTGTTCAATGATATTATTTGAAGTGTTATTTATATTAGTTGTATAACACCAAATAATAATGAGAGTATACTACTTATACAATTAAATGGTTAATTGCATAAACTAGTTACAAGACTAGACAATATATGTGTGTGTTAGTATTTGACATTTATAAATATAACCACCTATTTATAAATCTCAAATATTAATCAAAGAGGTAAAACCACTTCAATTCAGCCTCTTGGCCGTCCCACATGTGCATGTGCAAGGTTTTTTTTGATTCCCTTGATTAGAACAAACACATGCATGTCTTCCACTTACTCTCCTTGATAAGAACAATCACAAGCTTGTCTAGCACTACCACTAATAAAAGACTCTCATTTTTCTCATTCCATACATGCAAGACATCTCAAGATTCAAATCAGTTCTCTCTCTTTCTCTCCCAAAGACCCACGGTTTTGAGCATGCTGAAAATAGGGTTTTCAGGCAGCAGCATTGAAGTGTGATGAGAGCTGATTTTGAGCAGGGTTTTTCATGTTCTTGGTGTGAGGATCTTGCACTCCATGATTATGATTCTCATATACATTCAACACAACAACAAAAGCTCTCTTCTCTCTCAAAAAGGCCACAGATTCAGCAGCTAAGTTTGAGGGTTTTCAGCAGAAAATTAGAGGGTTTTCAAGTTGTTTTGGTGATTTCTACCTAACAAGAGAAGGTGTTTGCAAGGAGCTTGGGGTATACTAGATTGAGGACTTCTATCCTTGAAGTCTTGGCTACATTTTGGGCATCTCCATATTCATCAAACATCTCTTTTGGTCGACTTTATTGCTGCTGCAGTAAGGTATATCATAGCTCAATGAAGCAGTGATTTTTATGTAGTTTTACATATGTTCATAGCATGTTAATTCACATAAACGATCCTTTGATTTATGGGTTTGTTTTATACACTTGAATGGTCACTTGAAGAACATAATTTTCAGCTTATAAACATGGTTATAATGCTATACTTCTGCTGCGTTTTCAGAAAGTTTAAGAAGTTAAACTATGATTTTATGTTCTAACAAACCCAACAGTTTCAAGCATGATACGAAGATGGTCTTCATGTTCTTCCTTACTCTTAGAATATATCAGAATGTCATCGATAAAAACAATGACAAACTTATCCAAATAGTCACGGAACACTCGGTTCATTAGGTCCATGAAAACAGCCGGGGCATTCGTTAACCCGAACGGCATAACCAAGAATTCATAGTGGCCATATCGCGTACGGAAAGCGGATTTTGGAACATCAGAATCTTTAATCTTCAACTGATGATACCCAGACCTCAAATCAATTTTAGAAAAACACTTCGCTCCCTGAAGTTGATCAAATAAGTCATCGATACGAGGTAGAGGGTAACGATTTCGAATAGTGATCTTATTTAATTCCCGGTAGTCAATGCAGAGTCTCATAGAACCATCTTTCTTCTTCACGAACAAGACCGGTGCACCCCAAGGTGAGACGCTTGGTCTAATAAATCCAAGATCTAACAACTCCTGTAATTGCTCCTTCAGTTCCTTGAGTTCAAGTGGGGCCATACCGTAAGGTGCCTTGGAAATCGGCTCACCACCAGGAATAAGATCAATAGTGAATTCCACCTCACGGTCTGGTGGAAGTCCAGGTAACTCCTTAGGAAACACATCGGGAAAATCACAAACAACCGGATAATCAGAAATACTAGGCTCTTCAGAAGATAAATTTTAACTGAAGCAAGGAATCCTGCACCGCCGTGCAGTAGGGATTTACGAGCCTTAAGTGCTGAAATTATTTGAAGAGTTTTTCGAGGTTTAGTCCCCTGATAAATGAGTTCAGGATGATGGGGATCTCCAAACAGAATGCGATGAGTGTAAGGCCCCGTTCCCGGGCACCTCACAGTTGGTCGTCATCACCCATAAAACATGTATTTAATATAACTTAATAAAACCATGCAGCGGAAACTTTAATTTTACTATAAATGCTTTTGCAAAGTAATACAACACCTGTTACAAATATCATTTGTTTGCATTACAATACAAAAACATTAACAAAAGAATGCCACCCCAAAAGAGCTGAGTAGCCACCTCGTGCCATCCTCAGCAACACTACCTGTCAACTGAAAAATACATAAAAGTCAGCGTTGCTGAGTGAGTTCTAGTTTTGTAATAAAACATACTTTTACCTATTTAGAAGTATTCTTTCGTTCATGCGTTCATACATCTTACGTACACATAGATAATATTCATTATTATCTTCATCATTCGTTATTCATAATTATCTTTAACTTCTCGTATGGATTCTGTCAAACTTTACCCACTTCATAGCACTCGGCTATGATTACTGTGGTCGAATGACAAGAATC
Organism: Flaveria linearis; assembly: GCA_024085815.1. NCBI lineage: Eukaryota > Viridiplantae > Streptophyta > Magnoliopsida > Asterales > Asteraceae > Flaveria > Flaveria linearis. The sequence goes on from CM044003.1 coordinate 25,122,496, forward strand.
CCGTTCGTACTTACTTGCACGCATTGAAAGGTTAATTGTACCAATACCATATGCTACACCCCAATCAGTCTTAGCTACCGGACCGTAATCAACATATGACGGGAGCGTATGTCCGGTACTAGATCAGTCTTAGCTACCGGGCCGTAATCAACATATGACGGGAGCGTATGCCCGGTACTAGAGGTAAGCGGTAGAGGTACCATGACCATGGTCAATCACATAGAAGGACCAATCGCGTTATTCAATGCTTGCAAGACATAATTCGTTCGTTCATTAATGCATGTATTCATCATCATTCTTCATTTCGTTCATTCGTTAATACATGCATTCGTCATCATGTTCCTCTTTCATTATCTTTCACTTTACGATACATAATACTTCATTAATTCATTTCTCGTTATTCGTAAAGTTTCAAAAAGATAAGCATACCCATTTATCAGGAACACACATCATACATACTCATCATACGTTCATCATCATGTATTCATCATTGTACATAGCATCATACCTTTCTTAACAATATTTTAATAATATTGTTAACAGTAATATACTAATAATAATATTAGTCACAATTAGGGTTAATCATACTCATCATTATATGCATGAGACATCATCATTTATTAACCCTAGTCAACCCTGGTCAAACCCGAACTTCGGGCTTACTGAAAATTTCCTGAAAATTTCTAAGTGTCTAGGCGTTTTAGCCCTGTTGGTCGTATAACCCCCTGGTCGTATGAGCACTATTAGCCGTATGAGTCCTGCTGGACTTTTCACCTAACACTTAGAATTATTCACTGGTCATACGACCTGGTCGTATGACCCCTGCTGGTCGTACCACTCTGGACTTAGAAACATATTTGGATCATACGACCACTGTTGGTCGTATGAGCCCATACTTAGAAAAATTCTCATGATCATACGACCACTGTTGGTCGTATGAGTACTATGGGCCTCATACTTAGAAAATATCACATGTTCATACGACCACTGTTGGTCGTATGAGTCCTATTGGGCTCAACACTTAGAAATTTATTCTGGTCATACGACCACACTGTTGGTCGTATGACCACTAGTGGACTTACCAACTTTTGCTTATTTATTCTAAGTCCCATTTTCAGTCACATTAGCATCCTACTCATATGTCTAATTCATAATTCAAGTCCAAAACATCAGAATGCCTAATTCTAAACATAAACATATGATTTTAGGCATAATCTAACATAAACATAAACATACACATTCTAATCATACGGGTATCAAACCCAAGTTTTATAAAAACATTTTTACATGCATTTTCCAGCCCCAAACATTTAAAAACAGTAAAAACGGGGTCTAGAACTCACCTTAGTCGTCTTCTTCGAGTTTACACCCTTCAACCCGAACCTGCTTACTTGTTCTAACACCTAGAACACACACACACCACACCACCCGAACACACAAGACACACTTATAAGCACCCACACGGTTCTAGAATTATCTAAAACTTCAAAAACTAGAGAATTCTTACCAAAAGCTTCCAAGTTCACAGATTCTTCTTCAAAATCCGAGGGTTTTCTGTTCCTGCTACTTTCTCTCTCTAAAAAGTTTCGAATGAGTGAAATGCAGACAACATGGGTGGCCATTCCACCTTTTTGTGCCAAATAAATATAAACTTTGCATATTTGGCACTTTTGCCCCCTTCACTTTGGTTGACTTTTGTTTCTTTCTCTTTTTCCTTCTTTTTCTTTCTCCTTCTTTTATTTTCCTTTTAAAAGAATATACGGGTGTTACAAGTCCACCCCCCTTATATAGGTTTCGTCCCCGAAACCTGTTATTCCTCAAACAGATGTGGGTAGTGTTGTCTCATTTCTTCTTCAGTCTCCCACGTAGACTCGGATCCCTTCCTGTGCTTCCACTGTACACGCACAAGAGGAACCACTTTATTCCTCAACCTCTTTTCTTTACGATCAATGATTGCCACTGGTTGCTCCACGTAGTTGAGCCGTTCGTCTACTTCAATATCCTCCAGTGGTATAACCATGTCTTCGTCAGCTAAGCACTTTCTTAGATGGGATACATGGAATGTGGGATGAATTCCACTTAACTCATCTGGCAATTCAAGTCGATAGGCCACCTCTCCTACTCGTGCGATAATTCGGAAAGGCCCTATGTATCTCGGGCTTAGCTTACCTCGTTTCCTGAATCTAATGATTCCTTTCCAAGGTGAGACCTTCAACATAACTCGGTCACCAATAATCCTTCTTCATATCGTGGTACATTTTGGTAGCACCGGGGTGAATGGAGTATCGGGTCTTATGGGCCTCATCCATAATCCTACTACGTAGATCCCCGTATCGAGGAATCCACATTCGCCCAAATCGGGTCTTAACACCTAGAGTGTTCTCACCCAACTCCGTCACTAGACCTCTCATCCTTTCGGAGTTAAGACGATCTTCTTTCAAAGCCTCGTCTTGAAACTCCTTAACCTGTGTCATCACATCGGAGGTCATAATCAACTGATAAGCCTTCACCCGGATCGGCTCAGGCCTTTCTTTTCGGCTAAGGGCATCAGCCACCACATTGGCTTTGCCCGGGTGGTAATGGATCTCACAATCATAATCTTTTATCAGTTCCAACCACCGCCTCTGCCTCATGTTTAGATCCTTCTGCTCGAAGAAATACTTCAAGCTTTTGTGGTCAGTGAAGATTGTGCACTTCGTCCCGTATAGATAGTGCCGCCATATCTTCAATGCAAAAACCACCGCAGCTAGTTCTAGATCGTGTGTGGGATAGTTGACTTCGTGGGTCTTCAGCTGTCGAGATGCGTAGGCTATCACCTTTCCACGTTGCATCAACACACAACCTAGCCCAGAATATGATGCATCCGAATAGACCACTAAGTCTTCACTTCCCTCAGGCAAAGTCAAGACAGGAGCTTGTGTTAGTCTTGCCTTCAACTCCTCAAAAGCCGTCTCCTGTTCTCGACCCCACACGAATTTCACGTCCTTACGAGTCAATTTTGTCAAAGGTGAGGCGATCTTTGAAAAGTCTTGAATAAATCTTCTATAATAGCCCGCCAATCCCAAGAAGCTACGAATCTCGGTTGGCGTCTTTGGTGACTTCCATTGCATCACGGCCTCGACCTTTGCTGGGTCCACCATTATTCCTTCTGCATTCACTACGTGACCCAGAAATTGCACCTCGCGTAGCCAAAAGGCGCATTTGGAGAATTTGGCGTACAATTTCTCCCTTCTCAACGTTTCCAACACTTCTCGAATATGCCCGGCATGCTCTTTTTCACTTCTTGAATAAATCAAAATATCATCGATGAATACAATTACTGATTTATCCAACATTGGTCGGCACACTCGGTTCATCAAATCCATAAAAGCAGCCGGCGCATTGGTCAACCCAAAAGACATGACAAGAAACTCGTAGTGACCATAGCGCGTACGAAAGGCTGTCTTAGGGATATCTTGTTCCTTCACCTTTAATTGATGGTAGCCAGATCGAAGATCTATCCTCGAGAACCAACTGGCACCCTGGAGCTGATCAAACAAGTCATCGATTCTTGGTAAGGGGTATCTGTTCTTCACCGTCAGCTTATTCAGCTCGCGGTAGTCGATGCACATCCGCATACTACCATCCTTCTTCTTTACGAACAGAACCGGAGCACCCCAAGGTGAGATACTCGGTCGAATAAACCCCTTATCCAGCAGCTCCTGCAACTGATCCATCAATTCTTTCATCTCCGTCGGAGCCAAGCGATACGGTGCTTTCGCGACAGGTTGGGCACCCGGTATCAGGTCGATCTGGAATTCGATCTCTCGATCAGGTGGCAAACCCGATAAGTCTTCGGGAAACACATCTGGAAAGTCACACACCACTGGTACATCGCATAGTTGTGGTGTTGGCGTCTCTACCTTCTTTACATAACATAAGTAGGCGCTACATCCGCGCCTCATACACTTCCCCGCCACCGCCATCGAGATCACCTTCGGAATCGTCGTAACTCGATCGCCATAAATCGTCACCGGACTTCCGTCGGTCGCCGTCAGTCTAATCATCTTCTTTCGGCACACGATATTCGCTTCGTAGGTTGCTAACCAGTCCATTCCTAACACTACATCGAATCCTCCTAGAGGCATTACATGTAACATGGCAGCAAACCTATGGCCCTCTAATTCTATGGTACAGTCCTCTATCACATCCGTAACCCTAGTGGATTTACCAATAGCGGTTTCTACCTCAAAGGACTTATCCAGGCATTTACTCCTAACAGGCAGTTTAGCACAGAAAGTAGCAGAAATGAAACTCCTACTAGCACCAGAGTCAAATAACACAGAAGCAAGAGTTTGGTTTACTAGAAACGTACCTGACACCACATCGGGGTCCGTCCTAGCCTCTTCTTGTGTCATCGTGAACGCCCTAGCCTTTGCCCTCGGTGCTTCTCCTCCCGTCTTCTTCTCTCCCGAGCCCTCAGCCCTCGGCTTCTTGCAGTCTTTGCTCATGTGGCCACTTTCTCCACAGTTAAAGCACTTGCCCATCCGGCAATCTTTCGATATGTGCCCTGTCCTTCCGCACTTAAAGCAGAGATTAGATCCCCACTTGCACTCCCCTGAGTGCTCCCTTCCACACTTACCACACTTCCTCACCCCAGCTCCAGACACGACCACTCGGCGGTCATCCACCCTTGCTTTCTTGTTGTTTGTCGAAGTATCACTCCGACCAAATCTCTTCCCTTGCCAGTTCTTCTCCCCACTTCCTTTCTTGCTCCCCTCAGCCTTCACCAAAGCAGCACGCTCATCGAATAACCTTCCCGCCAAGTCCACTGCCGACCTGAAAGTGCTCGGTCGGGCAGAAATCAAGTGCCAACGAATTTCAGCCGGCAGTCCTTGGATATACCGGTTGATCTTTCGAGACACCGGCGTCACCTGCTCTGGCACCAACAGCGCCAACTCGTTAAACTTGGTGGTATATTGTTGGTGGGTCATCGTCCCCGCCTCCAGCTGCAGGAACTCCCTTTCTATCCTATCCATTTCCCGACGAGGACTGAATTCCTCGATCACCAGCCTTTTCAACTCAGCCCACTTCATCTTCCCTATAGCCCTGCTACCCTCGGCCTGGACTATATTTTTCCACCAGCATAAAGCCGACCCTGTAAAAGAGTGGGTGGCAAACTTCACCTTCTTGTCCTCCTGGCAATCACTGATATCGAGGACAGCCTCCATTTCCATCACCCATTGGTGAGCATCAGTAGCAGTACCAGACCCATCGAAAGTTGGGGGCTTGCACCTCATGAATTTCCCGTAATCACAGCCCCGGGCTGTCTCCCGTACCTGTTCTTCCTCCTCATCATCGGACAATACCGTTTCTGCCCCTGTCTGTTGTTGTCCACCGGAGGACTGGTTTCTCCCCCGTCTCTCATCCTCTCGTACTGCCTTTAACACTTCTGTCATTACAGACGGTAAGATCGTCTGCATAACCTGGTGCACCTCCTCGACAACTGCCTCCTTCACCGAGGCCCTAAAATCATCACTCTCATCCACTCCCCCGAGGGAGTAGTATTAGGTCCTTCGGGAACCTTCTTCTCTTTTCTAGGCCTACCTCTTGTGACTCGTGGTTCCGTACCACTTCCGCCACTGCCTCCACCAATTGGGGCTTTCGATGATCTACCACCGACCATCTTCTATCACACTGAAAGATTTAAACACCAACACGGTCATTCAAGGAAATAGCTCAGTTTATATTAAGTACAGTAAGTCCCTAATTACAGTGGCCAGTTGTGATTAGCCACTTACTCTACTCTTCACACCCCGAGCATTACCTGTCCTGACTACATTAGTATCTAAGTCTAACAGTACACATAAACACATAACATGCGCACGTAACACTGATTTACTTTCAAGAAAATACCTGATGGCACGCAGCTACTCAGATGGCATTCCCATTCCCCCTGTCCCATTCTCAGTTTAAGCCTTAGGTTTATTCTAAAAGTTTACCCATTTCACTTAAACTTTGGCTCTGATACCAACTTGTAAGGCCCCGTTCCCGGGCACCTCACAGTTGGTTGTCATCACCCATAAAACATGTATTTAATATAACTTAATAAAAACCATGCAGCGGAAACTTTAATTTTTACTATAAATGCTTTTGCAAAGTAATACAACACCTGTTACAAAATATCATTTGTTTGCATTACAATACAAAAACATTAACAAAAGAATGCCACCCCAAAAGAGCTGAGTAGCCACCTCGTGCCATCCTCAGCAACACTACCTGTCAACTGGAAAATACATAAAAGTCAGCGTTGCTGAGTGAGTTCTAGTTTTGTAATAAAACATACTTTTACCTATTTAGAAGTATTCTTTCGTTCATGCGTTCATACATCTTACGTACACATAGATAATATTCATTATTATCTTCATCATTCGTTATTCATAATTATCTTTAACTTCTCGTATGGATTCTGTCAAACTTACCCACTTCATAGCACTCGGCTATGATTACTGTGGTCGAATGACAAGAATCCCGTTCGTACTTACTTGCACGCATTGAAAGGTTAATTGTACCAATACCATATGCTACACCCCAATCAGTCTTAGCTACCGGACCGTAATCAACATATGACGGGAGCGTATGTCCGGTACTAGATCAGTCTTAGCTACCGGGCCGTAATCAACATATGACGGGAGCGTATGCCCGGTACTAGAGGTAAGCGGTAGAGGTACCATGACCATGGTCAATCACATAGAAGGACCAATCGCGTTATTCAATGCTTGCAAGACATAATTCGTTCGTTCATTAATGCATGTATTCATCATCATTCTTCATTTCGTTCATTCGTTAATACATGCATTCGTCATCATGTTCCTCTTTCATTATCTTTCACTTTACGATACATAATACTTCATTAATTCATTTCTCGTTATTCGTAAAGTTTCAAAAAGATAAGCATACCCATTTATCAGGAACACACATCATACATACTCATCATACGTTCATCATCATGTATTCATCATTGTACATAGCATCATACCTTTCTTAACAATATTTTAATAATATTGTTAACAGTAATATACTAATAATAATATTAGTCACAATTAGGGTTAATCATACTCATCATTATATGCATGAGACATCATCATTTATTAACCCTAGTCAACCCTGGTCAAACCCCGAACTTCGGGCTTACTGAAAATTTCCTGAAAATTTCTAAGTGTCTAGGCGTTTTAGCCCTGTTGGTCGTATAACCCCCTGGTCGTATGAGCACTATTAGCCGTATGAGTCCTGCTGGACTTTTCACCTAACACTTAGAATTATTCACTGGTCATACGACCTGGTCGTATGACCCCTGCTGGTCGTACCACTCTGGACTTAGAAACATATTTGGATCATACGACCACTGTTGGTCGTATGAGCCCATACTTAGAAAAATTCTCATGATCATACGACCACTGTTGGTCGTATGAGTACTATGGGCCTCATACTTAGAAAATATCACATGTTCATACGACCACTGTTGGTCGTATGAGTCCTATTGGGCTCAACACTTAGAAATTTATTCTGGTCATACGACCACACTGTTGGTCGTATGACCACTAGTGGACTTACCAACTTTTGCTTATTTATTCTAAGTCCCATTTTCAGTCACATTAGCATCCTACTCATATGTCTAATTCATAATTCAAGTCCAAAACATCAGAATGCCTAATTCTAAACATAAACATATGATTTTAGGCATAATCTAACATAAACATAAACATACACATTCTAATCATACGGGTATCAAACCCAAGTTTTATAAAAACATTTTTACATGCATTTTCCAGCCCCAAACATTTAAAAACAGTAAAAACGGGGTCTAGAACTCACCTTAGTCGTCTTCTTCGAGTTTACACCCTTCAACCCGAACCTGCTTACTTGTTCTAACACCTAGAACACACACACACCACACCACCCGAACACACAAGACACACTTATAAGCACCCACACGGTTCTAGAATTATCTAAAACTTCAAAAACTAGAGAATTCTTACCAAAAGCTTCCAAGTTCACAGATTCTTCTTCAAAATCCGAGGGTTTTCTGTTCCTGCTACTTTCTCTCTCTAAAAAGTTTCGAATGAGTGAAATGCAGACAACATGGGTGGCCATTCCACCTTTTTGTGCCAAATAAATATAAAATTTGCATATTTGGCACTTTTGCCCCCTTCACTTTGGTTGACTTTTGTTTCTTTCTCTTTTTCCTTCTTTTTCTTTCTCCTTCTTTTATTTTCCTTTTAAAAGAATATACGGGTGTTACAATGAGTCTGACACTCAATTGTAACATGATGCCGAGTTAACCAGTCCATTCCCAAGATGATATCAAAATCTTCCATTTGCATGGGCAACAGATCCGCTGTAAGAATGAGCGATTCAACTCGGATCGGACAATCCTCATACACATGAGAGATTGTAACAAAGTTTCCCATAGGAGTCATAATATTCAAAGTATTTTCTAATAATGTTGGGCTCATCGTTAGACGTTTAAGAAAAGATTGAGAAACTATGGAGTGTGTTGCTCCAGTATCAAATAAGACTTGAACTTCACGAGTTCCTAACATGAGAGTACCAGAAACAGTACCTAAAGAATTTATGTTACCATGACACACTTAGTAATAGATAAAAAGCATAATTTGCATGGTAAGACTACTAGATTATTCAGATACGACAGATTCACATATGTGAGGAATATCAAGAGTCATACCTGGTGTGTTTGCTGCATCCTTTGCGTTCAAAGCAAACACTCGTCCTCCATTATTAGGTTGTTTAGCATTATTTCCAGCCTTTCCTTTGTTATCAGGATATGGACAGTCTTTCAACAGATGGCCGGTCTTTCCACATCTGAAACAGGCTCCTGAAGCTCGACGACAAACACCGAAATGACGTTTCCCACATGTAGTGCATACCGGGATTTGCTCTTGACCTTGGTTTTCGGCAGGTTTAGGATTCTGCTGTTTTTGTTTCCATTGATTACTTTGGAGGTTATTATTTCTGTTGAATTGGGCTTTCCGATCACCTGTATGGTGTTTCTCGCTTGAAGATTGCCCAGAAAGTGCGGTATTGTTTCCTTCACAATTTCTCTTTCGACTCTCCTCAGCTTTAGCTAACCTCTTCTTGTTTTCCATGTCAAGTGTTTTCACAGCATCAGCTACTTCATTGATATTGTTAAACCTTTGAGTCACTATCCATCTCCGAGTTCTCACATGAACAGCCCATTTCAACTTTTCTGCTTGGACCTCTGGGCTACCTGCAGCTTCCCCAAGAAAACTAGCCAGCCTACAGAATCTTGCTATGAATTCTTACCAAGGTTCACCATCTCGTTGCTCAATAGATGCATATTGCCGTGCATACTCACTTCGTTCCACTTCAGAGAAATTTCTTCGGAAGAATATAGTGCGGAAGTCGGCCCAAGGAAGGGTAGCAGCATAACCCTCTCCACCATGTGCATATTCCCGTGTAGCAGCATCACTAAAAGATCTTGGTCTTTGCTTCATAAAGCGCTCAAGCCAAACATGAATCTCAGCCACAGGTGGTGGTGCATTTCCATCGGAAGATGGTCCCGTGTTGTTCCTACCAGAAGGTGGCTCTGAGTTATTTCCACCGGGTGGAGGTCCTGTGTTGTTTCCACCAGGTGGTGGTCCATTGTTATTTACCTCCGATGCTGATCCGATGTTATTTCCACCCAAATTCGCCTGTTGTATCTGCTGGATGACTGTTTGAGCAGTCTGAGTCATCAGATTAGGAAGTATTCCAGAAATAGCAGCGCTTACGGCATTAGCAACGAGGGTTTCAAGAGGAGTATCAGATGAGGGGCCATCCGAGTCATTGCGGTTGTTCACACGTCTCTTAGGAGCCATCTGAAATGAAGATATACGTGTGAACATTGGAATTTAGATTGGAAAATAAATTAGATCCTAACCCAACGTCTACCCATTACCTCACAAGTTTATTATTAATCTTTAAGTTTTCTACAGGAAAGAGCTTTTGCTCTGATACCACAACTGTAACACCCCAACCCAATAAGGCTGACGTGTCACTAATACGGATATCAAATCAAAAACCAAATCCATGATATTACAGAAACGGTCAGACGAAATAACTTCAAACACACTAAATAATCCGAAAGAACCTAATTAAGATGTTCAATACATCAATTAAAGTAACAGATAATCTTGGTCTTCAAATCACTCTTCACTGGTTTCCCGGATTACCCTGCTTACCTGACGTGCATGAAAACAAAAGCACGCCTGAGCATAACGCTCAGTGAACGGAATAGCGGATAACAAAAATAAACAGATATGATGATAATCAAAGAATAGGCAGATATCAAAAATAAACAGGCATGATGATAATCAAAGAATTGGCAGATATCAAAAATAAACAGACATGAAGATAGCGGAGAATCAAAGATCATAAGATATATATATATCAAACAGAACATAACGGCATAAGACATATATCAGATAGAACATACCCCGAGCTAATAATCATATCATATAATAACTGAACAGAGGGAACACAGGTAGCGAGCCCGTGAACCAATGTGAAATGGAGTATGGGCAGACATACAAACCATTCACCAGAGTCCTGAATGGAATGGTGTGTAACCATCCATCAGGAAATAACAGGACTAACCTAGGATCGATCCATACGCCTCTGAGGAAATAATAATATAACAAGACATAATTTCAGAGTCCTCTTTAGAGACGCCATGATCTCAGCTCACCGCCACGGTTGGTGCCACGTTATTGATGCCGCAATAACGCGTCTTGGTCACCCCCAAGATAAGGAGAGCTCGGGTAACAAATTCAGAATATAAAGTAGTCTAACTACTTATAACGGAATCAAAAACACACTATTTACGTATAACAGGAATTAAAAATTTAGAAATGAACGGAAATCAAATATGAGACAGGAATCAGGAATTCGTACTACAAGTAACAGTAACAGAATTGAATAGTGTGATAACAAGAAGACAGAATCCGTACCTTACACACGAATGAAAATAATCAGAAACAAGATCTAGGCTCGGTTAACGCCGTGAGAACCTACGATATTGTAATTCAAGTTATAGTTTAGATTTTCTTATTTCAGATTAGAAAAATTCCAGTTATGCCCCTGTCTTTTCGCACTCGTTAAAAATACTAAACGACGTTTAAAAATTCTGAAAATTTCCAGTTTACTAGATTAGTGATTTCTAAACAACTTTCATTTAGAAAAGTTTCTGATTTGGATTACCGAAATATGAGAAAAACGTGGATTTTTACAGTTGCGCAGAACTGCTAGCTGTTACGAAAACGATTGTTTAGAGGTCTAAACGAATGAGTTTTTCGATGTTTTATATATCAACGGATTCGTCTTTCGACGAAATTCGTCATGGACATAAAGTTTAACTGATTTGAATCTGTTATAAAAAAGTTATGACCTCTGTAAGTTGGCTGTAAAATACGTATAAATCAAGGTATTTTGATAAACCGTAAAAATCATTTCTGGTTAAAACACATCCGTTACAGGTTTGGAAATATTTTATAAATAAGTATAAATCATGATTTAAACAATACCAAGTGAAAAGAAACGTTTAGACTAATAATAATTTATTAGTTATTATTTAAAATCTATTCTTTTTAACGAATTATTCAAAAACATTCTTTATTAAAATGTTTTATTACAAAGACATTTATTTAATTTTACATCAGAAAAATACAGAAATTATTTAGTGACTTTTAGAAATATTTGAAGTCCACCAAATGATTTGTCTATTTTTTTTTAAAAATTTTCTGTAATTTATTTAAGGCTAAAAGCCTTTAAAAAAACATGGAGGTGCCCGGGGTCGAACCCGGGACCTTCCATTCACATTCCCACACACATACCACTGAACCAGGCTTACAGCCGCGGTTATTACCCGGCTTTTAATTCTTATAAACACAATTTAAACAAATCCCCCAATTCGCCATGAACCCTAGTTCCAATTCAATCCAATTGACTATGAATTCGATTATGTTAACTGTATTAAGCTTAGGGCTTTTGTTCCCCACCCTAAATGGAGTGTGTAGGTGGTCTTAATTACCTGATTTGAAGTGCAAAACGTCAAGAGAAATCGAAGGATAGGTCGCGGCAGCCCGAGGTCCAATCGATGTGCAAATGTGGATAATAATTCAATTCGCTTTACAGGAAGCTTCTAATCGATCAAATGATGAAAAGCCCTCTATTTAATTCGATTAAACTTGATCGCATATTGGGTTTCAAATGAGTTGCAGGTCGCGACAGTGAGTGTGAATTAAATTGATGTTTTGTGTGTTTTCAAATAGAATGGACTCGATGGAAGGTTTTAGAGGGTCAGGCGATTGTCAGTGCGTGTTTACCTTCGATTATTATTTAGTTGTAGTGGTCGATTTAGTGGTTGGTCGGCCGAACTTTCGGTCGAAAGTGGTTCAGTGGGTAGATCACTCGATTAATCAAATTAAGGTGGGGAACAGGTTCGAATCACCCACTCGAAGATGTCGGGAAGGTTTAATCGAGTCAAACCGCGTTATTTTGGCTGTGGAGGCTCGCCGGAGGGCCGCCGGTGTTTGGCCGGCGATGTAATCGGAAAAACGGGGGGGGGGTTGGTTTTAAACCAAATTACACACTTGGTCCCTGTGGTTTATGTTTCTTTCAATTTATACACAAACTTATAAATTTTAAGTTTTTAAAATGGCAAAGTAACCCCCTGAACTTTTATTATTATTATTATTATTATTATTATTATTATTATTATTATTATTATTATTGTTATTATTATTATTATTGTGGGTATTATACCGAGGGTTGCCTCAAGTATGATGGAAACGTTCGAGTTATACCAATTAGTAAGGGTTGTACCAAAGGGTTAGCATAGGATAAAAGAAAGTGCCCGAATAAAACCAACAAATAGAAAAAGATAACGAATCATCTCTAAAATCTTTACTAGCTAGAATGTAGCTTAAATAATATTATTTTACCTATAGGATAATACCTGATAGCAGTGAACCTGAGCAGACGATATCACCGACTTGATTGATTGAGATGAGTTCTTCTGAACTGTTTTTCTAAAACGGGATGTGAGGTTCTGATAACTGGTAATAATTGAAGAATTGACTATCAATAGCATCTGTGATATGTGGCAATGCTTGATAGGATGCTTGAGGGCTGCTTGTATGATTCTGCTTTAGCCAGTGGAGTTTGTATACATAGCCTGGTTATGTGAATTTATACTGTGCTTACTCTGTTCCTATCTTTTTGCCATGGCTGTATCTGCTTGATGCAATAGTTAATAATAACATGTTTTGAATTTTGAAAAATGCCATGTTTATGAACTCACAAGCTTTATGCTGAGTCCTAAATGTTTTCTATTTTTATGAACACACATCCTAGGGGTCAAGTGATTGCAGGGATTGAAGATTACGAGCTACTTTATGAGAAAATAAAGTTCTAGAATGTTGTTGAAGTTTTAGATCTCTAGTATAGTTAAACTGATGTAATGGTATTATCTATTATAACAAATGTATTGTACACGTTGATGTATAATTAAAGTTAGACTTCCGCTATGTACTCTATAACTCCTATGTGTTCTGTATATCCGATGCGTAACACTCCCCACGGTGAGCCCTGGGAGGCGGGTGTTACAAGTTGGTATCAAAGCCGTAGTTTAAGTGAACTAGGTACAAAGATAGTATCTAGACTTAAACTAGGAAAGATGCTTTAAGATAATTTGATTAATTACATAGGTATTGGGTAATAGGTTTTGGTGAACCATGGAGGATAATGGCTAGAACATTATAATTGCAATAGATAAGTAATGACACCTGGCCACTGTTATTTCTTGTCTATTAATACTATCATGTTCTGGATCATAATCCATCGTGTGAATACTAAACCCTGCTCCCTCATGTAGGCTTTGACTATGCCAAGAGGAGGAAATACACATGGTAGGGGTCGTGGTAGGCCTCCTGGTAGTAGAAGGCAAATCATGTCATCTACGAACGATGATCATGAAAATTTTCATCATGCTGAACATGAGTCACAGCAATTTGCTGGACCACAATTCCAAGCAGCTGTAGTTGGCATAATTAGAGATGTTTTGCCAACTATTATAGCTGAGGTTATGAACGCCTCTGGAGGGTATGTGAGCAATGGTGGTAATGGGCAGGATGATCATATAAATAACACCAATGGTAATGATAATACCTCTATAGAAACTGAACCTAAGCAGGGTTATTCCTACAAAGCTTTCAAGGGATGTGAACCTCCAATATTTGATGGCAAAAGAGATGCCATGGCCACTTTTCAGTGGATCCATGAGATGGAAGCTGTTATTGAAATTAGTGGATGCACAGCCACGCAAGCTTTCATGTATGCCACTCACTCATTCAGGTCTAAGGCATTGTTTTGGTGGGATAATGTTAAACAAGCTAAAGGACCTGTAGTTGTTACTACTTTAACCTGGAATGAACTGAAGGAGCTGGTGATGGAAAAATTTTGTCCTGAAGTTAAAAGGGACAAAATTGAAAGAGAATTCTTACAACTACAAGCCAGAGCCATGACACATCAACAGTACACGACCAAGTTTGATGAGATGGCTCGACTGCTTCCTGAGCATGTAACACCTGAAGCAAAGCCCGTAAAAAGATACGTGTAGGGGTTACCCCCTTATATTCGACAGTTAGTTAAAATGTCTGCCCCCAAAACCTATGAGTCTGCAATTGCATTATGTGCCATTGCATACGAAGAAGAAGGCATAATGACTGATAACAACAAAAGAAAGAGAAATGAGGATGGAAACCAGATGCCAAGAAAGGACAGAAAGATCACACGAAATGAAGGGAACCATGTCAACAAACCGTGGAGGAACGATAAAAATGAGTCTTGGAGAAAGTATCAAGATTCCATATGTCTTAAATGTCCAACAGGTGATCATTTATGAAAGAACTGCTCGAAAATTAGATGCTTTAACTGTTGGGAGTATGGACATTTCCGAAGTGATTGCAAGAACCCTCCACAAGCACAACCTATGGAGAATCAGAACAAGTCCAAGGGTCGAGTGTATGTGTTAAAAGAAGCTGGAGATGAAACCATAGCTGGTACGTTTCTTATTAACAACATATATGCTAGAGTTTTATTTGACACTGGTGCAAATAGAAGTTTCATTTCAACTGCCTTAGTACCTTATTTGAACTTAGTACCACAAACTCTAGAATGTACATATATTGTAGAAACTGTCAGTGGTGAGCGAGATAAGATACGTCAAATCTTTAGGGATTGTGTTATCACCTTAGTTAACATCGAATTCTCTGTAAACTTAATACCGACCATTTTAAGTGAATATGATGTTATTCTTGGGATGGACTGGTTGAATAAGAATTGTGCTCGGCTCGATTGTGAACATAAGACGATGACTGTACGTAAGCCAGATGGGGAAAAGCTACTAATTCATGGAAGTGACGGAAACCCCAAGACCAGTATCATCTCAGCAATGAAGGCAAGGAAATGTATTCAGAAAGGATGCATAGCCTTTCTCTTATGCATGGTGGATGCTAAAAAGGAAATGCAGATGAATGAAATACCTGTAGTGTGCGAATTTCCAGACGTGTTTCCGGAAGATTTACCAGGACTTCCACCTGATCGTCAGATAGAATTTCGTATTGATTTAGTACCTGGTGCTAAACCAATTGCGAAGGCTCCTTATCGCCTAGCCCCTTCAGAGATGAAAGAACTTATGAAGCAAATTGACGAACTTTTAGAAAAAAATTTTATTAGACTGAGTTCCTCACCTTGGGGAGCGCCAGTATTGTTCGTCAAAAAGAAAGATGGTTCAATGCGTATGTGCATTGATTATCGAGAATTAAACAAGTTAACTGTTAAGAACAAGTATCCTTTACCAAGAATAGATGATTTATTTGATCAACTTCAAGGAGCCAACTACTTTTCAAAAATTGATCTACGATCAGGTTATCATCAGTTGAAAGTGCGCGAGGAAGACATTCCCAAGACCGCATTTAGGACGCGTTATGGGCATTATGAATTTTTGGTTATGTCTTTTAGACTAACCAATGCTCCTGCAGCATTCATGGATCTGATGAATAGAGTTTGCAAGCCATACTTGGATAAGTTTGTCATTGTCTTTATAGACGACATACTTATTTATTCTAAGGACCAAGATGATCACGCTAGACATCTAAAAATGGTTCTAGAAACCCTTTACAAGAAAAGCTTTATGCAAAATTCTCTAAATGTGACTTTTGGAAAAGAGAAGTTCAATTCCTTGGTAACGTAATAAATGAGAAGGGAATACAAGTAGATCCAGCTAAGATAGAAGTTGTGATGAAATAGGAATCACCGAAGAATCCCAGTGAGATTAGGAGCTTTTTGGGATTAGCAGGATACTATAGAAGGTTTATTCAAGACTTCTCCAAGATTGCTACCCCTTTAACATCTTTGACTCGAAAGAATGCAAAGTTTGACTGGGGACCAAAACAAGAAGAAGCTTTCAACCTTCTAAAACAAAAGCTTAGTAGTGCTCCTATACTTTCATTACCAGATGGTAATAAAGACTTTGCAATATACTGTGATGCCTCATATAATGGTTTAGGCTGTGTGTTGATGCAACGTGACACGGTTATAGCCTATGCATCACGACAACTAAGAGTTCATGAAAAGAACTATACTACGCACGACCTTGAATTGGATGCCATAGTGTTTGCCTTAAAGATTTGGCGACACTACTTGTATGGTACTAAGTGTGTAATCTACTCAGACCATAAGAGCTTACAACACATCTTTAATCAAAAGATGTTAAACATGAGGCAAAGAAGGTGGATGGAACTTCTCAATGACTATGATTGTGAAATCAAATACCATCCAGGAAGGGCTAACGTAGTCGCTGATGCTCTCAGTCGAAAAGAAAGAGTTAAACCGATTAGGGTAAAAGCATTAAAGATAGATGTCAAGCTTGATTGGAAAGACCAAATCAATAATGCTCAAACTGAAGCGTTGAAAGATGAGAATATTCAGGCTGAAAGAATGATGGGTAACCAGAAATTATTGACTCAAGGAATGGATAAAGTCCTACGATTTGGTCAGAGAATTTGGATCCCAAAATTTGGAGATATTCAGGGCAAAGTATTAGATGAAGCCCACAAATCCAAATACACAATGCATCCTGGAGCAAACAAAATGTATAAGGATATTCGAAATCACTACTGGTGGCCTAATATGAAAAGATCCATAGCCCAGTACGTTGAGAAATGCTTAACATGTCTGCAAGTTAAGATTGAACATCAAAAACCAGCCGGTCAGTTACAACAGTTGGAGTTGCCAGTATGGAAATGGGATAGAGTGACCATGGATTTTGTCACAAAACTTCCAAGAACACGAAAAGGATATAATGCTATATGGGCCGTGATTGACAGGATAACCAAGTCAGCAAGTTTTCTACCCATAAGTGAGAGCTATCCAATAGAAAAACTAGCCAAAATATATATTGATCAAATAGGAAGTAAGCACGGAGTGCCTTTATCCATTATCTCCGATAGAGATAGCCGATTCACTTCCAGATTCTGGACAAGTTTCCAAAAGGAACTTGGAACCAAAATCAGTTTAAGCACTGCATATCATCCTCAGACGGATGGTCAGAGTGAGCGAACAATTCAAACTTTAGAAGACATGTTGTGTGCTTGCGTGCATGATTTTGGAGGTAGCTGGGATGATCATTTGCCTTTGATTGAATTTTCTTATAACAACAGCTACCATTCCAGCATTAAGACTGTACCATTTGAAGCCTTATATGGTAGGAAATGCGGAACTCCCATCTGTTAGACAGAAGTAGGGGATGATCAGTTGACCAAAACCGAAATTATTCTCGAGACAATTGAGAAAATCCAACAAATCAGACAACGACTAAAGGCTTCTCAGGATAGACAGAAGAGTTATGCAGATAATAGAAGGAGACCTTTAGAATTTCAAGAAGGAGACTATGTGATGTTGAAAGTCTCACCATGGAAATGAGTAATGGGATTCGGTAAACGCGGGAATTTAAGTCCCAGGTATATTGGACTGTTCAAAATCATCGCAAGAATTGGTCCAGTAGCATACAAGCTAGAATTACCTGAAACTTTGAAAGGTATTCACGATACTTTTCATATATTGATCTTAAGGAAGTGTTTGGCAAATCTGACTCAAGTGATGCCATTAGAGGACGTGCAAATAGACGAGAAATTAAACTTTACTGAAAAACCGATAAAGATTCTTGATTCTCAAGAACGAAAATTAAGAAAGAAAATAATTCCACTAGTATTGGTCCAGTGGCAAGGTCAGAAAGGGCCCGAGAAGACTTGGGAATTAGCAGAAGAAATGAAGTCAAATATCCTCAACTGTTCGAGTAACCTTCGAATTTCGAGGACGAAATTCTTATAAGGGGATGAGAATGTAACATCACGAGCGTTTGAGTCATATGAACTTCGCATTTCATATATTGTCAAACGAGTAAGTAATGAGTAAATTGTCTATTTAAAGTTTGAAGTTTTTAGATGAAATTTTTATGTTATATGAGACCGTTTGAATAGTAATAATATATTATATTCGAACCTGCTCCATTTTTGACGAAACTTAGGTTGGCTCGTAGAGAAAAATAAGCTCGTCACAATGAAATATTCAAAAATTTTATAAAGCATTATAAATAAAAAGTTATAAGAGAAAAACAAGTTAAGCAGCTGAATTAATTATAATAATATAATATTATAATAATATAATATAGCTTTCATATTCCAAATTGAACTTGAGGCGCATCAACATGCAATCCCACATCGCCCCTGAAAGTTTTTCAACTGCCTTCTGCTACCTTATAAATAGAAGTCTTAAGGTTGAATTTAGAACATAAGTTTCTTTAGGAACACTCTAATATAAAGAGAATCCCGAGTTCTCAATACCCCATTGGGTGTTGTTAGTAGTCTTTTTTGGTGCTAAAGTAGTAGCGCGACTAGGAGCGCGAGTATGGGAGACTCTACATCAAATTGCCGTAGATAGTTTTCAAGTACGCCCTTGTTTAAGGTTATGTTTAATTATTATTATAATTATTATTATTATCATTGTAGGTATTAGTATTAATATAGTTATTATTAATATTATTATTATCATCTTTATAGTTATTATTATTATTATAGTTGTTATTTTTATTGTTATAGTTAGTATTATTATTATTTGTTATTTTTAGTATTGTAGTAATTATTATTGTTATTATTATTATTATTATTAGACTTTAAGGTTATCATTAGGGAATGTATTGGGTAACCCTGAGGGTTGCCTCAAGTATGATGGAAACGTCCGAGTTATGCCAACTAGTAAGGGTTGTACCAAAGGGTTGGCATATGATAAAAGAAAGTGCCCGGATAAAACTAACAAATAGAAAAAGATAACGAATCATCTCTAAAATTGTTACTAGCTAGAATGTAGCTTAAATAATGTTATTTTACCTATAGGATAATACCTGATAGCAGTGAACCTGAGCAGACGATATCACCGACTTGATTGATTGAGGTGAGTTCCTCTGAACTGTTTTTCTAAAACGGGATGTGATATTCTGATAACTGGTAATAATTGAAGAATTGACTATCAATAGCATCTGTGATATGTGGCAATGCTTGATAGGATGTTTGAGGGCTGCTTGTATGATTCTGCTTTAGCCAGTGGAGTTTGTATACATAGCCTGGTTATGTGAATTTATACTGTGCTTACTCTGTTCCTATCTGTTTGTCATGGTTGTATCTGCTTGATGCAATAGTCAATAATAACATGTTTTGAATTTTGAAGAATGCCATGTTTATGAACTTACAAGCTTTATGCTGAGTCCCAAATATTTTCTATTTTTATAGACACACATCCTAGGTGCCAAGTGATTGCAGGGATTGAAGATTACGAGCTAGTTTATGAGAAAATAAAGTTCTAGAATGTTGTTGAAGTTTTGGATCTCTAGTATAGTTAAACTGATGTAATGGTATTATCTATTATAACAAATGTATTATACACGTTGATGTATAATTAAAGTTAGACTTCCGCTATGTACTCTATAACTCCTATGTGTTCTGTATATCCGATGCGTAACACTCCCCACGGTGAGCCCTGGGAGGCGGGTGTTACATCTAACTTACAACATGAATTGCTATCTTTTATATAATTATGTATTGAAAACTATGAAAATCTCACCAACAATATTGTTGACCTTTTATTTTTAATATGTTTCAGGAAATACTCAAGTATGATTACTACTCTTTGAAGCTTATCACATCTAGGATTGAACCTAGAGAAATAAATAAATGATCTTGTCATATTTAACTTTTATACATGATGTTATCTTTGTTTGAGACTTATGCTTGTAACATTACAATTGAAACTTATGATTAATATATTTGGATTTAATAATAGCGTTATGTGGCTGAGAACGATCTTAACTCTCACATCTCGACGTTTCCGCCGTCAAGGTTGGGGTGTGACATATTATTTTTCTTTAAAATAAGATTTTAACTATTTTATATTAATGGTAAATTTTATATAAATTATAAGGAAAGTCTAAAAATGTTTATATTTGGTTTTTAACTAGATTTTATTGTTATTAAACTATTAGCTACTTTAATTTCAGTTCTTAAGTTGTTATTGTCAGTTTTAAGGTTTTAACGCTTGTGGTTCGGTCTTTAACGGGTTTTTGGGTTTATGTTGACTTTGGTCTTTAGGTTCTGGATTTTTTTATTATTTTGGCTCAAAAGCTTATTTTTATTAATTTTTACGATTTTAACATGAATATCTTTTATATTTTTGATTACCAAGCAAATAAACTTTAAAAATTATGAAACTTTATATTTAGGGATTACTATAACTATACTACTACTGGAATTTTTTATTTTTAGAACTTTTTGTATTTTTAATATCTTTTTGTTATATTATCTGGTTAGTACCGTTAAGTTTCCGTTAAGTCTCGATTTTGGCTTAATAGGCATTTTAGTTAGAACTTTCTCTTTCCAAATATTCTTATAACATAAGTATTTTCTAAATAATCCCAGTAAGTTAATTATATCCTCAACCTATTTTTTTTATTTTTATCAAAATTAAATATTTTCAAGTTTTTAGACTATTTTTAGAACGTTACCATTAACTTCTAAAATTATTTAGATTATTATTTAAACTTAGATCATATACTATTATATTTTTGTGAAAACCAGGTTTTCAGGTGCATGCAGGCATTTGAGTTTTATCTTATTATAGGTTTATAGGATTTTATAGAGATATTCACCCATATTTCTAAACAATCCTTACATGTTATATAGATTTGATTTGATAACTTTTAGATTTAGTTAGTTATTTATCATGTAAATATTATTTGTTTTTAAAAAGAATTAATTGGTTAAAGAGTCTTTTAATTATTCTTATAAAAGTTCATGACTTTTCATGTTATATATATATACATATATATATATATATATATATATATATATATATATATATATTTTCAAATATGCTCATACTTGAGGTTTTTATTATTTATCAGAGTAAATTATCATTTGCATCCCTGACGTTTGTGCATATTAATTAATTGGATCTCTGTGGTTTTAAAACCACCGTTTACCCCCCCCCCCCAACGTTGGTAAATTATTTTGTTAACTCTTTGTGGAAAAGACTAAATTTCCCTTAAGAATAAAAAAATAAAAAAATTATGGGACCACCCATATCATCTTCTTCTCCTTTACCACTATGAACTCTCTCTCTCTCTCTCTCTCTTAAACATAAACACACACATACACACTCTCTCTCTCACTCTCTCTTATCTCTCCATCACCACCACCACCACCATAAACACCACCACCCATCACCACCGTAACCGCCCCCTCACTACCACCGTAGCAACACATTAGGTCAACCCATACCACCACCATCGCTCCACATCTCCACCATCGCCCATCACCACCACTATAGCAATCCACCATCGTAGCCCCTTCACCATCACCGTCGCAACCCATTAGGTCAACCCACAACACCACTACCGCCTCTTACCACCAATGTAGTAACCCACCACCGTAGCCCCGTCACTACCACTGTAGCAACCCATTTAGTCAACCCACACCACCACAACCACCGTAGCCCCCACACCACCGTCATAGCAACCCATCTGGTCAACCCACACCACCCATCACCACCACAACCGCCCCTCATCACCATCATAGCTTACATCAGTTGACTTATGTTGACTTCTGCAACACACCTCCACTGCGGTCGTCCTCCACCGCGACCACCCTCTCTCTCTTCTCTGACGAATTCAGCAACACAATTGACATCGAAGTGAACTCTCTCACCGCACCCAACAAACTCGCTAGCTTCTCATCGACATCTTCCTTAAAAATCTTGATCAATTACGGAGGTGAGTTTAAAGGTTTTTGGGTGAATTTGAAGGGGGAGAAAGGCATTTGAACGTGCGTAGGATGGGGAAAATGATAGTGGTGAACAACGATGTTGGTGGGTTGTTACATGGTGAGCCACGGTGGTGATGGTGGTGGTTGTGGTCGTGGTCGTGGAGGCGGAGGTGGAGGTGGCAGTCGTTGTGTGACAAAGAGATAACGTGGGTGGGGGTGGGTTGCAAGTTTTTTTTAAATTAATAATTGTAGCAGATGTGAGTTAATGGTACTTCTATCATTTTATATAAAGTTAACAAAATAATTTAACAACGTTAGGGAGTAAATGGTGGTTTTGAAACCGTAGGGATGCAAGTAGTTAATATGCGCAAAAGTCAGGCATGCAAATGATAATTTACTTAGGCATGCAAATGATAATTTACTTTCTTATTATTGATTATTGATTATTTTGTTACTTATTATTTAAGTTAGGTAGTTCACTTGATTTGGTTTATACAATTTATTTGGATGATCATTTGGTAAATGAGCTCTTTTATTTAGTTTACTTATTAGGCCAAATCTAGAATGAGGAAGAAGAAGGGCCAAATTTAATAATGATGGAGATAGGGTGTGTCATGTCGTGGTGGAGATGGTGGTGTGTGGTGGTGGAGGTGGTGGCTAGGAGTGGTGGTGGTAGTTGAGATGGGGTTGAATGAGCAAGAAGGGTAAAATTATTATTTTATAGCTATTTAATGGAATAAATTGACGATCCTTTGACCCACGAGACGAAACATGTTATACTTTTTCAAA
The DNA here is from genome assembly GCA_024085815.1 of Flaveria linearis. NCBI lineage: Eukaryota > Viridiplantae > Streptophyta > Magnoliopsida > Asterales > Asteraceae > Flaveria > Flaveria linearis. Next base: position 25,145,715 of record CM044003.1, read on the forward strand.
CCTTAAGACTAAACTGTAAATTTTCAATCCAAATGACGAAAGATGTTTGATCAAACCTTACGGACGATCCGTGTAATTTACTCTTAAAAAATATGGCAGCCACAGTCTTATTAAGGAGGAAAGTTGAAAACGAGTACATGAAGTCGGAGGTAAAGCTATTATATTTTGTATTTATGCTACAATTGTTTTTCAATGTATTTTCGTGCACATAGGCATATTCATATTATTATTTTTTTGTTATTGATATTAGTATTTTTATGCCGTCATCTTGTTAATAAGATAAAAGAATGTGTATGTGATATTCTTATTATTAGAAACTTTAAACATTTAGCATGATCACCTAATGTTGTAACTTATATCATATTGATGATACAAATTCAAGTATTACAAGCCCACAAGATTGACACTATAAAGAGAACTATAAGAGCATTCACAACCTATTTCCTGTATATATGTGAGTGGGTGTCCTATATTATAGGGATGTTTGTGAGTGATTATGAGTGAAAGAGTTAGAAAATTTTTAGAGATTGTACTATGTTTTTTTATATTTGGGGAAGCACGATACAACCCCGATATATTTTCTAATATTTTTTAAAGTGATTATGAGTGGATGAAAGAGAAAATATAATGATAAATGTATGAAAAATATTATTTAATTGAAAAGAAAAGAGAAAAAATAATGATTTTTAATGTATTTATAAGAATGATGATAAGGGGTGGATTGTGTTATACAAGAAATATAATAATTGTTATTTTTAATAATTATATATATAAGTTTCTTGTATAAAACTTTTCCTAACATATAAGTCTGATTAAACAATTTAAGCACTTTTTTTTTATATTTGATCAAACTGGTTTTCATGAAAGTCACACACTTTTACTTCATTTAGGGCCCTCAATTTAATTGAGCCGCTAAACAAACGCGACCTAATCTTTTGATGGAATTTTATAAATACTTACGCTTTAATTTCCGCCACCTGGTTCATATTCTTTATAAACATACACCTAATAAATACCTTTTAACCAGTTTATGTGTCCACCTTTTCAAAATTTCCCCAAGTATATTAAAATACTGTTAAAACCTTTTACCTAAAAAATTATCTAATTATTTTAGTAGTATTATCCTTCATAATACAAACATTGAGATTTGAAATTTTAATAATTTAGTGGGCTCATCACATAGATTAAAAAAGAAAAAAAAAAAAGAGACAAGATAGCCGTTAGTCCCGCTTTGATGCTTTCAAATTCAAAATCCAACATTTACACACCTTTTTATTCCTATTTACACACACACACACACACTCCATTCACTCACATCTCAACACCCCCTTCAATAATAATGTTAACACTTCAATCTCCGGTCACCGGAAACCACCTCCTCCGGCCAAAGTCCGGCCGCCGGCCACTCCAACCGATCAAACCCACCACCAATCTACCACCACCGATCGACAACAACCATCAAAAGCTCGAATGTATCAACATCTTGCAAGATTCAAACAAAGAGAACCCAAATAATTGGGATGAAAAACGAAATCTTGCATCTGATTTTGATCAAAATGGGTCTTCAATATCGAATGTTGCTGTTGCTCCGGTGCAAATCGAGCAATTTGAGGTCTCGTTGGCGGATGAATTGACCGCGATACGCGAAAAGATGGAGAGATTGAGGTCGGATAAAGAGAAAACTGAGAAGATGCTGAAACAGAGGGAGTTGGTGATGGAGATGAAGATGAAGGAGCTTGAACAGAGGGGTGAGGTTCAGAAGGCGCTCGAGATCGAAGTCGATCGGCTTTATAGGCTAAACGAGCTCAGATCTTTGTGCAATGTAAGTGTAAGAGATGAAGATTTCAAGAATCAAACGAAAGTTTCAATCTTTTTGTGACTCTGTTTTGTTACCTGTGTGTGTTACAGAGGATAATGCCAATTCGATCGTTACGCGAAAAGGAACAAGAGAAGATCAAACCAGATAGATCACAGGCAAGTAACTAATGAGGGACTGATTTGAACGAACTATAATCGATCAATTGATCGATTTTTTTTATCGATTTGTGAAGGATTTGAGTTTGAATTTTGCAGCGGGTGAAGGTAGAAGAAACAGAGGAGGAGGAGAAGGTTCAAGATTCATTGTGAGTAATCGGGTCGGGTTGATTTTGAATTGTTGGATTGTTGTCCGGGTCAAAAGGAATGATGGGTATAATGTCTTGTTGTATTCAATTGATGAAGTGTGTGATAAATGGTAATCATTGTCTTCTCAGAATGTTGTCTTTTGTGACCCATTAGAACATGGGATAATAATAGTTAAACTATGAGCTTTTGTGACCAATGTGGCATTATTTATCTGACCAGATCAAACGTTTAATGTTGTCATTATATATATCTGGTATCTACAGTTGTCATTTTGTAATGTTTTTAGAATCTAACGCTAACTAATGTTAGAAGTCTAACAAAAAGATCTGATGTTTGTTGCAAGTGACGGTCTTTTGGTTTGTGGAATCAAGGATTTCCTCACCAAGAGTGGTGCCTAACATCAAGTAATAGCAACGTATAAATTTTTGAAATATGTTAATTTTGAAGTGTTAAGTGATTTTTAGATTGATTTTTAAAGGTTTGTGTTTTTAGGTGTTTCATTATCTTAACTATACCTTACTTATGATAAGGTGGACCATTCCGTTAGTTGAGATAGCGGAAGTGGGGTGAAAAGTTGACTTTGGCTATCTCAATCAACGGAAGCGTCTCTAGAAAGATGATGAGTTCCAGCATACTTCTGCTACTTGAGATAGCGGAAGTTAAATTTTTGCCCCACTTCCGTTATCTCAATTAGAGAAAGTGTCCACTTCATCACATGCGTCAAGGAGTTCTGCTAGTTGAGATAACGGAAAACCAAAAAACACAAAACTCTTAAAAATCAACCTAAAAACCACTTAACATATTAAAATTAGCCTATTTAAAAAAATCCTAATAGCAACAACACTTTAAAATTAGCCTATTTAAAAAAAATTCTAATAGCAACAACATGAAGTCATGAACTTCTTCAAGCTCAATTAGATGCTCACACCTTCACAATTTGACAACACGAACAAAGCTTTTCCAAGTTTCATGAATATTAACTTCTTTCATGAATATACTATTGACTCCCACCTATTAGAAGTTAGGATAGAGGTTAAAGAATATAAACTCCAACTTGCACATTCCACTAGCATAGCACCTTCTTTCCCACTTGCTCACTTCAAAATGAGGAATGTGCTTGCTGCATCAAGGAGAGTAGTAGAATCCTTACTTAAGAAACCACACGAATACGGAGGAAGAAGTTCTCTAATCTATGAAAGAAAACTCCAGATCATTTTGTGGAGAATTGTCTCTTCTAAGCAAATCTAAGCCTATAAAAGATGCAAAATGTTTACATACCTTAAGGAAGTCAACTACTTGCATCCATGCATCAAACAAAGAATGTTGAATTTGTGAGATTTGCTAACGGTGAATTCATGTTGATAGTTGCATATGATAATTCTTGATAGCATCTTCTCCCAAGTTTTTTTTTTCTAAGTGTAGGATGAGAAGTGCATAACAAGTAACAGAAGCAACTCTGCATAATACAAGATACCATTTGGAAAAATGTAAAAGATGAATCTCATATCTTAGTATCTGAACTAGTAGGATGTAGCTAAACAACAAAAAAACTTCTTGAAAAATACATGATTAATCAAATAATGTTAGATGATACTAAAAAAGTCTACGGTGATATTATAGTATTGTGTATTAGTATAGAGCTTCTCTTGTAATTATTTATTTTACCTCGTATTGAACTCTATTTATACATCATGAGTAATGTACAGAAACCCTAATCAGGGATTTCCACAATATTTTACATGTCTCGAGCCAACCTTCTCGATCGTGAGAATTTTTTTTCGTTGTAGTCCGCTTCTTCCCGTCGAACCTATAGCCGCCACACACCAACCACTTTTGGTTGTGGTGTTGATGTCGCTCTCCACTCACCCTTGATATTGTGTTAATTTTTGCCTCCTTCACCATTCATTGAAATAGCAATTGACAAATTAATTTTCTTTTCTTCTGTTGCTGTCGTCAAACAACACCAATCACCAAAAAGGGTGATTAATTTGTTGTCTGCCATCAAACATAATCCATAAACGATAAACTGTTGTTTGTTTATTTTTTTGGGTTGTTATCAATCATAATTTTAGTGTTATCAATAATTTTAGTGTTGTTGGACTAACTTGCCGATCTGATAAATTGTTATAGTGATTAAACGAGTTAGGCGACGCGGAAGTGCGGGCTCGTTTTACACTAGTACAATTAATTATATGAATAAATATATATTAATATTGGGTTGTGTATTAAATTTAATTGGGCTTAATCTTACAAATAAAAATTAAAGGCCCAAAGCCCAATTTCAAAACTCTATACTGTTGTTTTGTATCAGATCAAAATGGAAAAGGAAAAAAAGAGGAACAGAACATCGATTGGAGCAGGCTTGGTCGGAGCAGGCTTGGTCGGAGCAAGTTTCTTGTGTAACTTCCGGTCGGCGGTTTCCAAACGAAATAAAAGGGAAGATTTCGGTTGAAACTTGCTCTCGCTCGGTTCTCTGTTTTTCTTTCTATATCTAATTTTGAATCGCAAGATTTTCACAAAACCCGATTTCAATTCTCTAAAATCTCAGTTCTAATCTGATTAAACGTTTGATAATTGCGGTCAAATGGTTTAATCTGATAGTGTATCACACGCTTCTGAGATTATATTCAAGTTAGTCTCTATTTGATTCCCTGTTCTTCGGTTTGGTTTGGAAGAAAGACAACAAAAGGTAATTTTGTTTTAGAATTAGTGTTAACCAATGTTGTTAGGACCGGATCGGACCGGCCGGTCCGACCGGTTCGACCGCGAATCGGTGGCTGGTCCGGTCCGGTCGAGGGTGGATCGTTTTTGGAGCATTGAACCGGCCGGTTCGAACCGAGTCGGCGGTTGGACCGGCGAACCGGTTCGGTTCCGACCGGATTTTGAATTTTTTTTTTTTTTTTTGATTTTAGTGGGTAAAAACGGGTTGTTAAACCATAAATTAGTACTTTGTATATACAAATATAGTTAAGTTTTATATATAACTATAAAATATATGTATAAATCATATATAAATTACTTATATTTAATTACATATATAAATATAATTAAAATATAGTTAAATCCGGTCCATCCGGTCCATCCGGTCCGACCGGTCCGACCGGTCCGACCACCAAACCAGTAAGCCTTCCGGGGTCCGACCACCAAACCAGTAAGCCGTCCGGTTCGACGTCCGATCCGGTTCTGAGAACATTGGTGTTAACCATGTTTATGTTCTGTAGTTTTTAGATTGTTAAAGTATCATCACACTTTTGTAAATCTTGATTTGGTTCAAAGCCATGTTTTCATTTGGTTTGTAACAAACAAAAGAAAGATTTTAACAAAGAAAATAATCTTTGTTCTAAATCTAGTTAATCTAATTAGTGTTCTGCAATTTCAGATTGATTGGCAACATAATTTTTCAACAAAGATTAAACCATTTGATGCACATATTCTGAAATTGTGGGTCTTTCTAAATCTAAAATTTTGGATTTTCGAAATCTGAAATTTTGGGTCCATTTGTACATATATAATCTGAAATTTGGGCATTGTTTGAAAACAAAAGTCTGAATTATTTGCAATCTGGAAATTGGGACTCAATATAATCGATTGTGTTTAAAAAGTTTGACAATCAATTGAGTCGGTTGTATGTTCAAAAAAAAAAGAACATCAAATTGGAACATCAATTTTGTGGACAACAAAAGGAAGACGGCAATCTGATTTAAAACATGGGAAGTGGAGAATCTGTTCGTGACATGTCCAGTAAATTTGCAAAATTGGAAAAGTTTGAGGGTCAAGACTTTAGGCGATGGAAGAAGAAGATGCATTTCTTGTTGACAACTTTAAAGGTTGCATATGTACTTTCTACGTCGATGCCAGACATAGTGGAAGATGAAACTTTGGATCAACAACGAAGAAGACTGAAATGGGAAAATGATGATTACATCTGCAGAGGTCACATACTCAATGGGATGACTGATTCACTGTTTGATGTATATCAGAATGCAGAATCTGCCAAAGATCTCTGGGATTCACTCGAAGCAAAATACATGGCCGAGGATGCGTCAAGCAAGAAATTCCTAGTAAGTAATTTCAATAATTACAAAATGTCAGATTCTAGGCCAATAATGGAACAATATAATGAACTGCTTCATATCTTGGGTCAATATGCACAACATGATATGCATATGGATGAGTCAATCTCTGTGTCGAGTATTATCGACAAGTTTCCACCTTTGTGGAAGGATTTTAAACATACACTAAAACATCAAAAGGAGGATTTGACTTTGGTTCAATTGGGTAGTCATATCCGTATTGAAGAATCTCTTCGGACTCAAGAGTTGGATAAAACCAAGGGTAAAAACCCAGCATCGTCCTCGGTTAATAATGTTGAAGATGATGGGAAATTCAAAAGGTTCAACAAGTCAACGGGTAATAAACTTAAGTTTAGCAGTGATACCAAACATCCTAATAAGAAGACAAAACCTGCTTGTTGGAGTTGTGGAAAACCGGGACATTTCAAGAAAGATTGTCGGGTGAAAATGTCAGGTGGAAGTAAGGCTAATGTAGCCGGTCCAAGCGAGTCAAAAGACCCAAGTGGGAAACCAGGTTTGTGTCTTGTCTCAGTTTTTAATTCTATTAAGAATTATGTTTCCTTGATTTCTGAATCATTCTATGTCCAGGATGATGAAACTACGTGGTGGATAGACTCAGGTGCTACAAGTCACGTGTGCAAGGATCTAAGGTGGATCGATAATCTTAAAACAGTTGAAGATGGATCTGTTTTGAGAATGGGAAACGTGGCAACTGAGCCTATCAAAGGAATTGGAAATGTCAAACTTGTATTTACTTCTGGAAAACAATTAATATTGTATAATGTATTGTATGTACCAGGGATTCGAAAGAATCGCCTGTCTGGAATTATGTTGAATAGTTGTGGTTATAAACAGGTCATCGAGTCAGATAAGTTTATCTTATCTAAACATGGAACCTTTGTTGGATTTGGGTATTTATCCAATGGCATGTTTAAACTTAATATTCATGTTCCATTTACTAATGAATCTGCATGTATTGTTTCCTCTTCAACTAGTAAATTAGATTACATTTCTAAATTATGGCATGCTAGACTAGGTCATGTCAATTTCTTTAGAATGAAAGATATGTCAAAAATGAGTTTGATACCTGCTTTTGACATGCATGATAACCATTGCCATACTTGTAAATTAACCAAGATTACTAGAAAACCATTTAAGGATGTTAAGAGGGAATCTAAGGTATTAGAACTTATTCATTCTGATTTATGTGACTTTCATAGCACACCTTCTCTTGGTAATAAAAAATATGTAGTCACTTACATAGATGATGCAACTCGATATTGTTATGTATATCTTGTTAATACTAAAGATGAAGCACTTGATAAATTTAAAGTCTATAAACAAGAAGTTGAATTGTTTCATGGTAATCTAATTAAAACCCTTCAAACTGACCGGGGAGGGGAGTACTATGATCCATTGTTCTTTCAGTCCACTGGAATAATACATCAAACAATAGCCCCTTATACACCACAACAGAATGGTGTTGCTGAAAGGAAAAATAGGACATTAAAAGAAATGGTTAATTCCTTGTTATCATACTCTGGTCTGAATGATGGATTCTAGGAAGAAGCGATGCTAACTGCTTGCTATTTATTAAATAGAACTCCTAACAAAAGAAATAAAATAACTACTTATGAGTTATGGAAAAGGAAGCCTCCTAATTTAAACTATTTAAAAGTTTGGGCTGTAGAGCAGTAGTTAGCCTTACTGAACCTAAACGAAAGAACTTAGGTGAGAAAGGAATAGACTGTATATTTATTGGATATGCTGAAAACTCAAAGGCCTGTAGGTTCTATGTTATAGAACCCAACAACTTTGTGTCTGTAAACACTATTATAGAATCAAGGGATGCTATTTTTGATGAAGATAGATTCACTTCTATGCTTAAGCCTAAGGACAGCATCACCAATTCTCAAACAAGGATTCTTGATCCCGTTGGGAATAGAGCAGTTGATTCGGTTAAAGCATCGTTAAATGCTGACAGTGTATCTAGTCCTTCTGAACCAAGGAAAAGTACAAGAACTAGAAAGGCTAAATCCTTTGGTTCTGATTTTCATCTCTATTTGGTTGAAGGATCCAGGAGTGATATCAGCTATCAATATCAGTATTGTTTTAATATCGAAGAGGATCCAAAGACATATAATGAAGCAATGGCATCTCGAGATGTTGCTTTCTGGAAAGAGGCAATTCAAGATGAGATGGATTCCATTATGCATAATAATACGTGGAAATTGGCTGACTTGCCACCTGGGTGTAAACCACTAGGTTGTAAGTGGATATTTAAAAGGAAAATGAAAGTTGATGGTAACATAGACAAGTTTAAGGCCAGATTGGTTATCCAAGGTTTTAGACAAAAGGAAGGAATTGATTTCTTTGATACATATGCTCCGGTTGCGAGAATTTCCACTATAAGATTATTACTTGCTTTAGCTTTAATTCATAAACTTATAATTCATCAGATGGATGTAAAAACAGCCATTCTGAATGGTGAGCTGGATGAAGAAGTATACATGAAACAACCTGAGGGCTTTGTTTTACCAGGACAAGAACATAAAGTATGTAAACTAATTAAATCATTGTATGGTCTAAAACAAGCTCCCAAACAATGGCATCAAAAATTTGATGAGGTTATCTTATCTAATGGTTTTCTCTTAAACCAAGCAGATAAGTGTGTATACAGCAAATTCAATTCCTCTGAAAAGGAGTAATTATTTGCCTATATGTTAATGATATGTTGATCTTTGGTACCGACCAAGATCAGGTAGATAAGACTAAGAAATTACTATCTTCTAATTTTGATATGAAAGATCTGGGGGAGGCAGGAGTTATCCTAGGCATACGGATAAAACGAAGCAACAATGAGATATCAATAACTCAATCTCATTATATTGAAAAGGTATTGAAGAAATTCAATCACTTTGATTGTTTGCCGGTCAGTACTCCTATAGATCCTAATATAAAGCTTATGCCTAATAAAGGTGATTCTATTTCACAGTTGGAATATTCCAAAGTAATTGGATGTTTGATGTATACTATGATAAGCACAAGGCCTGACATAGCATATGCCGTAGGAAAACTGAGTAGATTTACCAGTTCTCCTAGCACACATCATTGGCAAGCTGTGAATAGGTTGTTCAAATACTTGAAAGGAACCATAAATCATGGTTTATGTTATTCTGGTTTTCCTTCGGTTATAGAAGGGTACTCAGATGCAAGTTGGATAACAAATATGGAAGATCATTCTTCTACAAGTGGGTGGGTATTCCTACTTGGTGGTGGTGCTATTGCCTGGGCATCAAAGAAACAAACTTGCGTAACTAATTTGACTATGGAATCTGAATTTGTTGCTTTGGCTGCAGCTGGTAAAGAAGCTGAATGGTTAAGAAATCTGATCTTTGAGATTCCATTGTGGCCAAAACCGATATCATCTATTTCTATCAGGTGTGATAGTGCAGCTACTTTGGCTAAGGCATATAGTCAAGTGTACAATGGGAAGTCTAGACACTTAGGTGTTAGACATAGCATGATTAGAGAATTAATCATGAATGGTTTGATATCTATTGAGTTTGTAAGATCTGAATTTAATTTGGCTGATCACCTAACAAAAGGGTTAGGAAGAGATCTCGTGAAAAGATCAGCCACAGGGATGGGTTTAAAGTCCATTTAAATTTTCTAATGTCAAGATACCCAATTTCCATCTAATACAATGTTAGATGCTGAATTCAATGTGAAAAGCTTATCGTACGGAAATTGGAGCACATTAATACATCATCCCAAGGTATGTGTTCTGACTGCAAGATAAAGTAGGCTGAAGTTAATCTTCTTAATAGTTCTTTGACAAATTGCATTTGTAGGTGCAACTTAAAAGAAACTACCTATAAGAATATGAAGTTTAGCCGCTTCAAGAAGCTTGGACTTGGCTTCGATGTATTCTTTGAAGGATTAGGACACAGGCTAGTGAAATATTGTGTCAAGTGAGAATTTAAATTTGTAAACTTGTGTGTATATCTAGTTCAGTTATTTATATGAATAATAAGGGTTCAATCCATTGCGACACCCTGATATTCTAATATTTGAATATGATATACTAATATGGAAATTCAATCCACGGGATATTTTCATTTATGCATAAGTTTGTGTTTTGTGGAAAATATTTAAGTTAATCATGGATATCACTAAAATGGGGGAGGAATGTTGATAATTTTAGTGTTATCAATAATTTTAGTGTTATTGGACTAACTTGCCGATCTGATAAATTGTTATAGTGATTAAACGAGTTAGGCGACGCGGGAGTGCGGGCTCGTTTTACACTAGTACAATTAATTATATGAATAAATATATATTAATATTGGGTTGTGTATTAAATTTAATTGGACTTAATCTTACAAATAAAAATTAAAGGCCCAAAGCCCAATTTCAAAACTCTATATTGTTGTTTTGTATGAGATCGAAAATGGAAAAGGAAAAGAAGAGGAACAGAACATCGATTGGAGCAGGCTTGGTCGGAGCAGGCTTGGTCGGAGCAAGTTTCTTGTGTAACTTCCGGTCGGCGGTTTCCAAACGAAATAAAAGGGAAGATTTCGGTTGAAACTTGCTCTCGCTCGGTTCTCTGTTTTTCTTTTCTATATCTCATTTTGAATCGCAAGATTTTCACAAAACCCGATTTCAATTCTCTAAAATCTCAGTTCTAATCCGATTAAACGTTTGATAATTGCGGTCAAATGGTTTAATCTGATAGTGTATCACACGCTTCTGAGATTATATTCAAGTTAGTCTCTATTTGATTCCCTGCTTCTGTTCTTTGGTTTGGTTTGGAAGAAAGACAACAAAAGGTAATTTTGTTTTAGAATTATTGTTAACCATGTTTATGTGCTGTAGTTTTTAGATTGTTAAAGTATCATCAGACTTTTGTAAATCTTGATTTGGTTCAAAGCCTTGTTTTCATTTGGTTTGTAACAAACAAAAGAAAGATTTTAACAAAGAAAATAATCTTTGTTCTAAATCTAGTTAATCTAATTAGTGTTCTGCAATTTCAGATTGATTGGCAACATAATTTTTCAACATTTTCTCCACTGCCGTAAATCACAAGAGAACAAGAGGAGTATGGTTTCCGCAGACTTTGCAGCCGTCGTACTGCCTGTGCCTGTTTACTCACCTGGTCGTGTGCTCCGGTGTTAGTCTTGTTTTTAGCAAAACCTTTCTACATGGTGAGCCCGTTCTTGTTTTCTAGTTTTTCGTTTATCTTTAATTCTTTGCTTTTCTCGTTATCATTATGTCTACTAGTGGAACTGTTTCTAATGTCGTGTCTCCCTCTGCCCCGACCCTGGTTTACTCCATTACTAATGTCTATCAACAATTTGGTTTCAAATTAACCGTTGTTGGCACTCGGTCTTGGTTTTAAAAAGCACAAGGCGCACAGAGACGACAATGTTTTAAATCAAGGCGCAAAAGCGAAGGGCTTTTCTTACACAAGACGCACATACTTTTTGAAAAAATTGCAAATAATTTATAAACCTATAAGCATCTAAAATACTAATAATATAAAATAGAGAAAATGAATAAAAAACAGGTCTTTTTTAAGTAAAGAGAATGTTGCCCCGATAAATATAAAGGGGATGGTATCCGTTAAATTTTATTAATAAAATTTAAAGTACAAAACAAAAGGCATTGGGACTCCCGGGACATATCTCAAGGTGCACACCAACCCTATAAAAAAAACTAGGCCTAACAAAAGGGTATAACCCGGTCATTAGTCCACCCACCAAACAAACCTAAAATAAGTTCAATTTAGTTACAAACAGTCTAAAATAACAATAGCAATAAAAATATATATAATAAACCTAAAGATGCCTAAATGATACTACCATCTACAAAACAAAAACAAAACATACCAAAACAAGTTAGTATAAACACCAAAAATACATACCATACTCGATATCTTCATTCTCCTTATGCTTCCATCCAAGAACTAGAAATCTTCATCATTCTCGTCGTCGCCGAAAGCCGTAACATCAAAACCAAGTGTCACATCTTCCTCGCCATCATCACTTACTCCAATATCCTCTTCTTCTAAATCTTTATCACTGTTGTTAGGGTTAACCGCGCACAAACAAACAAACGGAAGAACAGTAAACAATAAAGAACACGAGAGATTTATAGAGGTTCTGTTGCGGTGTGCAATCTACGTCCTCTTGGGGCAACTAGGGTTTTCTTTTTATTGAGTGATAATGATTACAAGTATAAGAGAGAGATATATAAACAATAATTAGGGTTTCACCCTTTAGTTAACATTCTAACTATACTGGGTCTAATTAGAACTTGGGCCGGCTGAGCCCAACTATTCCAAATTAATCCACCCTGAAGCCTACACCCAACAATTCTCCCACTTGGAGGCTTCGAAACACATTTAACTGCACTCCACTTCTTTGTACTTCTACAGATAAAATCTCTCTGATTTTGCACCCCCTAATTACCCCCACCTTCTCAACATTATTCCTGAAGGCCAGCTAAAGCTATACAAAGCTTCAGCTTATCCAGCGGCATGGATTTAGTAAACATATCAGCTGGATTCTTCGCACCTGAGATGTTCTTCAAACTGATTGTTCCATCACTGATCAATCCTCTAACGAAATGATATCTCATCCCAATGTGCTTTGTTTTACCATGATAGACTGGATTTTTGGTAAGTTTCACTGCATTCTCATTGTCATAATACAATGAGTAATCAGACTGTTGTTTGCCTAATTCTTCAAGAAAAGTCTTTAACCATACTAACTCTTTACTAGCTTCAGCAATAGCCATGTATTCAGCCTCTGTTGTTGATAGAGCCACACTTTTCTGAAGTCTAGGCATCTAACTAACTGCTGTACCTCCCACTGTAAAGACATACCCTGGAGTGCTTTTAAATGTCCCTTTACAACTACCCAAATCAGCATCAGTATAACCCCTGAGAATTGCATCTCTCCCCCTTGAAACATAACCCCATTTTAGATGTACCCTTCAAGTATCTGAGTATCCACTTGACTGCTTCCCAACGTTCTTTTCCCAGATCTGACATAAACCGACTAACTACCCCAACGGTATGAGCAATATCTGTCCAAGTGCAAACCAAGGCATACATGAGACTGCCAACCGCAGATGCGTATGGAATTTTAGCTATCTCTGTTCTTTCTTCTTCAGATTTAGGAGACTGATCTTTGGTAAGCTTTAAGTGATTTCCCAATGGTGTGTTTCTAGGCTTGGTTTTCTCATAATTCATCTTGAATCTTTCCAACACTTTCCCGATGTATTTTTCTTGAGATAGTGTTAAAGAACCATCCTTTTTGTTTCTGATGATGCTCATCCCGAGTATCTGTTTGGCTGGACCCAGATCTTTCATCTCAAATTCTTTAGACATTTCTTTCTTTAACTTGCTGATTTCTTTCATATCTGATCCTGCAATTAACATATCATCTACATAAAGTAGTAGAATGATATAAGAGCTGTTGAACTTCTTCAGATAGCAGCAATGATCCATCTGACATTTCTTGTACCCTGACCTTTCCATAAAGTTATCAAACTTCAGGTACCACTGCCTGGGTGCCTGTTTTAGACCATACAAGCTCTTTTCCAATCTACAGACCCAATTTTCTTTCCCGACAACCCGGAACCATTCAGGTTGTGCCATATAAATTTCTTCTTCAAGATCACCATGTAGAAATGTTGTCTTAACATCTAATTGTTCTAGATGTAAGCCCTCTACAGCTACAAGACTCAGAACCAATCTGATGGTTGTCATTTTTACAACTGGCGAGAAGATCTCATCATAATCAACCCCCTTCTTTTGCTGGAAACCCTTGACTACCAAACGAGCTTTGTATCATTTAGAACCATCATGTTCTTCCTTGACCCTGAAGACCCATTTGTTTTGCAGAGTTCTTTTATCTAGCGGAAGCTTGGTTAGTACCATGTTTTATTTTTCATCAAAGAACTTATCTCATCCTTCATAGCATGCTCCTACTGAAGCGAATCTTTCATCTTAATGGGTTCAGAATAACTTTCTGGTTCACTATTTTCAGTTAAGAGAAGATAGTTAACTGAAGGAGTAAACCTCTCTGGTGGTTTGGAGACTCTGGTGGACCTCCTGACCCAATTTTGAGACTGGTCAGGATCCTGCGAGGACTGTTCATTATCAGAGTCTGAACTCCCATTATCAGAAGCTCCCGCTGCTTCTTCATCTCCACCCATATCGTTATCTTCAAACTCCAGAACTTCAGTTTCTGTATTTGATTCAGTAATTGGCTGTGTTTTATTTGCATCAGTTTTAAATTCAACGTGCTCTTTCTGGACCTGTGAGTTTGTTGTGATTCTGTCTTTGTACAACTCAGCCTCGTTGAATGTGGCATGCTTGCTTCTGACTACTTTTCTGCTTTCAGAATCCCAAAACCTGTAGCCCATACTATTTGACCCATATCCAATGAAGGTGTACTTCTTAGCTTTAGCATCAAGTTTGTCACCATCTTTCACCAGATCATAAGCACTGTACCCAAAAACTTTCAAGTGACCATATTTAACTGCTTCCCCTTTCCATTCTTCTTCTGGTATCTTGAATCCCAACGGAACTGACAATCCCCGATTGATTAAGTAAGCAGCAGTATTGACTGCATCAGCCCAGAACATCTTTGGATGCCCGCAATTAAGTCTCATACTTCTGGCTCTCTCATGTAAAGTTCTGTTCATCCTTTCTGCTACTCCGTTTTGTTGAGGGGTGCCCAGAACTGTCTTTATCATCCGAGTGCCATGTTCAGCACAATAATCAAGAAACTCAGTGCTGATGTACTCTCCTCCGTTGTCCGACTTCAAGCATTTTACCTTCAAATCAGTTTCCAATTCAACAGCAGTTTTCCATTTCTTAAAAGTATCAAAAACATCAGATTTATTTTTAAGAAAATAAACCCATATCTTGCGTGTTGAATCATCTATGAAGGTGACATAATAGTGAGCTCCTCCCACTGAAGAAACCGAGGTTGGTCCGAAGACATCAGTGTGAACAAGCTCCAATTTTTGAGCTTTTGGTGCCTTTCCTGTCTCCATAAAGGATACCTTCTTCTTTTTCCCAAAGACACAAGGCTCACAAAATTCAGATTCAACCCTTTTGAGCTTGGAAAGCTTTCCTTTTGCAACGAGCATCTTCATTCCTTTTTCACTCATGTGACCGAGTCGTTGGTGCCACAAAGTAGATTAACTCGGTCCACTGGTCATTGAATTTACCCCATCCATTGGAACTTCAGCCATATAAAGAGTACCTCTCTTTTTACCCCTGGCGATGACAAGATTTCACTTTAACTACCTTCCATTGTCCCCCACCAAACATCATATCATATCCCTGATCATCTAACTGCCCGATAGAGATCAGCTTCTTTTTCAGGCTAGGAATGACCGAACATCCTTTAAAGTCCATGAGGTGCCCAGTGAGGTTTTCAGCTCTATATCTCCCAAACCTGTGACATCAAGAGTATGATTATTTGCCAAACGAACTTTACCAAAGTTACCTATTCGTAGATTCTTCATCATCTTCATACTAGACGTGGCATGAAAAGATGTACCGGAATCCATAATCCATGACTCTGTTGAGTTTTCCACACATCAGATAAGAGCATCATCGGAATCAGTATCATCAACAACTACATTTACTTCCTTTTTATTTTTAGAAGTAGTCGGATTTGGGCATTGATTTCTGAAGTGCCCAGTTTCTTTACAGTTCCAGCACTGGATGTCTTTTCTGGGTTTTGACTGACCTCTTTTTCTGGATTTTGATCTTCCTCTACTAGCCCCCCTTTCTTTCTTTCTTCCTCTCCCTTCAGCGCTTAGTAAAGCACTCGATGATTCCCCTGAGGCTCGCCTTCTGATATCCTCCCCCAAAATCAGCTGCCGAACTGCATTAGTAGTAAACTTAGTAGTTCCAGATGAACTACTAACTGCAGTAACAGTTCCCGACCAACTTTCTGGTAAAGAAGACAAAAGCAACAGTGCCTGAACCTCATCATCAAATTTGATATTAACCGACACTAACCGAGACATGATAGTGTTGAAATTGCTGATATGACTAGTAACGGATCCTCCCTCTTTCAGTCTCATGTTTACTAGTTCTCTAATCAGAAAAACTTTATTTGCAGCAGATGGCTTCTCATACATGTTTGACAGCGCATCCATAATGCCTTTAGCCGTCGTCTCCTTCAGAATATTGAAAGCAACATTTTTTGACAATGAGAGTCTGATGACAGAAACAACCTTCCTATCAAGAGCAGCCCATTCAACAGGTGTAGTATTTTCTGGTTTCTGACCAACCAAAGTGGCTTCCAAATCCTTCTGAACCAGCAAATCCCGATTTGCATCTTCTACCACCTAAAATCATGACCATCGAACTTTTCAATCTTTGTTTTCCCGTCCTCAGCCATTATTCCAAACCACAGATGCTTAACAGTCGAGTCAGAACTGAGAATAGTGACAAAACAACAGTGGCTGGCTGCCTGAACTTAAGTGTTGTTCTATTGACCACTATTCTATGAAAACTAGTTCCAAAAAACCGAAAGCAAACGAGTTTGATAATGCACCTGAGTTTTGATGCAGCAGACAAACAAACTACCCAGTAAAATTTGACAGAGAAACCCTAATTCGATAGCACAGGGTGGCGGCAGGAAAACCCTCGACAGAACAGGGTGGCAGCAGCAGTGGTGACGGCGGCGGTAGATAGGCGGCGGCAAATCGGCGGCGGCGGCGGCAGCGGATCGGCGGCGGCGGAACCCTAATCGCCCAGTAATCTTCAAAACAAATTTGACAGGGGGAAGATTATAACAGTAATCAAGAGCCTGAAGCTCTGATACCAGTTGTTAGGGTTAACCGCGCACAAACAAACAAACGGAAGAACAGTAAACAATAAAGAACATAAGAGATTTATATAGGTTCGGTTGCGGTGTGCAACCTACGTCCTCTTGGGGCAACTAGGGTTTTCTTTTTATTGAGTGATAATGATTACAAGTACAAGAGAGATATATATAAACAATAATTAGGGTTTCACCCTTTAGTTAACATTCTAACTAAACTGGGCCTAATTAGAACTTGGGCCGGCCGAGCCCAACTGTTCCAAATTAATCCACCCGAAGCCTACACCCAACAACTGTCTTCATCAACCAAACGATGTAATCTATGAGATGGCAATGGTCTTCAACTACAAGTGGTGGCGGTGGAACTAGAGGTACCGACACCTTTTTCTTTAGATTGATGTTTATTTTTTCTATTATAACAACTTGGTTCATATGCCCCGCTAGCTTTTTCATAATCCCCCATGCTAACCCTTTATCCATTTTAGCGAATACTAAATCCAAACTTTCCCTTCATTGTAAACTTGTTATAGATCATGCTCTTTATCATAGCCTTGCTAGTGCTTTACAGTATCTCACTTTAACTTGTCCAGTATTGCATTCGCTGTTTAGCAGGTTTGTCTCTTCATGCATGACCCACGCAAACTACACTTGCATGCCTTGAAACATCTTATTTGTTATGTTTAGGGAACTATTCATCAGGGTTTGCATCCGTCAACTATTTATCATCTCGTCTCATAGAGTGGGTTTGCATCCGTCAACTATTTATCATCTCGTCTCATAGAGTGATGCCGACTAAGGGGGGTTGTCCTGACACCCGTCGATCCACCTTAAGGTTTCGTGTCTTCCTTAGAGACAAACTAGTGTCCTGGTCCTCCAAACTCCAACATGTTGTCTCTTGCTTTAGTGTTGAAGTTGAATATCATGGTGTTGCCAATGTTGTTGCTGAAGCGACATGGATTTGTAATTTGCTTCTTGAGTTACACTACCCTGTTTCTCATGCCACAATTGTGTTTTATGATAATGTTAGTGCCCTGTATTTAGCATCTAACCCTGTAAAGCATCAAAGGTCCAAACATGTGAAAATAGATTTACTCTCTGTAAGGGAACGTGTTGCCATTGGTCAAGTTCGTGTGTTACATGTTCCCTTATCTCATTAGTTTGCAGATATATTCACCAAAGGCTTGCCTTCACAACTATTTCTGGACTCCAGATTCAATCTCTGCGTTAAAGAATCCTCACTAAGACAACAGGAGGAGGGGGTGTTAGATAATATTAAAAAGCCTACAGTGATATTATAGTATTGTGCATTAGTATATGGTGTCTCTTCTAATTATTTATTTGACCTTGTATTGTACTCTATTTATACTTGAGTAATATATAGATTTCCTAATCAGGGATTTCCATAATATTCTACATCTGAGACATTTCATCAAGTACTTGTAATGCACTTTATGGAACACTTGTCGTAAACTAGGGGTAAACATGAGTTGGTTTTGTTCGGTTATAAGTTAAAACTAAACCTATAGTTGGTGTTTTGGTTGTTAGATTGTCATAACCGATCAACTTTTGTTTTAAAGGGTTGCCTAATTTAGTTAATCATCAACTAACCGTCGAGTTTGGGCGTAAGTGAATTCGAGCTAATTTAAAATGCAAAGCTTTCTATAAACCACAAACCATGTGTTATTTATAAAAAAAGAAAGAATTTGGTTTTATTGATGATTCAGTTTCATTTAATTTGGTAATTTATACATAAATAACGATAGTCAAACCATTAAATTCAGTTATTGGAAAAATCATTATATAAACATCTATTTGCTATGCATACATGTTATTTAGTCCCGATCTAGTATTTATGAGCTTTAGGGTTTCATGAAGGTGTATAAGTATGTGATGCGTGTATTCCTTGTGATAACCCTAATGAATAGAATCCAGTGTCTTAACCCATTTCTTTCTCGTTCATCTTTCGTTTATAATAATTTATGGTTATTTTGATTTGAATTTTCTAGTTATTTGAGTTGTTATTTTCTTGTTTATAATAAGTTTACTTTTAAAGAGGTTAAGGGTACGGTCTCGACTGAAAAATAAATAGATGAACCCGATTAAAAAAATATATAATTCAAATCAGGATCGTTTAAAGTAAAAAAATAGTAAAAAAAACAGAATCAAAGCGTAACGTGAGTTGGGGATGAAATCAATCTTTAAACTAAAGTAAAAAGGGCAAAGAAGATGACAGAAATTAGGAAACTGTTGGCGAGTCGAAGCAATCAATCAATAAACACCGTGAATTAAAGGCAAATTGCTTCAATTTGCAGGCGGGTGAGTCATCATCATCATCACCATCACTTTAAAGTAAAAGAGAAGTAAAGACCCAACATTTATGCTCATCCACTCGTCTCGCTCTCACATTACTCACCACACCAGTTTCTCGTTCCCCTCGATCTCCGTGCACCGTCTTCATTCACCCTTTTCACCTTCACAATTTGCCCCATAATCGCACAAAAAGGTTCAATTTTTGTGTTTTTGATATTGTAGATCTGTTCGTCGGTGCGTTGAAGGGTTAATCTGATCTGGGTTAGTTTCATTACTCGTCAATTTTCATGTTTTTGTGTAGTTTAGGTGTGTGTATGCATGTTGAATTGGTGGGTTCTCTTTGGTTTTCTGTTTCATTTGTGTGATCTACATTTTGTACACAAGGTGTCTGCGTAAATGCCTCAGTGAAATTATGCTCTTGTATGCAGGTGAGATACGCATCAGGGTTTCATATATGTGAAAATCTTCTAGGATTGTAGTCTATCGTCTTCCATTGAAGTGTTACTGTTAGGAAAGTGAGTTTTTTTGATGTGAGACACTGCAGATATCTGAAGAGAATTTTTTGGGTATAAGAACCCTAATAATAATTTCTTGAGCCTCTATTTGTTTTGGGTATATATGCATTGAACATGAGTTTGTTAGCTGCCCAACGAGTATTTCTTGTTGGGGAAATGAAACATAATCTACATTGTGAACTAATCGAAGCTATATTTTCAACTGTATGAGTAAAAGGGGAAAGAATCATGCTTTGCGCGGATCCCAGATAAGTTCAGGCGGTCTGAGATTCGTTATAGAAGCATGCAGTTGGATAATAGTGTAGTGCGTGATAATTCTAGGCTTGTATACATCAATAACCCTCAAAGAACCAATGAAGAATATGAATTCACAGGGAACAAGATCACCACTAGCAAGTATACCGTCATTAATTTCTTACCCAAGAATCTCTTCATCCAGTTTCATCGGGTGGCGTACATATATTTTTTAGTTATTGCTGCCCTCAATCAGCTTCCTCCGCTTGCAGTCTTTGGGAGAACCGTGTCTCTTTTCCCTCTACTTTTTGTTCTCACAGTAACTGCTATAAAAGATGGGTATGAGGATTGGCGAAGACATAGATCTGACAGGAATGAGAATAATAGAGAGTCATTGGTGCTTCAAATTGGTAAGTTTAAGCCAAAAAGATGGAAGGATATTCAGGTAGGCGAGGTGGTCAAGATTTGTGCTGATGAGGCGATCCCGTGTGACATAGTGCTGCTAGGGACTAGTGATCCTAGTGGTGTTGCTTACATTCAAACCATGAATTTAGATGGTGAATCGAATTTAAAAACTCGGTATGCTAGACAAGAAACATCTTTTATGTCATTTGATGGAGAGTTAATTTCAGGGGTTATTAGATGTGAACAACCCAATAGAAACATATATGAATTCACCGCCAATATGGAATTGAATTCACACAAAGTTTCACTTAGCCAATCAAATATTATTTTGCGTGGGTGTCAAGTGAAAAACACTGAATGGGTGGTGGGCGTGGTGGTTTATGCTGGTCAAGAAACAAAAGCAATGCTAAATAGTGCGATTTCTCCATCTAAAAGAAGCAAATTGGAACAGGCAATGAACAAAGAAACTATTTGGTTATCTGTTTTTCTTTTTGTGCTATGTCTCGTTGTAGCCATTGGGATGTGTTTATGGTTAATTCGTCATCAGCACCAAATTGATGCATTGCCTTATTACAGAAAAAGCTATTCAGTAAAAGGAAAATTCCCAGGAAAACCATATAAATATTATGGGATACCTATGGAGACGTTCTTTGCGTTCTTGAGTTCCATTATTGTGTTTCAGATAATGATACCGATTTCTTTGTATATTACTATGGAGTTGGTGAGGTTAGGGCAATCTTATTTCATGATCGAAGATAAACATATGTATGATAGCAGCACCAACACAAGGTTTCAGTGCAGATCTTTAAATATCAATGAAGATTTGGGTCAAATACGGTATGTATTTTCTGATAAGACTGGTACACTTACTGAGAATAAAATGGAATTTCGGAAAGCTTCTGTGTATGGGAAAAATTATTGTAATTCCTCTATGGTGGATGGCATTACACATGATTCAGAGACCACAGGTTTGGCTCTTTACTTGCTTTATCAGTGCAACCGTTTTAATGAGTTTCTTCTTTACCATGACCAATGTATTGATGGAAAGAATATATCTATGACTATCTCTATTTGTATATGCATATATGTACATGTCTACATACACACAAATACAAGTACATAGACAATTCTGCATTCATATACATGTGGAAATATAAATGCACACATCTATATATAAAAGCAAAACAAGATATTGAACTGCCACTCGGTGTTCACTCATGATGCCCCCTACGCCACATGCTATATATCTTTTTTTCCTAATTCACTCATAGTAATGCAATTAATTTTAAAGATCTGGTTAATAATTTTTCCTACCAAGCCATGTAACTTGTTCAGCCAGAATTTTACATATTAGTCCAATTTATGTAGTAATAACATCAAAATTACCATCTACACCCATATCTACTTTCAAATTTGAAATTTAAGAAAAAAATGTCATTTTTATATTATTTTAATCTGTGAAATATAAAACTTATATTTTAAGTAATGCTTAATAAAATTATATCATTCTAAAAATCTATTATTAGAATATTATGATATGTGCATAAATTTTCATCTGATCATGAAATTAATTTATTTATCATATCAATTGTAAATCAATCACAGTAACATTTACATGTTACCCTTGCATGATAAAGTGATTAAAAAGATTTCCATTTACTATCAGATAAATTCTTCACTTCAATAATATGTGTACTTATATACACACATATATGCATTGACATTGACCGACATAATATGCATTTGGAAATATAATACGCACATACCTATGAATCTATGATATACAAGTATGTACAATATAGGCACAAATATGTAGATATCAAAATGTACATACATAGGCATGATTAACATATTGTCATCACCAGTCATGTTACAGGCTGATTATGACTGATTTTTTTATGGACTCTTACAATGGCATGATTTTAAGGTTTGAGTTAATATACTATTGCAGGTGAAGAATATGCTATGGTGGTAGATTTCCAGTTAATAAGAATGCATAATTTTGAAAATTCATGAATCATGATAATTACAGAACTCATAATTTCCGAGTGTCTAATATTATTTGAGTCGGTTTTTAGTTTATAACATTATTTATCTGCAGAAGCAATTAAACAGGATCCACCGTCCACAAAAGGGAAGAAATCAAAGGCTGATGTTGTTGTTGATCCTGGGCTCATGGGATTGCTTCAAAAAGGAATTGATGGAAATGAAAAGATATCTGCTCATGAATTTTTTCTTACATTAGCAGCATGTAACACTGTGATTCCTATTCATAATCAAAGTTCTTCCGTTGGGACTGATATTCATCACGATCTTGATTATCAAGGAGAATCTCCTGATGAACTAGCTCTTGTAGCTACTGCTTGTGCTTATGGTTATGTTCTTTTCGAGAGGACATCTGGCCATATTGCACTTGATGTCAATGGCGAGAAACTAAGGTAGAAAGTTTTCTTAATTACTGGATGAAGTACAGAGTTTAATTTAATCACTGATGTGATTGATTTGTAGTTTTATAAAAAGTATAAAATTAAACAATGTTTGTTTTTGCTGCGAAATGTAGGTTGGATGTTTTAGGTCTCCATGAGTTTGATAGTGTACGAAAAAGAATGTCTGTTGTTATCAGATTACCCAACAATAATGTGAAAGTTCTGGTAAAAGGAGCAGATGCATCAATTCTCACCATTTTGAGAAAAGATCATGAAAATGATGACATAACCCTCATAACCCAACGCCATTTGACTGAATATTCCTCACTTGGTTTACGCACACTTGTACTTGCTGCTAAGGATCTTACAAATGAAGATCTTGAAAAATGGCAATTAAGGTATGAAGATGCAACAACTTCATTAGCTGATAGATCTCTGAAATTAAGGGAAGCTGCATTATTTGTTGAATCTAATTTGCGGTTGCTTGGGGCAACTGGAATTGAAGATAAACTTCAAGAGGGTGTGCCTGAAACCATCGAGTGTCTCCGGCAGGCTGGAATCAAGGTCTGGGTTTTGACTGGAGATAAGCAGGAAACTGCAATTTCAATTGCTCTTTCTTGCAAATTATTGACCCCAGATATGCATCAGATTGTTGTCAATGGAAATTCAGAGAGTGAATGCAAAATGCTTCTATCTGAGGCAAAAGCCCAAAGATTAACAATGGATGGTCCATTAGCACTTATAATTGATGGGAATAGTTTGGTTTACATCTTGGAGAGAGATCTGGAATCAGAGGTATATGCCTTTTTCTAGTCTTTATATTTTGAATATTAGTTTCTTACCTAATAAATTTGCGGTGCTTCTTAAACAATGCAAAATGGCAAGTTGGGTAATGGGTCAAAACAACTATTTTTGGATTGAGGTGGAATGAGCCCGATTAAGAAAACACATTTTCTCCAAAAATGTAATTGAAAATAAATAAATGATTAGTGTGCATGATGCCTTGATATGATTACAAAATTTTTACTATTTCAATAATATTCTGTATAATTTTGATAAAATTAGTATACAGCTTTTATGCATTAAGGACACTTGTGCTAGTTTTGACATGTTTGATTTGTTTTTATATGGCCTGTTTCTATTTAGTCTATTTTCTCTTTTACTTAATTGGCCCATTTAAAGGTAAATGGTTGAAATCATGTCCCTTAGTATTTCTGTTACATTTATTTACATATGAGATAGCTCAAATTTATTCTCTGATTATGACATTTATGTCTTTCATACAGCTGTTCGATCTTGCAACTTCATGTAAGGTTGTTTTATGCTGTCGTGTCGCTCCCTTACAGAAGGCTGGAATTGTTGATTTGATAAAGAGTCGCACTAATGATATGACACTAGCTATAGGTGATGGTAAGTAGTTAGTTTCATAAACTTTTTCTATGGGGATATAAGACATCAAGAACATCATTTTTATTTAGAAGGTTAATTGCATAAAAAAGGTAACGAACTCTGTTCCAATCATATCAGGTAAAAATTCTGTCTTCATTCAAAGAACCGTCTTTCTAAAGCTTTCACTTCATTGTAACATTTAACCTTGACAGCATGTAACTGGTCACATACTCACATCAAAGAATAAGGCAACATTTTGAAAAATTCTAACATGTCATCTGCCACATCAGATATTTTGGCATGCTAACTTGCACGAATTACCGTTAATCGAATTTGTTGAAAGTTCTGATGGCTTTTATGGGTGTAAGCAAAGTTGGTTACCTCATTAGTGTTGTTATGAGTTTAAGATAGCTGGTTACAAGATAGTAGTTATAGTATGTATGAAAATTAGTTAATGCCGATTTAACAACAAGGACACTCTTAGGTGCTAATGATGTGTCAATGATCCAAATGGCGGATGTTGGTGTCGGCATATGCGGACAGGAAGGGCGCCAAGCTGTCATGGCATCAGATTTTGCAATGGGACAGTTCAGATTTCTAAAAAGATTGCTTTTGGTGCACGGCCATTGGAATTATCAACGCATGGGTTATTTAGTTCTCTACAACTTTTACCGCAATGCAGTCTTTGTCTTTATGCTTTTCTGGTAATTGCCCGTAAATAATCATACATCCATCTTTACAGTTAACACACGTATAATCTACAATTCTTATCTTGTCTTCAGGTACATATTATGCGCAGCTTTCTCAACAACATCTGCACTTACTGATTGGAGCAGTGTATTTTACTCAGTAATTTACACTTCTGTTCCTACAATTATAGTTGGAATTCTGGATAAAGACCTAAGTCATAAAACACTTATTCAGTACCCTAAGTTATATGAAGCCGGGCACAGGCATGAAAGTTACAACAGTCGCCTTTTTTGGATTATGATGGCCGACACAATATGGCAAAGTTTTGTTCTTTTTTGTGTACCCAGATTTGTCTTTAAGGAAAGCACGATTGATATTTGGAGCATGGGTAGTTTGTGGACTGTTGCTGTAGTGATATTAGTGAATATACACTTGGCAATGGATGTTCAAAGATGGGTACTTTATACTCATATCTCAGTTTGGGGTTCGGTTGCAATGGCGTTTGCCTGCGTAGTGGTTCTGGACTCGATACCTGTTTTCCCTAACTATGGGTTAGTTTTACTCAACTCTGATTACATTTTTATTAGATCTTCAAGTTAAAATATTGATAAGTAGGCGCGTTTGCAGCTTGGTTCGGCCGGTTATGATGAAGTTTTGGCCTTTGGGACGAACTTTTAACTACGATGCAACCAAACCGGGCGGGTTGGGTGGATTGGCTGGCCCGAGCGGTTTTAGTAGTTTAACAATTTGGTTTTGGCGGTTTGAACCGATTTCTTATTTTTTATTTTGGTCAAAATTCTGAGCTTTTATTTAAAATTTAAAATGATAAATATGGTTCATGACTATAATACATATACACAACTATCTATTCTGGAAATTGAAATTAAAAAAACAAACAGAAAAGGTTTAAACGGTTGGTTCTGAACCATTGGCCAGCCATTAAACCGCCAAACTGTGAACCGAATCACATAAATCTTAAATCAGCCGAACCATCCGACTTGCTCGGTTAGGTTGGATTAATGATTTATGAACACCCCTAATTATGGAACTAATGTTATATTCAAATTGTCAGGACAATATATGAATTGGGAAAACAACCTACATATTGGCTCTCGATTGGGTTGATAATAGTGGCTGCGTTGCTTCCTCGGTTTATAGTTAAATCTATGCACAGAATGTTTTGGGCTTCGGATCTCCAGATAGCTAGAGAAGCTGAGATTTTAAGAAAAAGACGCTTATTTTATGGGCCATGGAAATCGGGTTAGCAAGCTTTGGACATTTTGGTTTCATGAAAGATCCCAGGTTCATCCGTTTGTGCGTCCCCATTGATTTTCATATATAGAGGATGGTAGTAAGTAAGCTCGCTTCTTCGTTTTGATATAATGCGTGTATATCTAGGAGGTTTTTTGGTTTAAGGGTATGGGAATGTGTATGATTCCTTATATGGGGTGTTTGGTTGATAGGTAAGCTTACAAAATTAGTAGTGACTAATGAGACCCACAAATTCGGGTCTGTTCAAGGGTATGAAGATTTCATTCCGGTCTATTATCAAACCTGATGAAGGAGAAATGAAGAAAGGGAATTTTCAAGAAACAGGCGTGCAGGTTGCTTTTGGAAATATGCGCATCGTGGGCCATCAGTGTGACATGGCAGGCATTGTCCAAGGTAGAAAGGACAGGAGAACGAGGTATATAACCGTTTTATGTAAAGTATTTTTGGGACCTCCCCTTGTAATAGTTCAAAGGAACTTTCATTGTTACTTAGACGGCTCTTTGATACATGGAGAAAGCTTTTCGACTGTGACCAAGTGAATAGGCTCAGTGATATATGCAGTAAGATGATGGGTCTGAACGACTGGCTCTTCAGACTCGGAGAACCTGAATGGGAAGGTCTACCTATGGTCACATTTTCGCGTTTTATAAGCATAGATCTATAAGTAAATAGTTAGTAGAACCTGGTGTTCTTGGTTTGAATTCGTTTTGGGTATGGTTTCTAACCAACTGGTACGTATCTGCGGTCGTTTTAAGCGTGTTATTTAGTCACCTTATCTCATGAAAACAGAGTCCTTAAGGTCGTATAATTTTGCAGCTAATAACATATAATCTATAAAAAAGGCAGAAAGATGTAAAAGGCTAGCTAATACGAGTCCATTTGACGTTAAAATTGTCAGTGAGAAATACGGGTCGTTGTAAACTAAATACAAGAACAACTTTCGAGAAAAAGAATCCAATCTATATTACAAATATATTTCTAATATAGTCTCTTATTTTTTAAGTTGTGAATCCACCTTACAATTCACCTTAACACATTGTAACACACACGGTATTAAAACTAGTACGATGCAAGTTAAAGTAAGCATATCTGTTTATACAAACCATTGATTTGCTTAATAGATGACACAAAAACTAAAGGAGTTGGGTAATTGGCCCAACGACTGAAACAAATATCATGTGGTTTAAGAAGCCTGAATGCCAATAATGGTTCCTTAGTTATCAATTAATTTAACATAAACCCCCAAAGTTGCGTATCTATATTTTTGGTCCAAATTTGACATTTCTTGGCTTTTTTGTCAAACGAGATATAAACACCCATGCGGTGAGGTTGTTAATGACATTAGTGTGGTTACAGACATTTGTGGACTTCGTTATATGCATTATGATGATGACATGTAATGTGGTACGTAAAGGAAATGTGTCTAACTGTAGCGGATCGTTTTGGAAAAAAAAAAAAAAATAAAAGAACAGTATTATGTCTCACACATTGCAACATAATAATTTGAAAAATAAAAAAGCCAAATTTTTTAAGGAAAAGTAAAAAAAAAGGAAAAAAAAACGAAAGGGAAAAATAAAATGCAAGAGAAGATCGGAGCACATGATCACCAAACTTCAAGAAGGAATAGCCTAGCACTTCAATTTTGATGTTATAATCCCAATCAAAGTAATTTATACACCAACAAAATTCTAAAAGTTAAAAAAAGGAAATTATTATTGAGAACCAATGAGATAAGGACATGTGATAGACGGTGAGAATCTCACTAACCTTTCTTATTAAAATCTATAGTATCTAATAAAAAAGTTTTATTTTGCCGCTTTTCACTCTTTTTACCCATATTTTTACCACATGTCATTACTCTAGTATCCTCAAATCATTTTCCTTCAAAAAAGGTTTATAATAATTTAAACAGTAAAATTGATTTCTCTTTCTTATTAAAGATCAATTTTATTAATTGCAATATTTCTCTCTCTAATCTAGATTTTTTAAAATCAAAGTATCGTTTTAAAATTAGGTTTTATTAAGAAAATAAAAAATCACATCATTTTATTAAAACAAAACTAATAATTTTTTTATATAATATGAAATTTTCAAAAATACTAAACCTTTTTGAAATAAAATATTTTAAATCGGTCCTTTTTTAGATTATAAAAAAGGTGAATTATTCTAAAAACAATCTTATTAAAATAACCAGAATAATTACAGATCAAAGTTTTTAATAAATGAGATATTTATAAAAATATTTCTTATAAAAGAATCTTAAAATGAATGTTTAAAAATGAAACTATTTAGATAAGATAGTTAAAAAAATAATATAACTAGATAAGATAGTTAAAAAATAACATAACTATTTTATTTTCTTGAACAATTACGTATATATATTTCATATCTTATATTAAAATATCCTACTGTAAATCTTTATTTTTATTACTAACTATAATTCGTTTAATGAATGAGTTTCTAGCCTATCTATCTATATATGGATTTGTCTATCTGTCTATCTATGTATCTATAATAAAGAAAGAATAAGATAAGACGTGATGTAATCGCAAGACTAATCATACTAACTTTCTCATTTCTCTCCATTATTAAAACTAATATTGAATACTAATAATATTACTCATACCATTTTTAAATTAAAAAATGTATAATTTAATAAATTGAAAAATCTATTTTTTAAATTAAAAACACACTTTTTAAAAACAAAGAAGCAACAAACTTTTAAAAAAAATTCGTTTTACTTAAAACAAAATATTTAATAACCACAATATTTTTTATAAAATAAAAGTTTAAGAAAAATACATTATTGTTTATTTACTTAAAGTAGTTTTTATACATAACTGTAATCATATATTATCTTCATGCATAGTTTTATAATTCATAAGTTTTTTGACTAATTATTTTATAATTTATTTATTCAATCCGTGTAATACACGATGTACTAACCTAGTATAGTTAATATTTATGTCTTTGCATATATAATTATATCGACATAATATAAATGGGTGGCAAATCTAACAATGTTACTAATGGTATATGGTCGTAAATATATACTAAACAGTTTAATCAAATATGCATTTAAATAAGAATGTAAAATAAATAAGAGTAAATTGTTATTTTGTCCTCTAGTTTTGATTTGTTTTGTTATTTTCATCTAGAAAGAATTTTTTTTTTCTCTTTTGGTTCACTTTTTAAAACTGCTATTTTCATCCAATCTCATTAGTCAAGTTAATTTGGGTGTTAAGTTTCATTTAAATGATGGGTAATAACGTCTTTATACATTGTTTTAATTTAATAATCACAAATTAACATTTATCTTTTAATAAACCCTAGAACATATTGAGTTAGAATTGCCTGATGTTCAAAGTGCTCTAATCTTGAAACTTTGCTCCACAACCCATCAAAGAAATCGGAGAAAACCACTTAGAGCATTCACAATCCATCCAATATCCCATCCTTATAATTAAACTAAAAACATCTATTTTTTCTCTCTTTTTTCAATTAAATAATATTTTTTCATACTTTTATCATTACCTTTTCTCTCTCATTCACTCACAACACTTTTAAAAATATTGAAAAAATATGAGGGTTGTACCGTGATTCCCCAAATATAGAGAATCACAGTACAACCTTATAAATTTTCTTTCTCCTTCACTCACTGCACCCACTCACATAAAAAATAGGGAACGAACTGTGAATGCCCTTACTTTCTTCAAGGAAATGAAGATCGGTGATAACCCAACAAAAAGAAAAGCCAACACTTCGGTTAAAGTGATTTGGAGGCCTATGTTTAATATGCTAATAAGCATCATTTGGTCAAATAAGCCAAAGAAGAAAGAGAATCGGTTGTTAGTTGTGGAATTTATGAACAATGGAACTTTGTAGGATACCCTTCGTCCGATGAGTTGTTCACTTTGCTAAACCGATCGATACCCTTCATTCATCGACGGAATTTCAACGCGCCTCGTGGACTCCCACGAATCTTGGTGGTCGTTGTCGATCCATATGAGCAAAGCAAAGGTTTAGCTCTATGGCAAAACACTCGAGTATGACAACAATAATAGAGTCAAACAATGGAATCCAGCAGCCAATTCCATCTCAATATTTTCTTGGGTTTTATAAAAGATAAAATCTTTGAGATTATTAAATTAAAACAATGTATAAAAACATTATTACCCTTTATTTAAATGAAACTTAACACCCAAATAACTTAACTAACGATATTTAAATGAAAATAACAAGTTTTTAAAAGGTCAAGGAGCCGAAAGAAAAAAAATATCCTTTTAGATGAAAGTGACAAAACAAATTAAAACTCGAGGATGAAAATGACAATTTACGCAATAATAATTAGTAAACGCTATCGTATTATTATAAAATAATATACTGACAATGATATACATTGAAATAAAATACTGATTACATAGAGGATTAATGTTTAAAAAACAAACTTGGATAGTGATAATATGCTTAAACAACAGGATCCAGTGATCCACTAACACAGTAACACCCTACGCCTCGAGTGGGTGTTGGATAACGGTTCACATGCCAATATAACAACTTCTAATAATAAAACAGATTTTTATTAAATGGGAGTTTATAGTTATCTCCACCACTGCCACCTTCACTGATTTTCATTTCTAGACATTATATAATTACATATAATATTTTCAAAAAAAAAATATAATTACATATAATATATTAAAAAACAACTTAATATTTTTTTTGAATGACCAACATACACTTTATTATTATTCCACCAATATGAAATGCCAAGTATGATACTTGATACCCATACAATCCACCATATTACATTACCAAAACAAAACAGAAAGAAAACTACCAACCCCAATGCATAATCAAGCAAACCACATCGGAACGACACTACCCAAACTTAAATAACATTAAATTTCTTCCAATCATCCCACGATAATTGAGGTTGTTTGGACCTGCACTTGATCCACAGATATCCCAAAGCCTTTATTTCTTCAATTGCACTGTGAATTGACGAATCGGTACCGTTGAACATCATGTTGTTTCTGATGTTCCAAATACACCATATACCCGTCAACACCAGCGCATGAAACATCTTTTGTTTTTTCTTCGAACCAGGGAAAAACTTATACATATCTAACAAATCCCGAGTCCCGAACGCGTAGAAAGGCTGAAATTTACACCATTGTGAGACAATATTCCAAACAAGACTAGCAAACTCACATGAAACAAACAGATGATCACTAGTCTCCGGATAATCACCACAAAACACGCATAAAGATGACCCGACTGTTACACCTCTTGACATCAATCCGACTCGAGTAGGAAGGCGGTCTAGTTCCGCACGCCAGGCCAAGATTCCCACTTTCTTTGGCACCCAATTATTCCACGCAAAGTTATACACAGGAGCAGGATTATCTGAAGACCGTAAATATCTTTTAAGATTGCACACCGATAAGCATCCGTTATCCTCAAGAGCCCACCTCCATGTATCATGATGTTCCGTAGCTAGGATCGGGTTGAATGAGAAGATAAGCGACGTAAGCTGATGTAATTCATTTTGCTCAACAGAAGAACATAATGCCCGTTTCCACCTCCACGCGAAAGGACCCGAAACCGTCCCCAAATTTTGCAGTATTCTATCCGCCACTACACACCCTTTATATTTTTCATTCTTGAAAAGAGCGGGAAACGCAAAAGCTGGTAGTTCCTGCCCTATCCAAGTGTCCAACCAGAAAAACTTACCTGTTCCATTCCCTATCACCCCAGTAATAGATTTACTTAAGTCTATCCCAACTTGGAGAAACTCATCCTTCACACTATAAATCTGCTTCCAAGGACCCGGGTTTGATACTCTTGCCGGAATGTCACACCAATTTCTAGAATTACGATGAATACTCCAAACCACCTTTCTCCATAACCCATCTCTTTCCACTTTAAACCGCCACCACCACTTTGCTAGCATAGCCACATTATTTTCTTTTAAAGAACCGAAACCGAGACCGCCACTATCAATAGGTGCAATCACCTTATCCCAAGCAATCCATTTTATTTTTGACTTATCCTCTACACCGCCCCAAAAGAATTCTCTCCTAATTCTTTCCAATGTCTTAATAACTTCCACCGGTGCTTTGAATAATGAGAAGAAATATGTTGGCAAAGCATTCAGGACTGATTTTATTAGTGTAACACGCCCTCCAAATGACATATGTTTAGCTTTCCAAAGGGATAGACGATCACGGAATATATCAATGATTGGCCTCCAATTCTTTATTAGGTTCATATTCGCACCCACAGGAAAACCCAAGTACTTGAAGGGGAACGAACCCACTTTACAATGTAAAATACTAGCCATGTCAACAAAAGCATTTCCATCAACCTCCACACCAAATACACTACTCTTAGACAAATTTACCTTAAGACCGGAAGCCAAGTAAAAACATCTCAAAATCCTACACAAGTTACGGGCATTAAATCGAGACCAATCACATAGGAATACCACATCATCAGCGTACATAAGATGAGATAATAAAGGACCATCCACTGTACACTTCAATCCGTGGATGATACCAACCGAACAGGCCTTTTTCACAACACCAGACAAGGCTTCCATTGCGATGACGAATATAAACGGGGACAGAGGATCTCCTTGTCTAAGGCCACGCTGACATTCAAATTCTTAAGTAGGTGATCCATTAATGAGCACCGAAGATCTAGCCGTAGTAACCGTGGCCATGATCCACTGTCGCCATAGAGTAGGAAAGTTCATTTGAGCCATAATGGAATCTAGGAACTCCCAGTTAAGAGAATCATAAGCCTTATGGATGTCAATTTTGAAGAACATTCCTTGCCTTTTTGATTTCCTTAAACATGCAAGTATCTCGTTTAGTATCAACGGACCATCCATAATACTCCTACCCGCCAGAAAACCCGTTTGCTCCACATAAATAAGTTTACTAATGACACCTTTTAACCTATTAACCAACACCTTTGCAATGACTTTATTGATACACCCAATAAGACTTATAGGTCTAAAATCTGATGGCATCTTTGGATCTTTTAACTTGGGAATAAGAGCAAGAAAAGACGCGGTACAGCTTCCATTCAACCCAGCCCCATGAAAAAAGGAGTCAAATAACTGCATAAATTCATCTTGCAAGCCCGGCCAAAAACGTTTGATGAAAGTAAAATTAAAACCATCGGGCCCCGGAGCCCGATCCCCAACACAGTCCCATACAACGTTTTTGACTTCCAACAAAGTGAATGGAATCACCAATTTATCAACATCAACTTGAGATAAAGCAGTGAGATTCGGGCACAAAAGTTTAGGCTTATTGCGCATCGGTTCCTTAAACAAGGTGAAGAAGAACTCAAAAAACTTTTCCTTGATTACGACCGGATTAGAAATCCACTCTCCATCCACTTCCAGTCCATTAATTCTATTACTGGATATATTAGAATTAATGATCCCGTGATAAAAGGACGAATTCTCATCTCCATCTATAGCCCACCTTACCCGAGACTTTTGACGAGAATCTTTTTGCTTTAACCTTTCATAATTAAGGACAAAACTCCTGCACTCCGTTCGGACATTCAATTCATTTTCCATCAAATCCCTAGATTCCGCCAATCGTTCTATCTCCGCAATCTTATTTTTCATCTCCAAATATTGTCCCTGTCGAACCACATTATTCGACTTGATCCATTCCTTGATACGGTTTTTTAACCAAAAACCACCTAATTTTAGTGGCTAAACGCAGCCCTTCGTTTCCTGAAAATCTAAAAGAGTGACACAGGTTGAAGACAAAATCAGAAAAACCTGGGACTTCCAGCCAAGAATTATAAAATCTGAAAGGGATATGACCAAAATCTGAAGCTGTAGTAGACAACAATATAGGCGAGTGATCGGAGCAATTGCGATCCAAAGCAGTAACAATCGCCGCAGGCCACAAGTTCAGAAACTCCATACACACAAGAAACCGATCAATTTTACTTAGGCTACTTCCATTATCAGACATGTATGTAAACTTTCTACCCTCATATTATACTCCGACAAGGCAGCTTCCATAATAAAATCATTAAATCGACTTGCATTTGCCAATACAAACTCCGAATTCCGACGTTCAGATTGTAACCGGACGTCATTGAAATCCCCTCCGAATATCCACAACCCATTCCGTGAGCCTTTAGTTAACAGTAATCGGTTCCATAGGTTTTGCCTTTCCCGGGGGTCGTTTGGAGCGTAAACATTTACAATATTAAGGTTAATACCCGTGGCCATCAATGTACCAGAAATAACCAAGAAATTCCGATCTTTGATGCAATTTTCATACCGAAACACAAAAGGATCCCACAGGCAAGCTAGACCCCCCGATCTCCCCATCGCATCTACTGTTGCAATCTCGAAAGCACTTCTACCCCAATATGAGTTAAAACTGAACGAATTCGAATTCTCCAATTTTGTCTCCTGAATTGAAATAAAATGAACCCCATAGCTTGACTTCAACCCCCTTATACATTCTGATTTTCTCAGATCCCTAACCCCCCTCAAATTAATTGATAAAAAATTCATGAGGAACCGATAGCACCACCTTCTCCAATAATAATGTTGCCAATCTCCTTATCAAAGCCATTCAATTGGAAACCAACTAAACTACCAACCTGTGAAGTAGCCAAAACCTCAGCATCAAGATCCGACGCCATCTGATCCATAGGGGAATTAGAGCGATTCCCAGGAGCATCCCCGATTACTGAAGCCTCTAACGCCTCCTGATTGACCGCGTCGTCAGTTTGATTTCCCCCGTCATCAGCACCAATTTCCGAAGAACCATAGTGTTTTCCGGCCGGTGAATTGAGATCAATAAGAGAAGAAATAGGATTTGGTAGATCAAGGGCGGGCCGAGTTAAAGGCCCCTGAGTAGATCCAATAGAGGGTGGGCTGTGAAGTTCTCTTCCCCTTTTGCCAAGTTTAGACTGAGTATTTGGGCCAGAGGCTTGATTGGAGCCGAAGCCGAAATCAATTTGATTAGAGTGAACCCCACTATTCGGAGAGGACCGTGCATGCAAAATTGGAGTTTGAGTGTAGGTCCCACCATCATTGTAAAAACCAGCATTATTATTGTTATTAATGGTAAATGGCGGCGGAGGTAAGTTCCCATGCACGTCGTTCCGATCTACCATATCTTCAGTAGGGAACTCTTGGTTTTCCTCCGGCACCATTGATCGACCCTTAAGCTTCGGGGATAACCGACAGGTTTCCGGCTGAAACTCTTGCCGGAATTCACCATCCTCCAAATCATCTTGAACCATATCGTCCACTGTATTTTTGTTATAACGATTAGAAACTACTGGATCATCAACATTAAATTCCGGCACCCAATCAAAAGAAGTCTCTGTAACCCAAACTGGATGAATTTGATTCTTCCAAACAATATTAACTACCTCCTGAATCATTTGTTTCGAATCGGTAGATACACAACATTGACCACCCGAATTGTCCGAAACTTCCCATGAGAAGTCGGAATTGTCCACCACCTTACCAAACAAACTCTCGATCTGGTCATACAACGAACTATCTCTTATTTGTAACGGACCACCAAAGATCTTTATTCTAGTAATCCTTTCAAATGGAATTGGTTCGCCACGCCAAAGAGACTCTGCATCAAAGAACTCCGACCAAATCTCCGACTTCTTACTCAGGAATTCATTTGCAGAAGACTGATCATGGAACGAGATAAGAATCTTAAGACCCCCCACATAAGATACACCGACATTTGCAAAACCTTCTTTAGCCATAATATGCTCGGACACTGTAATGGCTTTAAGGTTTTTAGCCGTGGCGATGATAGATCTATTGACACAATGAAGTGGATAACTTGCACCACCACTAGTGACTGTGATGGTCTTTAATTTCGATGCTTCCGGATGGCCTTTATTCTGAACCGCATCCTTGAACGAGTATCCCGTTTGAACACCAGAAAGCCCCCTGAACGAATTGTTTCCATGATTAACCGGAGTGTCCGTATTGACTTTTGGTTTCCAAGCTCTCTCAAACAACAAACCAGTAGGATACGATATCTTATTATGGTTTTTGTCATATTTTGGCAGAGACACTGTCAATTTAGCGTGAGAAACAACTATAGAGTTTAAAGCCGACAGCATTTCATCCACGTTTGTGACCCTCACAAACCGTACAAAGCCAAAAAATTCTTGTTAGCATCCTGTCTTTTAGCGATATAGGCATCAGAGATCCTTCCACACGGTTGAAAAACTTTCCACAGCGCTTGTCTAGTTACACCATCAGGAATATTCTGCACAAAAAAGGTTACTTCCGTACATTTTCCTTCGTTTCTCCGGCGGTTTCTCCGACGAACATCCGTCCATGGTTGCGCACGCTCACCTCCCTCCCTCTCTCTCCATCCTTAAATTTATCGTTGTTTTATGAAAGATCCAAAAAAAAAAAACTTAATATTAAAAAACAACTTAACAACTACAATATATTTTTAATTTTCACATTTTGAACACCAGACTTTAGGTTTATATAGATTAAACACAAATTATTAATTTAATATTTATTTATGCTTAAACACAAATGATTATTTGACCCAATACAATTTTTACTTAAAAAAACTAATTTTTATGTTCGTATTAGTAGGTAAGTGTCTATACGAGTGTGATCAAATATAAAACTTCCCTTTTAATATACGTTTTGAGATGATTTACATTTCGACGTCGCTTACGTTTTGAGGCAAGTTTTATTCAGAAATGAGTTGGGTCAAACATAAAACATTTTCATTTGACTGTATAAATCCGAGTTACTCTCCGTTTCAAGATGAGTTTAGTTTAGAAACGAGTCGGGACGATTTTAATCTGTGTTTTTTTAATGTACGCTATTGATTTGGTATACGTTTCGTCATATTTTTGTATGGAAAAGAGGCAGGTTAAGAATTAGGTTTTCGTTCAACCGGTATAAATTTGAGTTACTGATTTACGGTTCGACGAAAACTCCAAGACAGGTCGGTTCGACTGTTGGTTTATACTTTATCATGTAGCGTACGGCAACGAGCTTGCCGTAAAAAACTATTGGCTTTAATACATTAATGTACGTACGTAGGCTATCTCCAACATTATAATTAACAAACAAACACTTCGAGGATTCCAATGCTTTGTACAAAACAGGCTAGATATCCCTCTCAATTTGACACAATCAAGGGACAATATTTTAACATTGTGATTTCAGTGTTGTCATATTTTTAAAGTTTAAATCTATCTTTAATCTTTATCATCTCATCTGGGTCAAATTCTCTTCCTCAGATTTTGATTTAAACCAAAAGATGACAGTTGGGACGTTAAGGTTTGTGATCTGTGTTTGGTTTCTGTTTATGTGTGGATCATGTTTGTGCAGATTTGTAGTCAAAAACAGCAGTTTGAAGGTATCTTCACCTGAGAATTTAAAAGGTACATATGAATGTTCAGTTAGTAACCTTGGTGTTCCACAACATGGAGGAACATTAACTGGTGTTGTTGTTTATCCAAAAGTTAATCAAGATGCTTGCAGCAGTTTCATTCATGAATTTTCCTTTAAAACCAAGATTCACGTAGGCAGCCTTCCGGTTATTCTACTCGTCGATAGCAGAGGTAATAATACCATATGATGTGTCGAATAAGGTTTATTTCAGAACACTAAATTATCACGAGAACTAGAAGAATAAACCTAAATTTAGAATTTCTAATCTATGGTTCATAGTTTTCAGAAAGATGAATAAACATTGCATTTCAACCACTTCTTTATATTGATTTTTTTTTAATTTGGCAGATTGTTACTTTACTTTGAAGGCAAGAAATGCACAAAATGCAGGGGCTGCAGGTATTCTTGTTGCATATGATGAGTTCTTGACCACTATGTATGTTCCCGAAGAAGTAGACTACGGATATAATATGGAAAACCTGACCATCCCTTCGGCGTTCATTAGCAGATCGCTTGGCGATTCAATAAAGAAAGCCTTATACAATGGTGAGTTTGTACGCGTGAATCTTGAATGGACAGAAGCATCCACTCATCAAAATGAGCAAGTTGATTATATGAACAAGAGTGTTGATCAGTGTCAATCAAATTGTGATGATCAGATAGATGAAAATGAATGGGATGTTAATATCCCCACTGATCAGTTTATATGGCGTTTGATGCTCAAATCCACCCCATTCTGGGGATTTCTGATGCTGAACATGAAGAGATGGATGATATTATTATGGGAAAATGGGATCATAGAAAGTGTCTTGAAAATGTATAAACTCTAAATGATATACTGCCTCTGAAATCTATCATCAGATGATTCAAAATCACACTTTCTTTCGAATTTATAAGTTTTTTTTGTTTTTTTTATCTTATGTTATTTTTTAGTTTAGGCTTTTTGGTTTTTATTTT
This sequence comes from Flaveria linearis, assembly GCA_024085815.1. Classification (NCBI taxonomy): domain Eukaryota; kingdom Viridiplantae; phylum Streptophyta; class Magnoliopsida; order Asterales; family Asteraceae; genus Flaveria; species Flaveria linearis. Next base: position 25,184,430 of record CM044003.1, read on the forward strand.
TGTTATTTTTAATTCAGTCGTGTGAAAGTTTACATCTCAAGTGTAAAATCGACACAAGAAACCCGTATTTATACTAAAAAACTTGATTATCATACATATGTAGGTTAATCTTGATGGGTCAGTCTCAAGTCAACTCAAATGGATCACGAGTCACTTTTGATTATGGAAGTATTGTGTTTAGATTACGGGTTTGAATTTATTTATTGAGTTAGTTTAATGGAGTACCGGCCTTCGTGGGTAGTTTTCCTTAGTTTACTATACATGAGGCGACTGCTTAGAGCATTCACATCCTATTCTTCATCTGCATCTCTACAATTACATTAAAATTACTATTTTTTCTCTCTTAATTTCAATTAAATAGCACCTTTTAACACATTTATTATTACATTTTTTTCTCCTCTACTCACAATCACTTTCAAAAAATTTTAGAAAATTAATAGAGATGAACAATATTTTATCAAATATAGAGATAAACAGTAACATGTTCTCTATCCTCCACTCACAACAAATTAAAACCGTTCTCTATAATATAAAGAATAACACTCACAAATATATAGAGGGTGAATGCTCTTATATAGGTAAGTTTTGAATGCGAATATAAGTAAGAGTGAAAAGTGGTAAATCAGATTCTCTTGTTTGTGATTTTTTTGATTGCGTATTCAAAAATTGGTTTCATAGAAGGTGAAAAAAAAAAGTTGTGGTCTAAGAGTTGGAAGAAAGGAATCGAAAAGAGCAAGGTTAGCTAGAAGAAAGATTTGGATCGTAAGAAGCGAAGTTAGGCAAGCAAGAAAAGACAACAACAAACCGAACCAAGCAAGAGAGCAAGAATGAGGGTTTGAAAGCAAGCATCAAAAGACAACAATCAACAAGCAAGAGTGGTTCGAATCAAGCAAGACAAACAACAAATTTAGCAAGAAAACCAATTATGGTAATAGTAAGAAACATAAGAATGAAAGGCAAGCAAGAAAGAAAAAAGTAACAGTATCAACATCATGATTAAGGGGGTGAATATATATTAATCTTTATGAATTAGTCGGGTCAAGTTAAATCAAATGGGTCATGGGTCAAGTTGACCATGGAAGTAACGTGTCTAGATTATTGGTTTGATTTATTTCATTAGTCGAGTTAGTGGATTAGTGTGGTTAGAGGGTAGTTTTTATTTGTTTACTATATATAAGTTTACTTATATATAAGTTTTGAAGTATGAATAAAAGCAAGAGTTGAAAAATAGTAAATCATATTGTTTTTTTTTTCTTTTCTTTTCTTTTTTTATTGTATTGAGGCCTATTCAACATACAAGACTTTAAACCAACTCAAATACTCTAATTTAAACAATAGAAAGAGGTTTAATACGACGTGTATTTTTGCTACGAAGTGTATTTTTGCTAAAAAGTGTGAGAAGACACAATGTGTTAAAAAATCATAAAAAAAATTATATCTCACAATTTAAATTGAATTTCAGAAAAGTAATTTCGAGTTTTTGTTCCCCCTACTTGTCCTCACTAAGAAACAAATAAGCAAAAAAAAAAAAATAAAAAAATTAACATTTTTTTATTGTGCCATTTATAAAAGATACAATGACATCATTGTGTGATTATGAAAGACATAATGACGTCATTGTGTCATAAAAAGACATAATGAATTTTTTTTTAATTTTTTTCTAAAAGAGGACGAAAAGAGAAATAGAGACTTCGAAGTACTTTTTAAAATTCAATTTAGATTGTCAGATATAATTTTTTATGATTTTTTTAGTCTCATTGTGTTTTCTCACACTTTGTAGCAAAAATACACTTTATAGAATAACTTCACCCTAAACAATAAATAGCTTAAACACCTAAAGATTTGCGACTGCCAAATCTTTCCATAACTACCAAAAATAAAGACTCCAATATTCCTATTGGTTATCTTTTTTCTTGAACGGCTAATTGGATTACTAACGTGCCATTAATCTACCTAATCATCTCCATTACTTGAGTATGCAAACCGAGGCCATATGTAGGAGGAAACTTATAATAGGTGAGAGAAAACCCGTCGGCCTAACCTAAAACCCTTTTTCATATCACAGATAGGAGTTGAAATCAAAACCTTCCTCTATTTTAATAAAGTCTTGGGGAGTCTTGGGGTCCCTTATCTCAATCACTTAGACTAAGGATCATTGGTCTATTGGTTGTCTAATCCTTATTTGAATGTATCAATATTAAATCTAAAATTCACCCTCTTATTTTTTTTATATTTACCATCATAGTTTGTAGGTTCATCATCTTTTAAATTTAACTTGGTTTCCTTGTTCTTTGGTTTTGATTTTGGATATTCATATGCTAAGTGACCAAACTCTTCATGATCTGGCACATCATCCTTTCGGCTCTCCTCTTTCACCTTAATCCTGTTGATTATTACCCTCACGGCCCATACATGTTCCATAGTTTCTGCCCGTCCACGGAATTGTTGGAGACAATCACAACCATCAGTCTTCCTTTTAATAAGTTTATCATCACAAGTGAACAATTGTGACAACGCGTAATTTCAGGTCAATACCCGGCCCGACTTAGTCATAATAATGCATATTTTACATGAGTTTTAATTGAGCTTAATTATTTAAAGTCATTTCATGCGTTACAAAATTTCATGCATAACATTTTATGCATCGGTGATTCGGCGTAATTACCACTTTTACACGCGGTACAACCGGCGCACATGAACGTTGATGGTAATTAATATATATGTACTAAATAGATATTATATCCGGAACGAATCCTTTTAACGCGACTACTAGATACATGATGTATCATTAATATATCATCGATATTGAAATACGTAATATTATTTAAGCTCTTATAACATTTTAAAGTATTTTAAAAAGTAAAAAGTAAAAACATACCTATAGTGTAACAAATACCATCTAAATACCAAATACTACTCAAAATAAAATAAAACCCCTATTTCCCTCCCTTGAAACCGTCCACCCCACCCATCACCTCACTATTCTTCTCTTCTCTTTTCCATACAAATTCGCAAGTTGTATAAAGCTTTCTTTTGACTTGGAAAAGTTGAATCATATCATTTTTATGTAACTTTTTCTACCATTATTAAAAACATTATGTTGCTTTACCATAAATTACCATTTCTTCCTTCATAGAATAAACATAATGTGATTTAACTATGAGGACAAATGACAAGAATTTGTGGATGTTAAAAGCAAGAACTCATCCACAATTCACCTACACATTTCACCAACTTCCTTCTCTTCTCTCATCCATTCAAAAATTTGGCCAAGGCTTCATCACCACCATCTCATTCCATTTTCAACTCATTTTCTAACAATCTTGTATGATCAAGTGCCATTGTTGAAGACCAAATGATTTTGAAGCTTCCAAGCATCCTACATCAACCCTTCTATCTTTATTTGCTTGTTTTTTTAGTAAGAACACTCTTTTTTTGTTTATATATCTTTTATTTCATTATATTATTCACCTACTAGATCATATGTAACAACATTCATCTATAAAAAATCATTCTTGTTAAAAATGATATTTTTACCAATAAAGAGTTTCAGGGATAATATTCCATATAAAATATTTTAACATGAACTAAATAATGATTTTTGTTCTTAAAAGTAAATATTCATAGATTCATGTTTGACCAAGTTACTAGTTGGTGATTTTGTAAAAAGTCTTAAAGGTTGTTAAAACTCAAGAAAAACTACAAAGGGTTATATTAGGGTTAGGGGATTTTAAATATTTACAAGTATTATTATGAATACTTATATATATATTCTTCAAATTATACTTTGTTAGAGAGTGGTAATATATTATTATAAAAGTTGGGTTATAACTAGATGACAATGTAATCAAATTTATAAGCATGGTTAAATATATATAAACATGAGATTTTAAAAGGAAAAAATATAAACTTCATAACTAAATATTATGTTAGTTTAAAGGATGTTAAGATGGTTAGTAGATGACTTTTAACAAAGATGACACATGCTTTAGTTATTTTGACATGGGACATAGATTACAAATTTATAGATTTTATGACATAGATATTAAGTTAGTTAAAAAAAGATGAGTTTAGATATGTTGGTAAAATAGCTAATGTGACTAAGGATCTTGAAAAATATATTTTACTTTACAATGTACCAACATTACTTAATAAGTTAAAGAAACTCTAATTTAATATATGATAAAAAAACTAGATAAAATAAAATAATAATCCTACTAAAAAATAATTAAATAATTATTTTATGAGTAAATACATATATTTATACATAGATTGTAAAAAAATAAAAACTAGTGATTTTCCTTAAATGTTAATATTTCAAATTGTGCTCCAATTAATATAATACATAATTAATTTCTGGACACTTGAGTCATTTCTCGGGTCGAGTTAAAATAATATTTAATTACCCAAATAATATGTCAACTTCAAGATACAAAGGTTTTTGAACACTTTCAAGTGAAGTACAATTTATTAAGGTTTTTAAACACTTTTAAGTGAAGTACAATTTATTAATATTTTCTAAGTAATATATATATTTCACACATATCCATCTTGTGTCATCAACGAGTCGTTGAGTCAAACACTTTGTTATCAAGTATGTGAATAAAATAGTTACAGACTCATCTTACATGTAGGAGCAATTAATTAGACATAAGTTGCCTTGATTGTTCTAGGGCAAACTTACTTTGTATTTTCCCGAGCACTTTGGATACTTATAGATTTTCACATCCGATCCACTTTACAGATGAGTTTCACGGCCCTATTTTTACTTATTTTCCTTTTGGGGGAGATTACATGCAAATTATTATTTTTTGGGCACATTTATTTGTCAATGATTTCACATGTTATATAAGTTGTTTACTTATCGTATGAAGTCCCCTGTTATCGGAGCGTTAGTTTATTTCTTAAAATGAGGTAATCATGGATAGTATTATTGGTTTGAATACCCCCACCCAAATTATTTACCGTAACCTTGACTGGAGGTCTAAACGGATGCATTATTAGCCTGTTCACCCCTGTGCTTACGGTAGGCACGAGTAAGGACAATCTATTACAGTTACAGTCTAACTTCGGTTGCGGTGTTTATATAATGTTGTAGTATTGTATGATCGTTAATTAAATCATGGAAAGACATGTGGTCCATTACACTGTTTACTATTACTTTAAAGCCTGTGAACTCACCAACTTTATGTTGACATATTTTCATGTATGTTTTCTTAGGAATCTGACATTTGCATCAAGTTAAGCTAGCATGGACCACATCGTATTTCGGGCCATTCATGTTGCTGGAACATTTATTTATGTAATTCTCGTGTTTTGAAAACAATTTACATTAGCTCTCCGGCTTTCACAATTCAACTTTGAAAACAATTATGTATTTTTTTAAACTTATTTGCAACGTATGTTTACTAAACCATGTAGTGATCGATCAATGACTGTATTCCATGACGTTCACGCCCAACGGGAAACCGCTGTGGTTAGGGGTGTGACAATAATAGTGTGTCATGTCCATCTTCAATTAAGGGGCTGTTTGGCAGCATCTGAATCAACCTCTTAATGGTTCAGATGTCTGAATGGGTCAAAACTTAATGGTTCAGACTGTTTATTTCACAAGCAAATGTCTGAATGGATGAGACATTTACCTCTGAGTGGTTAAGTATTATACTAATGCTGAATGGTTAAGACTTAAGAGGTCTAATGCTGAATGGTTAAGACATTTTATCTGAATTGATCATACGTTTTCCTTTAAATAGTTAAGAGATATACTAGCTCTTAATGGTTCAGACCTCTTAATGATTCAACACTTAATGGTTTAGACCTCTTATAGGTTCAGCAATTAATCATTCAGAAATTACCAAACAATCCCTAAGTCTTGAGATGTCCCTTGCTCCTTGTAACTTGTTATAATAACCCATAACCTCTTCAAGGGCACTGACTTAATCTTTGAGCATTGCTTGTACCGTAGAGACGCTACTATCATAGGGAATCCAACACCTTCAAAATAACCATATGAAATTAAGTTGTTGCCACATGAGTATCATATACCTTCAAATAAACTTTAGCTTCTACTCTTATGAATTTCTAACACATAAGGGTTAGAACTATGTAAGGCCCCGTTCCCGGGCGCCTCACAGTTGGTCATTCATCGCACTTCAAACATACTGTTTACATATACTAAATAGAATAACGCAGCGGAATGGATAAGAAGTACGTTCTCATTTCATCATAAAAGCTTTTACAATGCATTACATTGTTGATTACTACAAAATACATACTTTCTATACATTACGTAATTCTACTAGGATTGTTGCAGAAACATATGAAACCGAGGATTCCTTAAGTAATCCCGTTTATCTGAATCCTCAATAATCCCAAAATGGTCATATACAGTGACCTCTAGTACAAATATTTTAAAAACTATATTTAAAGAAGATTCCTTAAGTAATCCCGTATATCGGGATCCTCAAGGAACACTTGACACTGGCATGCAACATAAGTTGTTACATGCATTATGCGCCCGCATCCCATTGCGTGGCAGCATTATCAAAAGGAGAATGCCATCCCAAAAGAGCTGAGTAGCCGCCTCGTGCCATCCCCAGCAACGCTACCTGTCAACTGGAAACACATAAAAAGTCAGCGTTGCTGAGTGAGTTCTAGTTTTATAATAAACATACTTTGTTTTCATTAAAACCATTCTTTTCTTTATACGTGATCATACATCATACGTACACATAGATAATATCTTTATTATCTCTTTCATTCATTCATTCATTCGTTGTACATCGTTATCTTTCACTTCTTATCTAGATCCTGTCAGGCTTTACCCACTTCATGGCACGCAGCCATGATTACTGTGGTCGAATGACAAGGATCTCGTTACGTTTATTCGTTATACGTTTCATTCATGAACATTCATCATACACATATACAGATAATATTTATTATTATCTGCATCATTCATTCGTTACATCTTTATCGTTCAGTTCTCGTATAGATCCTGTCAGGCTTTACCCACTTCATGGCACGCAGCCATGATTACTGTGGTTGAGTGACAAGGATCCCGTTTCATCTTTTCTTACACATTAGATATCTTTTGTACCACTACCATGTGCTATACCTCGATCAGTCTTAGCTACCGGGCCTAAGTCATTAAATGAACGGCAAAGCGTATGCCGCGGTACTGGAGGTAAGCGGTAGGGGCACCATACATATGGTCAATCACCGAGAAAGACCCGTTCACCTTATCCAATGCTCGCAAGACTTCTTTCGTTCGTTCGTTAATGCATGTATTCATCATCATATTACTCATTCATTCATTCATTAATACATGCATTCATCTTCATGTTCCTCTTTCTTTATCTTTTACTTTACGTTACATAATACTTCGTTCATTCGTTGTCATAATACGTAAAGTCATGGAAAGATATACACACATCATCATAAAGAACACACACATATCAGTCATACATCATCATACATGGCATCAAACATACACAGCCTACATCAACAGTCATCTACAGGCACTTACAGAAACTTCCATGTCAGGACTTACTTCCGTATTTTTCCCGAAAGCCAGAATTCCACTACGCATCTCTTCGAGTCTAATAGCCCTAATTATTCCTCATAATTCTTGGGGAATCGTACTAGGACATCATACAAACACATACAAGCCACAATCGTACCTTAAGCATACTACCCGTGATTACACCCAAATGAGTCAAACATACATATTTCAAGAAATGGATTTATATGTGTTCCAGCCCCAAAACCGTTTAAAACAAGTAAATAAGGGGTCCTAGAACTCACCTGTGCTTGATACGTAGCTTCTCAATCAAGCTTTAAAGAAGAGGGTCACACTACACCGCCTGCAGATAAGTTAACACTCAAAAGAGTTAATTTCTGCCTAAATTCGCTGCTAATTTCGCCAGCAGTTTCGCTAAGTAGTAGCAGTTTCGCGGCTAAATTCGTCAGCAGTTTTGCTGCTAGATTCGCTGGCAGGTTCGCTGGCAATTTCGCTGCCAGTTTCACTGCCAGTTTCGCCCAACTTTCGTTGGATAGCATTGTCGGTGAACTTATCAACGAAACTGTAGTTTCGCCCGAGCGAAACTATAGTTTCGCTGGAACTTCTCTTAGTTTCGCTTGACGAACTTATAGATTCGCTGGATGAGTGCTTAAATTCGCAGAACGATCTGAAAATTACGACTCAGCCCATTTTAACCCAAAACTTCAATCTTTTACACCCGAAACCTTGGGTTATCACCCAGGAACCTATATCTAAGCTTTTTACATGTTTTCTTACCTAAAAACGTGGGTTTTTGGGCGATTCTTGCCACTTTCAAAAACCCAAAAACTAGAATCCGGGTTTTCACCAAAAAGGAACAATTAAACGATGTTTCTTACCTGGATTCTTGTTGTTTGGAAGCCCACGAACACCAATCTTCGATCTCTTGACCAACCGAGCCTCGAATCACACTTTCTCTCTCTACACTCTCTCTCTAGAAATTGGGTGTTGAGTGCAAATGAGAGTTGCTCAGCTGATCTGCCTATATATATGTATCGAGCGTTCCCGGGACTTTAAACTCGTTAAGCTCATGACCAGAAGGGTTATCTCGGTCTAACACCCATAACCATCTTATTTTTATTAAACGGTCTCGTCTAAGCCCATTATTATTATTTGACTTGCTTAGAAAATTTTCCGGGTGTTACAAGTCCACCCCCCTTGTTTAGGTTTCGTCCCCGAAACCTGTTATTCCTCGAACAATCATGGGTAGTGCTGCCTCATTTCCTCTTCTGTCTCCCACGTTGACTCGGATCCCTTCCTGTGCCTCCACTGTACACGCACAAGAGGAATCACTTTATTTCTCAGCCGCTTCTCTTTTCTATCAATGATTGCCACTGGTTGCTCCACATAATTGAGCCGTTCATCTACTTCGATATTCTCCAGTGGAATAATCATATCCTCATCGGCCAAACACTTCCTTAGATAAGATACGTGGAAGGTTGGGTGAATTCTACTCAACTCATCTGGCAATTCCAACCTATAGGCCACCTCTCCTACACGGGCAATGATTCGGAAAGGGCCTATATATCTCGGGCTCAACTTGCCCCGCTTTCGGAACCGAATGATTCCTTTCCAAGGCGAGACCTTCAACATAACCCGGTCACCCACCTGGAATTCAATTGGCCTGCGTCGTTTATCGGCATACGACTTCTGTCTGTCTTTGGCTGCCTTCATGTAGGCCTTGATTCTTTCAAGCTTTTCAGTCGTGGCCTCGACCACCTCGACGCTTCCCAATTCCTTCTGACCGATATCACCCCAACAAGCGGGTGTCCTATACCTCCTACCGTATAGCATCTCGTATGGTGGTATGCCAATGCTGGCATGATAGCTGTTGTTGTATGAGAATTCAGCTAACGGTAAGTGATTATCCCAACTTCCCCCAAAATCAATCACACATGCCCGAAGCATGTCTTCTAGCGTCTGAATGGTCCTTTCTGACTGCCCATCAGTCTGGGGATGATAAGCCATACTGATATGTAACCTCGTACCCATAGCATCGTGGAATTTTTTTCAGAATTTGGATGTAAAGCGGGTGTCACGATCAGAAACAATTGACACCGGTACACCATGACGAGTCACAATCTCTTTGATGAAAAGATCGGCCAACCTCTCGGATGAGTATGTCTCGAGTATCGGTAGGAAGTGAGCACTCTTCGTCAAGCGGTCAACAATCACCCATATGGCATCATACCCTTTCGGAGTACACGGCAGATTCGTAATGAAATCCATGGTGATGTGCTCCCACTTCCATTCTGGTATATCCAAAGGTTGAATCTTCCCTTATGGCTTTTGATGCTCTGCCTTTACTTGCAAACACGTGAGGCATTTACTCACATACTCCACCACATCACGCTTCATACCCGGCCACCAATAATTTTTCTTCATGTCTTGGTACATCTTGGTAGAACCAGGATGAATGGAGTATCGCGTTTTATGGGCTTCGTCCATAATCTTCATACGTAGATACCCAAAACGAGGAATCCACATCCGCCCAAATCGAGTCTTGACACCAAACGTGTTTTCACCCAGTTTCACGACTAGACCTCTCATTCGTTCTGAGTTAAGACGAACTTCTTTCAAAGCCTCGTCTTGAAACTCCTTAACCTGCGTCATCACGTCGGAGGTCATAATTAGTTGATAAGCCTTTACCCGGATCGGCTCAGGCCTTTCTTTTCGGCTAAGGGCGTCTGCCACCACGTTGGCCTTGCCCGGATGGTAATGGATTTCTCAATCGTAATCCTTTATAAGCTCCAACCATCGCCTTTGTCTCATGTTTAGATCTTTCTGCTCGAAGAAGTACTTCAAACTTTTGCGGTCTGTGAAAATGGTGCCCTTCGTCCCGTATAGATAGTGCCGCCAAATCTTCAACGCGAAAACCACCGCAGCTAGTTCTAGATCGTGCGTGGGATAGTTGACTTCATGGGTCTTCAGTTGTCGAGATGCATAGGCTATTACCCTTCCGCGTTGCATCAATACGCAACCTAGCCCAGAATAAGATGCATCCGAATAGACCACTAAGTCTTCATTTCCCTCGGGCAATGTCAAGACAGGAGCTTGTGTTAATCTCATCTTCAACTCCTCAAAGGCATCCTCCTGTTCTCGACCTCACACGAACTTCACATCCTTGCGAGTCAATTTTGTCAAAGGCGAGGCTATCTTGGAAAAGTCTTGAATAAATCTTCTATAGTAGCCCGCCAACCCCAAGAAGCTACGAATCTCGGATGGCGTCTTTGGTGACTTCCATTGCATCACGACCTCAATCTTTGTTGGGTCCACCATTATTCCCTCTGCATTTACCACGTGACCCAGAAATTGTACCTCGCGTAACCAAAAAGTACACTTGGAGAACTTAGCATACAGTTTCTCCTTCCTTAAGGTCTCCAACACCTTCGAATATGGCAGGCATGTTCTTCTTCGCTCCTGGAATAAATCAGTATATCATCAATGAACACAATCACTGATTTATCCAACATCGGCTGACACACTCGGTTCATCAGGTCCATAAAAGCAGCCGGCGCATTGGTCAGGCCAAAAGACATGACAAGAAACTCGTAGTGACCGTAGCGCGTACGAAAAGCTGTTTTAGGGATATCCTGCTCCTTCACCTTCAGCTGATGGTAGCCTGATCGAAGATCTATTCGCGAAAACCAACTGGCGCCTTGAAGCTGATCGAACAAATCATCGATTCTCGGCAAGGGGTATCTGTTCTTCACCGTCAACTTATTCAGCTCGCGGTAGTCGATGCACATCCTCATACTACCATCTATATTCTTTACGAACAGGATCGGAGCACCCCAAGGTGAGATACTCGGTCTAATGAACCCCTTATCTAGCAGTTCTTGTAACTGCTCCATCAACTCTTTCATTTCCGTCGGAGCCAAGCGATACAGCGCTTTGGCGACAAGTTGAGCACCCGGTATCAGGTCGATCTGGAACTCGATCTCTCGGTCAGGTGGCAATCCCGACAAGTCTTCTGGGAATACGTCTGGAAATTCACACACTACCGTACATCGGATAGTTGTGGTGTTGGCTTATCCACATTCTTTATATAACATAGGTAGGCGCTACATCCGCACCTCATACACTTTCCCGCCACCGCCATCGAGATCACTTTCGGAATCGTCGTAACCCGATCGCCGTATATTGTCACCGGACTTCCGTCAGCCGCCGTCAGTCTAATCATCTTCTTTCGGCACACGATATTCGCTTCGTAGGTTGCTAACCAATCCATCCCTAGTACTAGGGGTGTTCACGGTCCGGTTTTCGCGGTTTTTAGATCAAACCGTAACCGAACCGTTAGTAACGGTTTTTTATCACTTAAAACCAAAACCGAACCAATCAAAAGTAAAAACCAAACCAAACCGAACCATTGCAACCGGTTTGGTTCCGGTTTGGTTTCGCGGTTTGGACTTTTTTAGGCTCATTTAAGCCAAGTCTTTGAGCTCTCAAAAACAGCATGTCTTTGAGCTGTCAAAAACAGCCCAAAAAGCTATAAAAATGCAACCTTAAACAGGTCCAAAATCATGCCTAAATACGGCCTTAAATAGGTCCTAAAACATGCCAAAACACAGCTCTAAACCTGTGTACAAACTTTAAGTCTTTAACCTTGAATTAATAGTTATGTATAAATATATATATATATATACACACACACATACATATATGTGTATATATTGATATATGGTTCGGTCCGGTTTTTTACGACCGGTTTTTGGTACAAACCGTAAACCAAACCATTCACAACGGTTTGAAAATTTTGAAACCAACCAACCAAAAGTTTAGAAAAAAAACCAACCGTGAAATCGAACCGATGACCGGTTTGGACGGTTTCGCGGTTTGAAACCGAACCATGAACACCCCTACCTAGTACTACATCAAATCCTCCCAGGGGCATCACATGTAACTTGGCAGCAAACCTATGGCCTTCTAATTCTATGGTGCAGTCCTCTATCACATCAGTAACCCTAGTAGATTTACCATTAGCAGTCTCTACGTCAAAGGACTCATCAAGGCATTTACTCCTAATAGGCAGTTTTGCACAGAAAGTAGTAGAAATAAAACTCCTACTGGCACCCGAATCAAATAATATAGAGGCTAAAGTTTGGTTTATCAGGAACGTACCGGACACAACGTCAGGGTCCGTCCTAGCCTCTTCTTGCGTCATCGTGAATGCCCTGGCCTTTGCCCTCGGTTCTTCTCCTCCCGTCTTCTTCACCCCTGAGCCCTCAGCCCTTGGCTTCTTGCAGTCTCTGCTCATATGACCACTTTCCCCACAGTTAAAACATTTGCCTGTCCGGCAATCCTTGGCCATATGCCCTGTCTTCCCACACTTAAAGCAGATGTTTGATCCCCACTTGCACTCCCCTGAGTGCTCTCTTCCACATTGGCCATATTTCCTCGACCCTACCCCTGACATGACCACACGGCGATCATCCACCCGTGTCTTCTTGTTACTCCTCGAATTATCACTTCGACCAAACCTCTTTCCGTGCCAGTTTCTCTCACCACCTCCTTTCTTACTACCCTCAGCCTTCACCACCATAGCCCGCTCATCATACAACCTCCCTGCCAAATCCACTGCCGACCTAAAGGTGCTCGGTCGAGCAGTAATCAAATGCTTGTGGATGTCGGCCGGCAGCCCCTGAATATACCGATTAATCTTCCGAGACACCGGTGTCACCTGATCCGGCACCATCCTCGCCATCTCGTTGAATTTGGTGGTGTACTGTTGGTGGGTCATCGCCCCTGCCTCCAAATGCAGGAACTCTCTCTCCACTTTATCTATTTCCCGATGAGGACTGAACTCCTCGATCACCATCCTTTTTAGCTTGGACCACTTCATTCTTCTGATGGCTCTGCTACCCTCGGCCTGGACTAGGTTGTCCCACCAGCATAAGGCCGAACCTGTGAAAGAGTGGGTAGCAAACTTAACCTTCTTGTCCTCCCGACAATCACTAATATCAAGGACAGCCTCCATTTCCCTCACCCATTGGTGAGCATCAGCAGCGGTGCCAGAACCATCAAAAGTAAGGGGCTTGCACCTTATAAACGCCCCGTAGTTACAACCCTGTGTTGTCTCCTGTACCGGCTCCTCCTCCTCTTCCTCCTCATCATCAGAAAGAACCGTTTCCAGCTCTGGTTGTTGCTGTCTCCCTGAGGATGGTTCCTCCCTCGCCTCTCATCTTCGCGTACAACCTTTATTACTTTGGTCACTACAGACGGTAAAATCGTCTGCATGACCTGGTGTACCTCCTCGACCACTGCCTCTTTTACCGAGGCCCTCAAATCAACACTCTCATCCACTTCCTCTGGATGAGTGGTTTCAGGTTCTTCAGGAACCTCCTTCTCTACCCTAGGTCTTCTTCTTGTGGCTCGTGGTTCAGCACCACGTCCGCCACCACCTCCACCACGTGAGGTCTTAAATGATCTACCACCAACCATCTTCTATCATACACTGAAAGGTTCAAATACTAACATGGTCATTCAAGGAAATAGCCCAGTTTATGTCAAGCATAGTAAGTCCCTAATTACAGTGACCAGTTGTGATTAGCCACTTACTTTACTCTTCGCACCCTGAGCATTACCTGTTCTGACTACATTAGCACCTAAATCTGACAGTACACATACACCACATACATACGCACATAATACCAGTTAATCTTTAAGAAAATACCTGATGGCACGCAGCTACTCAGATGACATTCCCTTCCTTTCCGTCCCATTTTCAGTTTAAGTTTAGGTTTATTTTGAAAATTTACCCGTTTAACTTAAACTTTGGCTCTGATACCAACTTGTAAGGCCCCGTTCCCGGGCGCCTCACAGTTGGTCATTCATCGCACTTCAAAGATACTGTTTACATATACTAAATAGAATAACGCAGCGGAATGGATAAGAAGTACGTTCTCATTTCATCATAAAAGCTTTTACAATGCATTACATTGTTGATTACTACAAAATACATACTTTCTATACATTACGTAACTCTACTAGGATTGTTGCAGAAACATATGAAACTGAGGATTCCTTAAGTAATCCCGTTTATCTGAATCCTCAACAATCCCAAAATGGTCATATACAATGACCTCTAGTACAAATATTTTAAAAACTATATTTAAAGAAGATTCCTTAAGTAATCCCGTATATCGGGATCCTCAAGGAACACTTGACATTGGCATGCAACATAAGTTGTTACATGCATTATGCGCCCGCATCCCATTGCGTGGCAGCATTATCAAAAGGAGAATGTCATCCCAAAAGAGCTGAGTAGCCGCCTCGTGCCATCCCCAGCAACGCTACCTGTCAACTAGAAACACATAAAAAGTCAGCGTTGCTGAGTGAGTTCTAGTTTTATAATAAACATACTTTGTTTTCATTAAAACCATTCTTTTCTTTATACGTGATCATACATCATACGTACACATAGATAATATCTTTATTATCTCTTTCATTCATTCATTCATTCGTTGTACATCATTATCTTTCACTTCTTATCTAGATCCTGTCAGGCTTTACCCACTTGATGGCACGCAGCCATGATTACTGTGGTCGAATGACAAGGATCTCGTTACGTTTATTCGTTATACGTTTCATTCATGAACATTCATCATACACATATACAGATAATATTTATTATTATATGCATCATTCATTCGTTACATCTTTATCGTTCAGTTCTCATATAGATCCTGTCAGGCTTTACCCACTTCATGGCACGCAGCCATGATTACTGTGGTCGAATGACAAGGATCCCGTTTCATCTTTTCTTGCATATTAGATATCTTTTGTACCACTACCATGTGCTATACCTCGATCAGTCTTAGCTACCGGGCCGAAGTCATTAAATGAACGGTAAAGCGTATGCCACGGTACTAGAGGTAAGCGGTAGGGGCACCATACATATGGTCAATCACCGAGAAAGACCCGTTCACCTTATCCAATGCTTGCAAGACTTCTTTCGTTCGTTCGTTAATGCATGTATTCATCATCATATTACTCATTTATTCATTCATTAATACATGCATTCATCTTCATGTTCCTCTTTCTTTATCTTTTACTTTACGTTACATAATACTTCGTTCATTCGTTGTCATAATACGTAAAGTCATGGAAAGATATACATACATCATCATAAGGAACACACACATATCAGTCATACATCATCATACATGGCATCATACATACACAGCCTACATCAACAGTCATCTACAGGCACTTACAGAAACTTCCATGTTAGGACTTACTTCCGCATTTTTCCCGAAAGCCAGAATTCCACTACGCATCTCTTCGAGTCTAATAGCCCTAATTATTCCTCATAATTCTTGGGGAATCGTACTAGGATATCATACAAATACATACAAGCCACAATCGTACCTTAAGTATACTACCCATGATTACACCCAAATGAGTCAAACATACATATTTCAAGAAACGGATTTATATGTGTTCTAGCCCCAAAACCGTTTAAAACAAGTAAATAAGGGGTCCTAGAACTCACCTGTGCTTGATACATAGCTTCTCAATCAAGCTTTAAAGAAGAGGGTCACACTACACCGCCTGCAGATAAGTTAACACTCAAAAGAGTTAATTTCTGCCTAAATTCGCTGCTAATTTCGCCAGCAGTTTCTCTAAGTAGCAGCAGTTTCGCGGCTAAATTCGTCAGCAGTTTCGCTGCTAGATTCACTGGCAGGTTCGCTGGCAGTTTCGCTGCCAGTTTCACTGCCAGTTTCGCCCAACTTTCGTTGGATAGCATTGTCGGCGAACTTATCAACGAAATTGTAGTTTCGCCCGAGCGAAACTATAGTTTCGCTGGAACTTCTCTTAGTTTCGCTGGATGAGTGCTTAAATTCGCAGAACGATCTGAAAATTACGACTCAGCCCATTTTACCGAAAACTTCAATCTTTTACACCCAAAACCTTGGGTTATCACCCAGGAACCTATATCTAAGCTTTTTACATGTTTTCTTACCTAAAAACGTGGGTTTTTGGGCGATTCTTGCCACTTTCAAAAACCCAAAAACTAGATTCCGGGTTTTTACCAATAAGGAACAATTAAATGATGTTTCTTACCTGGATTCTTGTTGTTTGGAAGCCCACGAACACCAATCTTCGATCTCTTGACCAACCGAGCCTCGAATCACACTTTCTCTCTCTACACTCTCTCTCTAGAAATTGGGTGTTGAGTGCAAATGAGAGTTGCTCAGCTGATCTGCCTATATATATGTATCGGGCGTTCCCGGGATTTTAAACTCGTTAAGCTCATGACCCGAAGGGTTATCTCGGTCTAACACCCATAACCATCTATTTTTATTAAACGGTCTCGTCTAAGCCCATTATTATTATTTGACTTGCTTAGAAAATTTTTCGGGTGTTACAAACTATAATTGGACATAATATATTAAGCACAAACGCTTAGTTAAGCCTGTAAACAACTAAATGCATATGTGCACACAAATTAAACAATTTAATATGACGCTAGCTTATTTGATAGTGGTTTTGTCTTTTAGAGAGGAGGTCTTGGGCTTAAACCCAGATATAGTGTAATTTTGGGTAATGTAAGAGTAGGTTAAGGATAGATTTGCCAGTAAAAAAACATATTAAACAAATTGAGCAATGCAAACGTATTATTAGTACCTTAATTGAGCAACGTATACTAATTGTTGGAAACTCTATGCAACTTAGTATGTTGTTCCAAATAGATCAACCATGCCTAGAGTTTGGTTGATGATTAGCCCAATTCCAATAAATGTGCTGATTTTGGTAATATTTATCACAAAATGGATATATGCCCAATTCTATCAATTCATGACCAATTCTATCAATTCATGACCAATTCATCTCTTATTAACCAAATTCAACTCTTAGTAATGATTTTGTCATGTATAGATACCGAAAAGTGTATCTTTAGCTTATTTTATCTTGGTACATTTGATTCAAGATATGTTTGTTTGTTTGTTTGTTGGTATAGACTTGCCACCATATACCCCTCCCAGACCCTGCTCTTCACCGGGAGACACTGGGTATGTTTGTTTGTTTGTTTGTTTACATTTGATTCAAGATAATTAGGTTCGGCTCAACGTATTTTGATGCCCAATGCGAATTATTAAAAATGAGACCCTTTTCAAAAAATTTTTTATTCAAATCTAGGAAAAGCACTTAAGATTTAAAACAGACTAAAAGCAAAAGCACATAAGATTTAAAGCAGATAACTAATCAAAGGTATTAAAGAACTTAATCAATTTTTCAACCTAAGACAATAAACCAAATGCTCAAAGCACCCTATTCAAATATATCAAAATCACTTAAGATTTAAGAAGTAATCAATAAATCAAACTATCAAAGATTCAAAGCAAGCTAATCAAAAAGTAATTTAGCAACCTATGATTTTCTTTGAAACAAAACTAGAAAAGCAATAAATCAAAGGCTCAAAAGCTACAAAAGTAAGTAGTAACGTAACCAAATCTATCAAAAACAATCTAAACAAAAGCAAAGTTTTCAGGAACAGAGATCCATCAAAGTCTAAAGAGACCAATTACTGACCTTTGTGGGCCATTAAGTCGTCTGATCGATCGTTGGATTTTATGGGTTATTGGGTTGTTTTACTGCTTGGTGTGACTGCCTTGGTTTCAATGTTTAGGCGACATGTGTGCAACCTGTAGGTCATCCATTTTGGTCGGCTCCTCTTTCACTTTAGAATTATGTGGCTTGGAGGCTAGAGACTCTTGGGAGACCAATGAAATCATTGGAATTGTGGGAACCCTTCAATAGTTCCTTCATAATTTATCCTTTAATGTGCAAGCCCATTATCAATATAATTTTTTTTTAGAAACGGCCCTTTGATTTTAGGAGGCCCTAAGCCCAAAGCATCCCTCCCCACTCTATTGGGCTGGCCCTGAAGATAACCAAACATGAGTTTATCACCTTACATATTAGAGTTTAAGGTCCTCAAGATTATATTCTGGTGATAAACTGTCTATCATCTATTCATAAGATCAAAAGTTTAAAGCCATTAAGATAAAGTATAGATGATTAGTAGGATACCATTTAGCCAACTCTGTGTAAATTTCTATATATACAAAAACATTTTTACATTACATTTTTAAATATTAAATTCACTTATTTCCATCCACATAGATTGATAGTTATGATAGTTGGCAGGAAATCATAGTGCTTTCACTTGTTTATAAAAAGGAAACACATACTACTCTAGTTTTGTGCGAAGTGCATACCTCCGCTCTAGCTTTATGGCCGTAAACAAGTCGAGCTGAGCCGAGCTAGGCGGGTTCGGACTCGGCTCGTTTATTTTAGCGAACTCAAACTCTGAGCTTGAGCTCGGCTCGTTTATAAACTAGTTGAGTCAAATCGGCTCGCGAGCCAACTTATATACTTTTTTTATATAATAAAAATATTTCTTACATTTATTTATATTAATTTGTTAAAAACAATCATATAAGATAATTATTTCAAGAACTATAATCATGTTATATAGTTTTATAATTAGTTTCTTGTAATATAATATTCAAATAACCATATGGGTATGACATGTTTTAAATAATATCTTACCATTTTTAATTTATATAAATTATCATCACAAACAAACCCACATATATTAATAATTAAACACACCTTAACAATTAGTCAAGTTGTTAAAAGAAACACACCTTTACAACTTATACCTACAATTTCTCATTGCACCCTTTGTTTACTGAACAAAATTTTTATATGCTTCGAGACTAGAATTAGGAAGAGACAATAATATCCTGCAATCTTGTTCTTACTATATCTTAAAGACGCTTGACTCGTTCCAAAATTCACACTTAAGCATTCATTAATAAGTTTTATTTGACAAGTAGTGACCATTATATGTTTGTCTTTTACTTTAGAATAATAAAAATGATATTCTTAAAATTATCATATAAGTAGTGACACTTAAGCCGGCTTGGCATGTAAGGCATAAGTATGCTATAAAATTAATCATATAAATCGGTGTTGTTAATATGAAATGTACATTTGTTTGTTAGGATCCATTATATAAATCAGTGTCGACAATTAAAAATTATATTAGTTTTATTTCGCTTGTTCTAGTTGTTGTAACCATCGTTAAAAACACAAATAGGTTCAATATTTGAAATGAAACCAAATTATATGATCGATCCAAATATAGCGTCAATATTAGAGATATTTTAAGTATAATCGTTTTCATCAAGTAATTTATTAGATGGTAGTCTTGTTTCATTGCATTGCCTCTCATCTAGGGCTGCAAACGAACTGAACGTTCAGCGAATAGTTCGTTAACCGTTCGGCGGGAAGTTCGTTTATGTTCGTTCGTTAGTAAATAAACGAGTACGAACAAGAAAATTTCATTCATTTAGTTAAACGAACAAAGATGAACACAAGCCGCGCTCATTCATTTATGTTCGTGAACGTTCGATAATGTGTTTATTTATGTTCGTCAATGTCCGTTCGTGAACGTTCGATAATGCATTCGTTTATGTTCGTTAATGTGTTCGTTTATATTCTTAATTTTTGTGTAAGTTATTATTATAACTACTATATCAAGTATTTTTTTTATATTTATGATAAGTGCTTATTTATTTTTAATTGATTTTGTGTAATGTTTATAATAAAAATGAAAATTTTATTCTAAATAAATTTCTAATCATTTGTATTTGTTTGTGTTCATGAGTTTATTTGTGTTCGTGAACAGTTCATGAACAAGTGTTTGTGTTCGGTTGTTTTTGTTTGCGTTTGGTAAGTGTTCGTAAACAGTTCATGAACATTTTCTTTTCCTTAATGAACGAATACGAATAAAAAATCTCATTCGGTAAGTGTTCGTGAACAGTTCATGAACAAGTTTATTTCTTAGCGAACGAACACAAACAAGGTCTTTTTTTTGTGTTCGTTCGGTTCGTTTGCAGCCCCACTCTCATCAATTTTACTTATTACTTATTGTATAGGAATTTAAATGAGTCAATTCAGTCAAGATTGGTTAGATAAAAGCTTGAATTCAAGAAAATTATTAATCTATATAATATCTTTTTACTCTAATAATAGAGTAATTGTGAGGAACACATGTCACTTAACTAGAGCACAAGCAACTATCTTTTTCCCATCAAAATAACTAGTATAGATACCCGTGCGTTACATGGGTTAAAATAAAAAATTATATAATAGGTTAAATATATTTATAATCTAATATATGTTATAGATAATATATCAAATAAGTTATTATATACTAGAAGGGTGTCCACGCAATATGGTGGGACAACATTTTACACCCGAAACGTGTTTTTAATATTTATTTATTCTTGTAGTATTTTTACAAAGTCTATTATGTCTTTTTAAGCTAAAATTTAAAACATCAAATAAATGAGTTTTGCATAACTACTTGTACATTTAAGCATTAACTTATTATAACTCACAAAATACTGTTCAGTTTAGCAAAAGTTTACACTAAAACGTTTAAATAAACACAGGTTACAATTGTAGTTTTAAAAAGTTTTTAATTATGATAGATTAAAAGATATAGCTGAAATCTTAAACAACTTAGTTTTTTATGGGTAGATAATATAAAGTTTTATGTAATTGTTAGTAAGTGTAAGGTTATTATGTAAACAATTCTAAGTGGTAATATATAAATAATGTTATAAATACTATTTTACCCTTAAAAGTGATTGTGTATTATGCATTGAATAAAATAATTTTTTTTAATTTTATAGTATTTTAAAATATCACTCTCATATGCTTTATATATAGTAGATTACTCAATGGTTGTATCTTTCACCTTTAAAGTTAGTATATGTGTACAGTTAGTATAAATATTTAAAGTTATTTATTACTCAATGCCATACATGTGTACGGTTAGTATAAATATTTAAAGTAATTTTTTATTTAATATTATCTCATAATTTAAACTTTATTTAGTAGAAATAAAGTAAACTTTACTTATTAGTAATTTAAATTTGTTAAAATTTTACGGTAGCGATTAATATAAATGTTTAAAAATGTTTTTTAATCACTATTATCTCATAATTTGAACTTCATTTATCAGAAAGAAAATAACTTTACTTATTACTAATTCAAATTTGTTAAAAATTTACGTAAGTGTTAATATTAAGATGTAAAGTTGTTTTTTCAATTCACTATTACCTCATAATTTAAATTTTATTTAATAATTTGTTACTAAATCCTTAAAATAATGGATATGGTTAAATAATTGGTTCTTAAATTTCTAAACTAATGCAACTTTAAAATATCAAATAGTTCAAATTTGTTAAACTTTTATGTAAGTTTTAGTAAGTGTAGGGTTATTATGCAACTAATGGTAAGGGGCTAATCCGTATATAATGATATAATTACTATTTTACTCTTAAAAATGATTGTACCTTATGCATTGTGTAAGGCCCCGTTCCCGGGAAGCCTCATAGTTGGTTAATCATAGCATAAAATCACCTTATAAACAAAACATTGTAACGGAATTAAATAAACATTCACTTAAAACTTGGAAATCATATTGTACTCATACATTCGTCTTTAAAAGGAATAAAACATGGTGCATGGTCTTAAATTACAATAAAGATTTCATAGACAGGAATGTCATCCATTGCTCGCCAAGTAGCTCGCTGGTGCCATCCTCAGCATCAACATTTACCTGTCCACTATTATGCATAAAAGTCAGCTTGCTGAGTGAGTTCTAGTTTTATATAAATAAGAAAATAAGTTTTATCCTCCATATAATGACCACGCATACATCATACTACATAACATTTTTTGTATCATATTAAGCATGTTCATTATCTTTCATTCTTTTATTATCTTTCACTTCATCATAAGCGAGATTGCACAAAGCAAGAGCTCCATGTTGATCGACAACGAATGTCGATCCCCGTCGGTACACATCATCATGGTAGCTAACCCCCGACAGTTGATCCACACTGCAAGGCACATAGCCCGCTCATGAATACTGATCCATCGTCATACATTAGACTCACCTAAGTGAAGTCTATCATAGAGCTTGCAAGACTTTTCATCATCAAACGGGCCCGGGGTAACATTCGTTAAGTTCCACTTCTCATTAATATTATCTTCCACTTAATATATAATGCGTAACTTATTAAGTACACAACATACCAAGTACTAGTCATCTAACACGTAACCGACCCTTTGCGGGACAGCAGGGGTTCGGGGGCGGCAGCCCCTGACAGCAGGGTCCTAGGGGCAGCAGCCCCTAGTGGGGTCCAAGGGGCAACGCCCCTGGCTGGGGCCGGGCTGCCAGGTCGGCGCGCAAAAATTTTATTTTAAGGACTTTATATAGCATATTTTGTTATAGGAAAATTTATTTTCTTGTTAAAACCGTTTGAAATCCTTACCTTAAAAACCTTATGATTAATATGCATAATTGCCCCAAAAACATGGAAAAACATTTAAATAAGGGGATCTAGAACTCACCTGGATATCGTGAGTAACTTCTAAACTAAGCCTTCTAGGCTAGGATCACACTACACAACCTGCATATAAGTTGACACTTAAAGGGGTTAATTTCTGCCTAATTCACTGTCAGATAAGCAGTTTCGCTGGCAGTTTCGCTGACAGTTTCGCTGCCAGTTTCGCCCAGCAGTTTCGCCCAGCAGTTTCGCATGACAGTTTCGCTGTCAGATACGCCCAACTTTCGTTGGAACTTCCTAGTTTCGCAATATCTATAGGTCAACCTGGGCATTATCGAAATTACTAGCGAAACTGTAGTTTCGCACCAGCGAAACTGTAGTTTCGCACAAGCTAAACTGTAGTTTCGCTGGAACTCTATTAGTTTCGCTGGATGAGTGCACAGTTTCACTGATGGGGGGCACAGTTTTGCTGGATGAATGAAAATGAAGAACCAGCCCGTTTTTAACCCAAAATCTTAACTTTTTACGTTCAAATCCTAGGTTTACCATCCATGAAACCATATCTAACCTTTTTACATGTTTTCATGCGTAAAAATTTGACCTTTATGTGTTTCTTTGAAACTTTTCAAAACCCAAAACCCTAGAATCCGGGTTTGATCTACAGAAGGGTTTAGAGGTCGATTCTTACCTGGATTTGTTGCTCCTTTCTTATGGTTTGATGCTCCAACAACCAGATCTTCAATCTTTTAACCTTTGAAGCTCTAAATCTTGAGTTTTCTTCACTTTCTCTCTCTACTTTCTCTCTCTATGAATTTTGATGGCTAGGGTTCAAGTGTGGAAGATGGTGGCTGATTAGGTGGGTTTGAAGGCTGATTATGGACCCTAAATCACTTAGGCTCTTGCCCATAAGCCTAATTATCCCGTAACCCATTTTCTTCCTTTGTTAAACACCCACAAATTAAGCCTCTTATCCTTGATGACTCGTTTTGACTTTTCGGGGTGTTACACATTGAGTAAAATATGTGTTTTTAATTTTAGGATATATAAAAATACCCCTCCTAAATGGTTGATATACAGTAGAGATAAATATTTAAAATTGTTTATTACTCAATGCTATCTATGTATACACTTAGCAAAAATATTTAAAGTTGTTTTTAATTTAATATTACCTCATAGTTTAAACTTAATTTAGTAGAAAGAAAATAACTTTACTTATTAGTAATTCAAATTTGTTAAAATTTTACAGCAACTGTTAGTATAAAAGTTTAAAAGTATTTTGTATTCACTATTACATCATGATTTAAACTTCATTTAACAGAAAGAAAATAACTTAACTTATTTCTAATTTAAATTTGTTAAAATTTTACGTAAGTGATAATATAAAGGTTTAAAGTTTTTTTATTCACTATTACCTCATAATTTAAATTTTATTTGATAATTGTTATTAAATCCCTAAAATAATGAATATGGTTAAATAATTGTTTCTTAAGTTCCTAAACTAATACAAATTTGAAATATCAAATAGTTCAAATTTGTTAAACTTTTATGTAAGTGTTAGTAAGTGTAGAGTTATTATGTAACTAATTGTAAGAAGGTAATCCGTATGTAATGATATAATTACTATTTTACCCTTAAAAATAGTTTTACCTTATGCATTGAGTAAAGTATGTGTTCTTAATTTTAGGATATCTTAAAATACCCCTCCTAAATGCTTTATATATAGTATAGATAACAAACATCTTTAAGTTATAAACAATAGTGTGAAAAAAAAAAAAAATTATTATTCATAAACTAGTTTAGTACCTGTGTACTACACGGTTTATGAGAATAAACATATTTTTATTAACTTTGTTGAACAACATAATAAGCATAAACATTATTTTAAAACATCACTTGTAACAGTTGGATAAAAGAAAGATAAGTAATTTTATAGATGAAATAAGTAATCTTATAGATATCTAAAAATTTCTTTGTATACAACATTTATAGTCTCATTACTAATGTTTTTATCTTTATCTAAAGTTAGCAATTTAACTCCATATCTACTTTTGACTCTTGATTATGCAACATATAACTGTCCATGAGTGAAGACTGGTTCTTTTAAATAAAGGTATAATGTTAGAGGATATAGGTTGTATAAGTAGTAGAATGTATGTAAGCCATAATACCTTTCGAAGTTAGCCTAAGCGCGTTAAATTCGAAATGAATAATTTAAAGTTATACGGTTGAAAGGGTAATTTATAAGTGACGATTCAGATTTTATCATGAAAATTATCATTATTGAATATAGAAGTGTTTAATGTGGGTAAATATGAATAAGAAATAAAAAATTGATTGATATATTATGAAATTGACTTTCCTGTTTTGAAAAGTTTATAAATGGCAATATAGTTTTGATTTAGAATATAAAAAAAAGAAAATGAAATCACAGTTACTAAAAATTGGAAAGGATGTGAAAATTAAACTTCCAAATTTTAATTTTAAGTATATTTATAGTTTAATATTACGCAGCAAATAAAAAAATAAAACGTAATTTCTTCAAAACTTGAATTTATAAATTTAATTTATAGTTTGATATTATGCAGCAAATAAAGAAATAAATTACAATTTTTAAAAAATTCTAAAAAATTAGCTAAACCACCCATATTCAACTGCATTAGCAAAAACAATTTTAAAAAAATATAAAATGTGAAGTAAAGTTTCGTACCCCATTTTAAGCTCCTTTTGATCCACACGATAAAGCAAAATCGAATGTGATTTAACTTTTTTCATGGTATGATATAAAACCTATACTGTTACTCATATAAAATATGAAGTAAAGTTTCGTACCCTATTTTAAGCTCCTTTTGATTCACATGATGAGCTACCATCAAATTTTATACTTCGATCAACATACTTTGAGGTTCAACCGTAAGGGTAGGGTAGAAACATCTTTTGGTTGATCCTTGAAGGCCCTCCATCCTACAAATGACATAGTAGCGTCATCTCAATTCACTTCATCATCCTTGTGTATTTTGGTTGATCCTCGTGTCTTCACTTTCAAGATCGATTTCAAGAAAAAAACACATGATGTTATATAACACTACTAGAAAACTGTTAATAGATGACGCGCGAAAAAAGATGACGCGCATTTACGCGTATCATAAATTATTTGTCATTTTTTAAAATTTTCTTAGAAAGGATGACACGCATTTTTGTGTGTCATCTTAATGTGTCATTTTTTAAAATTTTTATAATACCGGGTCCTTATCATCAGCTCTTCATTCCAAAACTTCTCCCGCTTCAACTAA
Source organism: Flaveria linearis (assembly GCA_024085815.1). NCBI lineage: Eukaryota > Viridiplantae > Streptophyta > Magnoliopsida > Asterales > Asteraceae > Flaveria > Flaveria linearis. Next base: position 25,210,661 of record CM044003.1, read on the forward strand.
AGCCCTAAACCTCAGCTCTCCCGCTTCATTCCCCCGTCGATCTTCCCCCGCCGATCTTCCCCCGCCGGACGCGCCTGCCACCGCCGACCTTCCACCGCCGGTCGCGACCACCACATTGCCACCGCCGACCTTCCACAGCCGGCCGCAGCCCCCGACCACCACCATCGACCCTTCGACCTGCAGCCTCTATCGACCCGCAACCCTAACCATTCATCTGATCTAAAGCAGAATTCAATGTACGATTGAACAGATTTTGTGATATTAATCATTACGATTGTTGTAGATGATAATATGATATGTGTTGTGTCTGTATGATTTCGATATTTGGGTAACAAGTGAATCTGGATATAGATAAGGTATGTATTATTAACCTCTATCTTCCATTCATTCACATCGATTTTTCAGTTTTAGGGCTTTCTATTGACGTGCTGATCGGGCGTTTACTTGTTTTGATCAACGGTTTATGTTAATGAGATTGTGAATTTGTTTTGTGTTTTGTGCGTTTGTCAGTCTGCGGCGTCGATGAATGTCGGTGTTGGTTCGTTTAGCGATCCTGAAGGTCTCGAAGGCCTTGCTCATTTCCTTGGTAAGGATTCTTCTTCTTCTTCTTCTTTCCATTCTAATTAACTATTGATTCTGTTGGTTTTTACTATTGTTGCGGATGAGGATGATGCGTGTATGCGATTGAAAATGGAATTTACTTTAAACAGTTGTAGTCATAAAATGCGCGTCATCGTTTGCGCGTCATAAAAAGATGACGCGCATCCTATCATTTATGACTACCCCTTCCTTGACACGCATTTGCGTGTCATCTGACCCCCAAGATGACGTGCAATGCGCGTCATCTTTTGCGATTTTTCTAGTAGTGTAATTGTTTAAAATTAAAGGGGTGAAAGGGTTAAATTTACTTTTATGATTATATCACCTTGTTCTAGAGTTCGCTCATGGTTTCAAGCTTTTCATTAGACAGTCGAATCTTTTGAAGAACTTGCAACACAAGAAGATCAACTTCAACAACTTGTTCCAATGTAGCATTATAACGCCCGAAATTTTGTTAAGATAGAAGAAAATAAAAGTATCTAGAAGGAAATAAAAAGAAGTTAAAGTAGAAGTGGGTAAAGTGTAAAATAGTACAAGAAATCAAATAATATAATATATATGGGCATGGCCGCCCATATCAATCTTTCACCATCTGCTTTTTCGACTGAGAATAAAAGAAAGAAAAAAGAGAGAGTGCTTTCTCGGACTTTTTGAAGAAACAAAGGTTGAATCTTCATAGGTAAGTATTTTGGTGATAATTGGTTCGGTTTCTTTATGGTTTCATTCATAGAAACCGATTACTAAGTGTATTAAGTGTGTTGGTGGTTGTTTTGTTTATTCTAGGTGTTTGAGCTCGTATACAAGCAGGTTTAGAGGAGTTTTGTGTGCTATTAACATAAGGTGAGTTCTAGACCCCGGTTTCTACATGTTTTACAACTTCTTTGGGGCTGAAAATGTATTAAAATAGGTTTTTCTACTATTGTTATGTATACCCGCATGTCTTATGTTTGTATGATAATGTTTTATGTTTGTTGATGTGATGTATAGGCTTAGAAAAGTGTTATTAAATTTGTAAAATATAAGTAGAATGATTGGGACTAATAATATGTTAGAAATAAGCTAAACAGGTTGTCCATACGTCCAAATAAGACCCAACCGCCTAGAATTTGCCTTAGAAAGTTTCTAAGTCAGTTCAAACGTCCAAAGAGGGCCCAACCGCCCAAACAGTGCCCCCATACGTCTAGAAATGCCTTAGAATCTCTAAGTATAAGCCCACGCGCCTGAACAGTAGTCCATGCGTCTAGGAATTAGTCTCAGACGCCTAAGTCTAACCCAAACGCCCAAATAGTTCCCATGCGCCTGAAATGGCTCATGCGCCTAGGTGTAGAAACGCCCAAGTAAGCCCAAGCGCCTGAATAGTTGCAATGCGCCTAAACAGGCCTCATGCGCCTGCAAGTGCTCATGCGCCTAAGACACTTAGTTTATTTTTGTGAAATTTTGAGAAAACAGAATCATTAAGGTTTGACCCAGGTTTGACTTTAGGGTTTTCATTGTTATTATATTGATTATTATGAGTTGGCCTGATGCCCATAATAAATTATTATTGTGTGACTTATGTGGTATGTTTATGATCATAAATGCAAGTATTATCATTAACAAAGTGAAAGAGTAATGATAAAAAGAAGTGGAACATAATTAAAATAATAAAAGTCTTGCAAGCATATAGGAGGTGCACGACCATGTTATTGTTAGCTCAACTGTGATGCGTGTTAGCTACCCCAAAGGATGCACATAGGGTCAATCAATTGAGATTGACGGACCTATGTAGCATGCCCTAGGTGACAGGGTCAGCCTCGTGTACAGTGATCATAATCTATTGATAGACCACAGGCCCAACACAAGTTTTTCACGCACATAGTTTAGGGTACTGCTTATTGGTCCACATAGACGGTAAAAGATAAAATTAAAGATTACGAAATAAATAAAGGTATACAGCAAAGAAATGAAACATTACCTTGTTGTATAGTTGATGCATGTTCACGTACAAGAGTAAGGAAAATAATTTTATAAAAGAGTATTTTTCATATATATACATTACACAAGGTATTTTAATATTTTTAAAACTAGAACTCACTCAGCAACGCTGACTTTTATGCATTTTCAGTTGGCAGGTAATTATTGCTGAGGATGGCACGAGGGTGAAGCTACTCGGCGGGAAAAGACTGACATCCATTCTTATGTTAAGATATTGTTGTTTTGTAATGCAATTAAACAATCTTTTGTAACTTAAACCCCATTGTATTTCTTAACAACAATATATATTAATAATAGAGAATGGCTTTTGCTAATGTAATTCCGCTGTTTATCTTATAAAATGTATATTAATATGTATCTATGATGCAATGAATGACCAACTGTGAGGTGCCCGGGAACGGGGCCTTACAAGCATGAAACACTTCGAGTAACTGTAATACTAATATTAAGATTTATAATCTATAACAATAAAGCAAAATCGAATGTGATATAACTTTTTTCATAGAATTACTTGCAAGGGTAGGTATGATATAAAGCCTATAGTGTCACTCATAAGGATTCGTTATGGATGTTGTTTTGTAAACACTAACCTCATTAGGATTCAGGGCATGGAAGTACCCTAGATACTTCATTGTTGCAGGCTCATAGCATTGGATTCTATCAGTTTGTGTTCTTGAAGATCTATATAATATGAAAATACCAAAAGAAAACAAAGACCACTCATGACCTTGAAAATGCATACAGATTGAACATGCATATATTGATAATCATATGAATATCCCCAAACATAAATAAGAAACTTACAGAAATGAAGCTATTCACCTTGGGATGTACATCATGTAAAACTGTTTAACATCCAATAAAAGTAAATTGTTAAGATCATCAAAATAAACACATCAGCAACATATGGTGGGATAATGAAGGTATACTTGTTATGAATAGAGATTCAAAGAAGTATCACAAACACATATCAACTACATACGCAGAAAGATACATGCATCTAAATCTAAATCTATATATATATATATATATATATATATATATATATATATATATATATATATTAACATACATGCATCTAAAAAGAAACACATTTCAAAGAAAACCATATTAAAAATTCCCATAACAACATCCCAGGCATAACTTATTATCCACTGAACCACCAACTACCATCATGATGAAGCGAATGGGTGTCCTACTAATACACCCAATGTCACCCTACCTCGAGCAACAGGTCGACAACCGCTTCACCCTCTTCTGCCTATGGACCCACCCTAACATCCCCGCCTTCTTCACCGCCACCGCCGCCTCCATTCACGCCGTCATCGGCAGCACCCACGCCGACGTCGACCGCCACCTAATCGACAAGTTTATATTAACATAAAAAATTAGAATCTCAATTAGAGGAAGCATCAACAACAGAGTAAGCAAACCTGTAGCGGAAGAACAACAGGAAGCAACCAAAATCAAGGATTCAAAACAGAAAATAGTAGAAGAGAAGAAGGGGAAAGACAAAAGTATCGATTGAGAAGAAACTAAACAAATCAGCATTAAAAAATGACAAAGAAGAAGAATCAGGCTACTATTGAAGTTGGGTGGAGGAGCTTACCCGATGATAATCGGCAAAAAGGTAGTGTTGGGTTTGATATCGGTCGCTTGATTAGGGTTTTCTTTAGAAAATTTAGTTTGAAGGAATATAGAAGAAACGTAGAATGAAAGGGTATCCATGGGTCAGACCATGGATTCTTAGGATCTGCGTGAATAAAGTTTCGGAGCAGTAGGTTTGGGCAGGAAAAAGGAGAGAAAGATGCTCTAGCAGCCTGCCATGTGGCATAAGAAACTTTTGTTTATTAGATGTATATATATCTATACATCTTTTTATATACTTTTTTTAGTATTTTAGTTTTAACAATTATCAGCAACAAATTAAACTATATTTTAACAAAATTAACTGTCATTAAAGTATTTTAATGTTATTTATTTCTAGAAAAAAAATTATCTTGATTAGTATGGAATTAAAAGAAAGTTATTAAGGTAATAATTTAAAGTCAAGATTTTTACTAAAATTATAATTTATTGTGGTGGTGACACATGGATAATCCTAGATGAGCCTAGGTGGCGATGTTGTGGAGGTGCTAAAACATAACTTTGTGGTTAATAGTTATTTTGATTTATTAGACTATATATATATATATATATATATATAGGGGGAGGTTCTACTAAAAAATAAATTTTGCCTAAGAAGGCTAAGAAATGATCTTAGCCTTCCATTTCTTAATCAATGTCTAAGATGATAATGTTATAAATAAAAAGATGGAAGGGTATTTTGGGTATGTAACCACTTTTGTTGACTTTTTTGAGTTTCTCCCAATTTTTTTAAACGTTTATAACTTTTTCATGCTAGATTATTTTTTTAAAAAAATTGCACCATAAAATCAAGCATTTTTTCTCTTTAAATTGAGTATAGTATTGCTATATTTTTTTTATAAAAAAACAAATTAGATAAAATTGTGCTGCATTATAACGTTTTTGTGCTGTATTTTATAAAACAGCACAAGGTTGTGCTGTATTTCATAAAACAGCACAAGGTTGTGCTGTATTTCATAAAACAGCACAAGGTTGTGCTGTATTTCATAAAACAGCACAAGGTTGTGCTGTATTTCATAAAACAGCACAAGCTTGTGTTGTATTTCATAAAACAGCACAAGCTTGTGCTGTATTTCATAAAACAGCACAAGCTTGTGCTGTATTTCATAAAACAGCACAAGGTTGTGCTGGATTTCATAAAACAGCACAAGGTTGTGCTGGATTTCATAAAACAGCACAAGGTTGTGCTGGATTTCATAAAACAGCACAACGTTATGCTTGATTTCATCAAACAGCACAAGGTTGTGCTGGATTTCATAAAACAGCACAAGGTTGAGCTGGATTTCATAAAACAGCACAAGGTTATGCTGGATTTCATAAAACAACACAAGGTTGTGCTGGATTTCATAAAACAGCACAAAATTGTTAATAGACTAAAATACCCTTTAATCCTATTTTCTAAGTTTTGCCACACGTCACCACCTCATTTCTTCTTAGCATTCTTAGGCAAAATATATTTTTTAGTGGAACCTCCCCCTATATATATATATATATATATATATATATATATATATATAGATATATATCTTCCTACTCTAATAAAAAGGTATCTGGGATGACACGTGTCAACACCACAATCATTCTCACCAAAATTTTCCCGCCTCTCTCTCCTATTAAATAATTACCTTAATTACTAATAATACTATTTAACACTTTTTTAGATTTAATAAATTAATAAAGAGATCTATTTATTAATACTATTTCTAAATAAATAATTTTTTATAAAATAATAAATTTATTTAAAGCATAAGACTTTTTTAAAAAATACGAACTATTTAAAATTGGTATTTTTAAAAAAGTTATTTTTTAAAACCAAAAATAATTAAATTTAAGGATTATAATAAGAAAATTTTTAAAAATGACATTTTTATACGGTATGTTTTAGAACAAAACGTTTATTTTTTTTTTGAAAAAAAATAAATTTTTTAAAAAGTTGATATCACTATTTTATAACTTACAATCATTTCTAATACATAATTTCAATGATATTATATCTTAAAATATTATTTTATAATTAATAAATTTTGTTATATTAATTTTTTATTTATTCAACCCGTGTAACACACGGGTTACTATAGCTAGAATATATATATTAGGGTAGATTCTTTTGTTCTTTGACCATTTAATGTTTTTAACTTTTTATAAATTTCCAGATATAAAACTTTCTTTTTTTACAAATTAACGCAATTCAAAAATAAATTATTAAATATATTTAAAATTTTAATAATGAATAACATATTACTTAAATGTTATTTTTTTATATAACTGTATTTATAGAAACAAAGATCTGTTAACTTTATAAGTTAAAGTTATATAGGAGATGAATAAATTAGACTGCAAATGTAAATTTTTTTTAAATTTTGTTTCTACTTTTATTGTTATTTTAAATTACCAACTTTGAAATATACCCGTGAGATATAACTCATTCGTTGTAACATTTAATTTTTTTCCTTTCTTATTAAACGTTAACATATGTAATAATTAAACTAATTATATCATTAATATCAATTCCTAAAATTGATTAAAAAAAACTTTTCTAACGAACCTTATAATGTTTTATTCTCTTCACACTACTTTTGTATATTTACCAATTGGATCGTGCTTCAATATCATCAATCCTCTTCTTAGTCTATTATAAGGCAACTAGCTTTAGTAAATCCGTGTATTACACGTGTTGAATAAATAAAATAATAAAACAATAATATAAACCTTTTAAAAAAATTAAACTTTTTTCAAAAAAATAAACATTTTATTTTAAAACAAACCCTATAAAAATGTTATTTTTAAAAATTTTTCTATTTTAAATCTCAAATTTGATTATTTTTGTTTTTAAAAAATGACTTTTTAAAAATACAAATTTTAAAATATTTCGTATTTTTAAAAAAGTTTTATGCTTTAGAAAAGTTTATTATTTTATAAAAAAACTATTTATTTAGAAATGACATTAATAAATAGATTTCTTTCTTAATTTATTAAATCTAAAAAGGTGTTAAAGAATATTATTAGTAATCAAGATAATTGTTTAATAGGAGAAAGAGGCGGAAAAATTTTGATTAAAATGATTGTGGTCTTGACACGTGTCATCCAAGATACCTTTTTATTAAAGTAGGTAGATTTTTTTTACTTTCTATCAATCAAATGCCTCCAATTAAATAACATATAAGTGGATTTTGTTTTTATACGTGTCTTTTTAATGAAATTTAGATGAAAGCTTGAATGAACAACTTTAAATATGTCTCATTGATCTTTTTATCTACACAAAAGTCCTCAAAATGTATCTTTGTTTATTATTATACTTTTCTTAATAAAACTTTTAAGATCTAAATTGTCAAACATTGAACGATTGATTTTTGACTTAATATTACGTGATATTGAAAGAGAGCAAAATAATTACTTGTTTTCCTAAAAAATTATAATTCCTTCGTATTTTAGTAATAGTAACATGTGTTACAAATCATAAACACATAAATATTGTCAAACAAAATATTATTTCAATTTATGTTACGAATTCATAAATTAAAATAGGTAGCACGTGTATGAATACTTTCTTGATTAGGTTAATGGATTATTGATATTGCTTGACTATAGATTTAACTAATATTTGTATATAATATTAGGTGTAGCAACATATTTTTTATTAAACTAATTTTAGTGAACAAATTTGTGTTCGTTCAATACATATTTATGGAATCACCCACAAATACCATAAAACCATTCTCCATTGAAATAAATTTACTTGACGAGCATGTTATTTAACAGTAGATTTAGTTACCCGTGTATTACACTGAGGGTTAATTATTAATAACATAAAAACATAAATAAAACCAAGTGCATTATATATTAAATAAAACATAACAACTTTCGATCATAAGGGCACAAATAAACAAAAACCTCCTTATAAACTACATTTGTAGTAACATTAGTAGGTTTGTCATTATTATCTAAAACTACGAGTTTTAATCCATCTCTACCATTGACTTATGACAAGGCGACATAAAGCTGACCATGCGTAAAAACATGCTCTTATAAGTACAAACCGACTCTTGACAAAGATTAATATTGACTTTTGTTTATTATCATAGTGAAACATACAGTCAAAGGAAACTGTTTTCTTTCAAACTTGAAATGAATCCTTTTATCAGAAGTATTAAATTCAATCCTGGAATAAAGGCGGGTGCCAACATTGCTACCTGATATAATCTCAGCTTCTATAAAATGATTACTGAGTGATATAACCTTAACTCTAGCTTCATTACACAAACCATTTTTTATAAATATTTCTCAAAAGCATGACGGGAATACCAACCTTTAATACTAAAGAGTGGTTTGGTAATACAGAAATCTTTTATTCCGTTAGAAAATTCACGGGGAGAGCATAATTTCTCATCGAATATATTGTTAATATACTCTTCTTGGCTTAGAATAACTGGAACCGGGGTACTCCTTTTCTTCACCTGGAAACAATGAAAGTAAACAGTCATTGATTTCTTGAACAACTTCATTTTTTAAGCAACAATTGCCCTCTCTTGAAAGAAAGTTAGGTTTTCAGAATTACTAATGATAAAAGGATATACAAACTTGATTAAATCTGATATAGAATCGACCAAATTAGTAATAAGATCATGTGGTATATCTATCATAGCCTCCACATCATTCGATCCACCGAAGTTACCTTCACCAAATTTTAATAGCCAATTTGCAACTTCAATATTTCATCGGCCGGCACCAACAGTTAATATCATGTTTTTTGTGAGGCTATGTTCCTTACACTTTTGTCATATATACGAAGAACTTAGTGATGCATTTACAATATCTTGTTTACTACCATTTACAATCATCAATGAAGTTAATTTTCAAATTTTAATCACTAAATAGACTTGTCTGAGAAAAAAGTCACAGCTCAAATGTTTAAGAATTTGGTGAAAATACTTAAATTTCTTCTGGAAGTCAAGAATCAAAAACACCAACTAAAAGCAATAAAATTTACATAAATTAATCAAAATCAAGGCTATTAGGAATGAAAACCCTATACATTGAAGGTTGAATAGAGATCATAACATATACAAATCATAAAAGTGATATAAAATTGTAAGAAGATTGAAAATCGATACTTTTAAGAAAGTGATAGAGTATGAGATAACTTTGAACAAGTCGTTGATGGTCAAATCATGAGCTAGATATTGGGTGGGTGTGAGAATATTAGCATAAAGAAATTAAGATTTGAATAATATACACCAAAAAGTTATGTGCAATAATGAGATCAATTTCAAATTTTTTGACCCTGTGATCGGATATAGGGATATAGTATTGTATCGAGTCGGATTGTGCTATGAATGTTCATAATATCTCTGATTAGTTGTTGATTGTTAATTAATTTAATACATACTTTAGCAAACCCATATATTACACGGGTTGAAAAAAATAAATGTTATATTTAATGAAATATTATAAAAATATAAAATGATATTCTAAGATAAGATATGATTAAAATTAGCTATGAGTAATAACTATAAGTAACAAAATAATGGTATCAATATAAGGCCCCGTTCCTGGGACGCTTACAGCTGGTTGATCATCTCATTTCATCATAAAAGCTTTTGTAAAATAATACATTGTTAATCAGTTACAAAATACATTGTTGCATTACATCACAAAAGCATTATATAAATAGATGCCGTCCAAAAGAGCTGAGTAGTCGCCCCGTGCCATCCTCAGCAACCTTACCTGCCAACTAGAAACACATAAAAAGTCAGCGTTGCTGAGTGAGTTCTTGTTTTATAAATAAAATACTTTACTTGCGTTAAGACCATTTCTTTACTTTCACGCAATCATACATCATACGTACACATAGATAATATCATTATTATCTTTATCATTCATTCTTTCATTCATTCGACGTACATCATTCATTATCTTTTACTTCTATATAGATCCTGTCAAACTTTACCCTCTTCAAGGCACGCAGCCATGATTACGAGGTCAAGTGACAAGGATCCTGTTTCGTATTGTGTTATTATATTTCATCCGTTCATTGCTTTCATTCGTTCATACTTTAACTTTCGCTCATTCATCGTACTTTCTTGTCATACTTACTCTTTCATCATTACCTCTTTTCTTTCCATCAACCATAAACCTTACCCTTCTGTTTCGTGGTACTAGACCTAGGACTATCATAGATCTTCTATAATGGTGCACTGCACCTCTTGACCACAGTACCTAAGGTAAAGTTTAGGTGTACCATTGCCATGTGCAATACCTTTCTGTTTCGTGGTACTGGACCTAGGCCTATCATAGACCTTCTATAACGGTGCACCGCACCTCTTGGCCACAACACCTAAGATATGCAGTAATGGTTCTATACAATGGTTGATCACAGTGTCAAGCTTTACCCTCTTCATGGCATACAACCACGATTACTCAGGTCGAATGACATGGATCCCATTTCGAGTCTGTTGCGACAACAAGGTCGCTCACCTCATACGTTTGCTTGCAAGCCTTTCTTACTCTCATTCATTATTAATGCATGCATTCTTTCATTACGTTTCTCTTTTCATTATCTTTCACTTTACATTACATAATACTTTTCATTCGTTCATTAACGTAACACGTAAAGCCACGGGAAAGATAAACATTCATCATAATAAGGAGCATCAATATACACAGTGATCATCATCATACAGGGCAACATCATACATAACATACATCATGCATAAACTTGCAACATCATCATCATCATGCCCAACGTAACTTCTAAAGCCTCAACGACCATCTTACATGTACTTACGGGAACTTCCACGTCAGAACTTACATCTGCACTTTCCCCCGAAAGTCAGTAATTAAACTATGCTTCTCCTCTGGTACAACAGCCCTATCTGGGCGTATGGGCACCCTTCAGTCGCATGGCCTCCATGCGACTGACATCATGCGGATGGACCAATGCGGATGAACACCAATGCGAATGAACACCCAATCGTGCGAATGAACCTCATGCGGATGAACACTATGCGAGTGAGCACATATGCGAATGGACCTTTAGTTGCATGACTCCCTATGCGACTGGCACTCTAGTCGTGCGACTGAGCCTCACTCGTGCGACTAAACCTCAATCGCACTCCATTTGGCCGTATGGCCTCCAGTCGGTCGCCTAGCCCTAGCTGATGCAGAATGCAGTTCATCCCGAACCCAATCTGCCATTTTCGACCTCCAAGCTCATCCAAACCCATTCTAAGCCCAAATAAACCATCCTAAACCTTATGAATGCATACTACAACACCATTCAAGCACACACAAGCCCGGAAACAAACTCCAAACGCATCACACGCAAACACATCCAAATGGGTCAAACACACACATACAAAAACGGGTTTACCATGTGTTCCAGCCCCAAATCAGTTGAAAACGAGTAAAATAGGGGTCCTAGAACTCACACAAACTACACCAAGAAGAAGAGCTTCGCTTAGACCCGCTACACGGCGATTTCCAAGCGCGAACCCACTCGAACCAAGCTTTCTTCTCTCTTTTCTTCCTTTTCTCTCTTCTTTCTCTCTTCTTGGCTGAAATATGGGTGTGGCCGTGTGGGGAGAGGGTAAGGGCTGCCCTCTCCCTTCAAATATCCCCATTTACCCAACTATCTCGTGTTGGCGAGTTTGGTCCCCCGACTTTGGACTTTATTTCTTTTTCTTCCTTCGTCGGCTTCAAGGAAAATATCCGGGTGTTACAAGTCCACCCCCCTTATATAGGTTTTATCCCCGAAACCTGTTATTCCTCAAACAAATGTGGGTAATGATGTCTCATTTCTTCCTTAGTCTCCCACGTTGACTCGGATCCCTTCCTGTGCTTCCACTGTAGATGCACAAGAGGAACCACTTTATTTCTCAGCCTCTTCTCTTTTCGATCGATGATTGCCACTGGTTGCTCCACATAATTGAGCCGTTCGTCTACTTCGATATCCTCCAGGGGAACAACCATGTCTTCATCTGCCAAACACTTAGATGAGATACGTGGAATGTCGGGTGAATTCCACTTAACTCATCTGGTAACTCCAATCTATAGGCCACCTTTCCTACTCGAGCAATGATTCAGAAAGGGCCTATATACCTCGGGCTCAACTTTCCCCGCTTTCTGAACCGAATGATTCCCTTCCAAGGTGAGACCTTCAACATAACCCGATCACCCACTTGGAACTCAATCGGTCTGCGTCGTTTATCAGCATATGACTTTTGTCTATCTTTGGTTGCCTTCATGAAGGCCTTGATCCTTTCAAGCTTTTCAGTCATAGCCTCGATCACCTTAACGCTCCCTAACTCTTTATGACCAATATCACCCCAACAAACGGGTGTCCTGCATCTCCTACCGCATAGCATCTCATAAGGTGGCATACCAATGCTGGCATGATAGCTGTTGTTGTATGAGAATTCAGCTAACGATAAGTGGTCATCCCAACTTCCCCCAAAATCAATCACACATGCCCAAAGCATGTCCTCCAATGTCTGAATGGTCCTTTCTGACTGACCATCAGTCTGGGGATGATAAGCCGTGCTAATATGTAACCTCGTCTCAATAGCGTCGTGGAATTTCTTCCAGAATTTGGATGTAAACCGGGTGTCACGATCAGATACAATAGACACCGACACACCATGATGAGTTACATCTCCTTGATGAACAGATCAGCCAACCTCTCAGATGAACATGTCTCGCGGATTGGTAGGAAGTAAGCACTCTTCGTCAAGCGGTCAACAATCACCTATATAGCATCATACCCTTTCGGGGTACACGACAGCTTCGTAATGAAATCCATGGTGATGTGCTCCCACTTCCATTCTGGTATATCTAAAGTTTGGATCTTCCTATACGGCTTCTGATACTCGGCCTTCACTTGAAAGCAAGTAAGGCACTTACTCACATACTCCACCACGTCAGGCTTCATACCCGACCACCAATAATCTTTCTTCATGTCTTGGTACATCTTTGTAGCACCGGGATGAATAGAATATCGAGTCTTATGAGCTTCGTCCATAATCTTCATGCGTAGATCCCCAAAACAAGGAATCCACATCCGCCCGAATTGGGTTTTAACACCGAGTGTGTTTTCACCCAATTCTGCAACCAGACCTCTCATCCTTTCAAAGTTAAGACGTCTTCTTTTAATGCCTCGTCTTGAAACTCTTTGACTTGCTTCATCACCTCAGAGGTCATAATCAACTGGTACGCTTTCACCTGAATTTGCCCGGGTCTCTCCTTTCGGCTAAGGGCGTCCGCCACCACGTTAACTTTGCCCGGATGATAATAGATCTCACAATTATAATCCTTTATGAGCTCCAACCATCTTCTCTGCCACATGTTCAAGTCCTTCTGCTCGAAGAGGTACTTCAAGCTCTTGTGGTCAGTGAAAATGGTGCACTTCGTCCCATAGAGATAGTGTCTCTAAATCTTTAGTGCAAAGACCACAGCTGCTAGCTCCAAGTCATGAGTAGGATAGTTAACCTCATGAACATTCAACTATCGGGGATGTGTAGGCTATAACTTTTCATCTCTGCATTAACACACACCCTAACCCCGGGTAGGAAGCATCCGAATAAACCACCAGATCTTCACTTCCATCGAGTAATGACAGAACAGGAGCTTGAGTCAATCTCGTCTTCAATTCTTCGAACGCCTTCTCTTGAGCTTGACCCCATACAAATTTCACATCATTCCGGGTCAACTTGGTTAGCGGAGGAGCGATCTTGGAAAAGTCTTGGATGAATCTCCTGTAGTAACCCGCCAAACCCAAGAAACTAAGGATCTCGGATGGCGTCTTTGGAGACTTCCATTGCATCACTGCTTCCACCTTTGTCGGATCCACCATAATCCCCTTCGGATTCACCACGTGACCTAAGAATTGAACCTCACGCAACCAAAACGATCATTTGGAGAACTTGGCATACAACTTCTCCCTTCTCAACGTCTCCAACACCTCTCGAATGTGACCGGCATGCTCTATCTCGCTCTTTGAATAAATCAGGATATCATCAACAAACACAATCACTGATTTATCCAACATAGGCCGACACACCCGGTTCATCAGATCCATAAAAGCAGCCGGCGCATTGGTCAAACTGAAAGACATAATAAGGAACTCGTAATGACCGTAACGCGTGTGACAAGCTGTTTTAGGAATATCCTGCTCTTTCACCTTTAGCTGATGGTAGCCAGATCGAAGATGTATCCTTGAAAACCAACTGAAGCCTTGAAGCTGATCAAATAAATCATCAATCCTCGGTAACGGGTATCGATTCTTCACCGTCAATTTGTTCAACTCACGGTAGTCTATATACATCCACATGCTACCGTCTTTCTTCTTTACGAATAAGACCGGAGCACCCCAAGGAGAGATTCTCGGTCTAATAAACCCCTTATCAAGCAGCTCTTACAATTGCTCCATCTACTCTTTCATCTAAGTCGGAGCCAAACGATACGGTGCCTTGGCAACAGGTTGGGCACCTGGTATCAGATCAATCTGAAACTCAATCTCTCGGTTAGATGGCACTCCTGATAAGTCTTCTAGGAACACGTCTGGAAAGTCACACACCACAGAAACATCAGATAGTTGTGGTGTTGGCGTTTCCACATCCTTTACATAACACAAGTAGGCGCTACATTCACACCTCATACACTTTCCAGCCACCGCCATTGAGATTACTTTCGGGATCGTCGTGACCCGATCCCCATAAACAGTTACCGAACTCCCGTCAGGTGCTATCAAACGAATCATCTTCTTGCGACACACTACATTTGCTTCGAAGTCCGCCAACCAATCCATCCCAAGAACCAAATCGAAACCACCTAGAATCATCACAAATGGTCTAACAGGAAACTTATGACCTTCTAATTCCACATCACACTTCTCTATCATCTCAGAAATCCTGGTAGACTTACCTATGGTAGTTTCTACATCAAAGGGTGCGTTAACACGTCTACTACTAACAAGCAGTTTAGCACAGAAAGCAGCAGAAACAAAACTTTTACTGGCACCCAAATCAAATAACACAGAAGCTAAAGTTTGGTTCACCAGAAACGTACCGAACACAATATCAGGGTCCATCCTAGCTTCCTCTTGTATCATAGTGAATGCCCTGGCGCTCGCCCTCGGTCCTTCACTCCCCATCTTCTTCACTCCGGAACCCTCAGCCCTAGGCTTCTTACAATCCCTACTTACGTGGCCCTTCACGCCATAGTTAAAGCACCAGACTGCACGATAGTCCTTGGCTATATGCCCCGGCTTCCCACATCTGAAGCACACGTTTGACCCCAGCCTACAGTCCCCACTATGCTCTCTCCCACACCTACCACACTTCTTCATACCCGTACCCGATGTGACCACACATCCACCAGTGCCTTCTTGTTACCCGTCGAGGCATTACCCCGACCACACCTCTTCCCACTCCAGTTTCAATCACCACCACCCTTCCTGCTACCCTCAGCCACCACCATAACAGCCCTCTCATCATATAACCTCCCTGCCAAATCCACTGCCAACCTAAATGTGCTCGGTCGGGCAGCGATCGTGTACCTATGAATATCCGCTGGCAAACCCTGAATGTACCTCTTAATCTTTCGTGACAGAGGCGTCACCTGATCCGACACCAAACGTGCCATCTCGTTGAACTTTGTGGTGTACTGTTGGTGTGTCATGGTGTTGTACGGGGTTTGGAATGAGGTTTATCATGGTTAATTGGTTAACTTTAATGCATTTAATGTGGTTAAGTGTAAGAGATTGTGTTGAATAAGTTAACTATGATGATTTGATGTTTTGTAGGTTAAACGCAATCATTTAAGGGGTTTTGAAGAATGCATAGGGATGATAAGTGAATACCATGATAGATGAGATCAAAGGGGATTTAATTACGAGAACGTGGCCGCAAACGGGGAGGAAAACGGAGTTTGAACGAAGAAGTTATGAAGAACACAAGAATCGGACAAAGCTGATTGGCCATGACCTACGGCGGAAACATGACCTACGGTGCATCAGTTCAAAACAAAACAGAATGGCCCTAACTTGACTTACGTCAGAAAGCTGACCTACGGTACAGGACGCGCCGAAATCACTTATAAGTCGCGAAAATTAGGGTTTTGAGGATATCTTTCTTTCTAAGTCGTCCCCAAGTGTGAGATTCGTCCCCAAGGCTTCCCAAAGGCTCCCGGAGGCGATTTTAAAGCTTTCCATGTGTATCTAATAATTTGGTTTGATTCTTTAACGTTACATACAATGTTTACTTTTGTTTTTGATTTGTTTTTCATTGCCATGTCCGGCTAATCCACCCATGATTTTCTCCGGGTGATTAGGGTTTACACTATGACTTGTTCTTGATGGTTTTTGGTTGAGTTAATGTTTGAACACGACAAGTTAAGCCAAGTAACATTATTTATTATTTAAAGATTCTAAAATACATGTGTTTCCTTCAATTCAATTGTTCTGGTGTTGATTGTGTTAGATTTCTTTTCATCTGTAAACGTCAATTTTGGATAGGATTGGGTAATACAAACGTAGGATATGATTCGAGTATTTCTTTACAACGGACTCATTCAATCTATTGTCTTTAATCAAATTAACCCGGTTATGTCTATGTAACTGTTTTTAACTATCAAAGAAAATCTAAGTTGTAAACCTGAATCCGGAGAGGATTACCTTTTCACATTATTGTTTGCAACTCAATTACTCATAAAGTTCGTTACTTTTCGCAATTAGTCATTTTAGTTAAGTTTTAATAATCAAGCTCCAAACTTTTGGATTTAAACTACACTTTCCACATATTCCCTGTGGATCGACCCGACTTACCCTAGCTATCTTAGGTGAGTTTGGAACTTTATAAATTGTTTTTGATTAGGCCTGACAAACCGATATCAAAATGGCGTCGTTGCCGGGGAATTAGTGCGCAAAGTGTCAAGTTTAAATTTTTATTTGTTTTGCTTATTTTATTTACTCTTTTTTCCTTGTTACGCTAGGTGTGTTTGTGTGTACAGGTGACAGCTCCGTGCATGCATACCCGGTACGCAAGGAACAAGTCCCCGTTAATTTTTGATCCTGAAGTTGAAAAGACCGCTCGAAGAAATTAAGCACAATCCCGTGTAAAAATCCAATCATCTAGTGCAGTCAAAGAGTGCAAGATGGAAAACCAAAACCCACCCGATAACCAACCGCCAAATCCACCACAAGACCAACCCTTACCAAACCAACCCGATGACCCACAAACACAACCTCCAATTGCTCCAAACCAACCACCTCAGAGACAAAATCCCTACCCTCAACCAAGACAGAACCCTTACCAACATGGACCTGCAAGACAGAATCTAAGATAAAAAAGGGGGGTAATAGGTTCGAGGAAGAAGTGGACAGATTTGACAGGCTAAGTATCCATACTTGGGATGATGACATAGATGGACGAAGTGATTGGAATGAAGATGAGTATGTTGAGGAGGATGTGCAATACAATGAACCTAATAACAACCAAGGCCGATACAGACAGAATGAATAACCAGGGCAATATAGGCAGAATCAGGGCCAAGGTCAAGGTAGAAGGCGAGGATTTCCTCGGGCAAATCGGAACCCGGGCTTCAACCCTACCAAGCCATTGTTCAAGGGGTTGATAGCCATTTTCGCCCTACCATAGCTGGAGCTTCATCACCCATAGTTAGGCTACAAGTTAGAGGGAAGTCATTTGAGATTAGGTCCAACAGTCTGGCCATTCTTCCTGAGTTTCATGGACTGTCCAAGGAAGAACCCTATTTGCATCTGAACGAGTTTAGTGCCATTTGTGAGACTATTAGGGCACAAGGTTTTACACCCGAAGAAGTGATGTTAGTGCTATTTCAGTTCACATTGAAAGGAAATGCAAAGAAGTGGTTCCATTCCCTACCTGCTGCCAGCATTTACACTTGGGAGCAAATGCAGCAGGCGTTCCTAGAGGAATACTATACACCACAGAAGACAAGTGAAGCCAGAATTACCATTCGTACCTTCAGTCAGCAACACGATGAGCCATTTCATGAGGCTTGGACAAGATTCAAGGAGTTGTTAAGAACTTGTCCACATCACGACATTCCTCAATGGGAGTTGATTTCTTCATTTTATGATAGGTTATCTGCTGAAGATGTGAGAGATGTGAATTCAACAAGTGCAGGAACCTTCATGACTAATACTGAGGATGTTGACTGGGAGTTACTGGAACGGATGAGTATACATTCAAAAAGACAAGCTCAGTCTCGTAGGAAATCGAGGAACGTGGCTAATGACTCAGATAGGAGGGCTTCTAGGTTGGGACAATCGACTAGAAATGCTACAGTGAAGGCTACAAGTTTCTTTACTATATGCCAGGGATGTGGTAAAGCTGGACACATTGTTAGAGATTATCCAGAGTTTGATGAGGGGTTGGAAGAGGTGAATTATGTACAAGGTGATAGAAGGCCATACAACAGCACAAACAATAACACCTATCACCCTGGTTTGAGGAATCATCCAAACCTCAGATATGGTAACCTAGACAACCAGTTGAACCCAAACATGCAAGGTAATTCACATCAGCAATATTAGAACAGGTCAACAGGACAGGGTGGTCATTTCAATCAGGGAAGCTATAACATGGGTGGTCAACGGAACTACCAGAATAACCAAGACTATGGTGGATCAGGAGGAAATATAGAGCCAACGAACAAGGAACTTCTGGAGTTTATGAAAGAGATGAAGAAATCTAATGAGGTTCGAGACAAGAGTCATGAGGCTTTGAGTAAGCAAGTTGGTCAACTAGCAGAAGAAGTGGCAGTTCTTAGGAAATATCCAGGGAAGCTACCAAGTGATACGATAATGAATCCACAACATCAAGGAACAAACATAAAGAACATGAAAAATGTCCACATTAATTCGGTTAGTATCCTCCCCAATTCTAAATATTTCACTGACGACTTTACTTTTTTATCAAAACAAGTTGCAGGTAAGGAAAATGAAGACGATAGAGTAGAAGAGAGTGACCCAGGAGAACCCATCATTCCAATAAAAGTAGGAAAGTTTAAGATAAAAAGGGCACTCTTGGATTATGGGGCAGGTGTTAGTATCTTGCCTGGTGTGTTATATGATCAATATGAGTTCGGCCCTTTACAGGAGGTTGACACTACCGTGGTGTTAGCTGACTTGACCTGCAAACGTCCTAGGGGGATGGTAAAAGATGTGATAATCAAGTTAGGAGATTTCTACTACCCGGTGGACTTTATGGTGCTTGACTATGCACCAATGAGAATAAACGAGCAACAAAAGGTTATTTTAGGGCGACCATTTTTGGCAACTGCCAATGCTCAAATCATTTGTCAGGATGGAACAATTGATATGACATGTGAAACTCGTAAGTTACGTTTTGATGTGTTTTCCAAGTCGATCACCTATTTTGTTAATGACAAGTTTTTTTATGCAAATGTGACTAATGTGTGTGTTCCTCCCTACATCTCACATGTAAGCAAGCACATAACTTCTAATAATGGTTGCAAGTATGATAGGGATAAGCAGGTGGACTTAAAAGAGTCTGTAGATTCAAAAGAAAATAAAGAGCTAGTGATAGAGATGGAATTAAAGCATGAGAAGCCAAAATGGAAGAAAAAAATTGGTGATCCACCTGATCCTAAAAATGCTCAAGTTAAGACAACGATGTTTCGTCCATGTTTGGATGACGTTGGGAACCCACTAGATCAACAAAAGCAAACAGTTATAGAACTCTCAGAAGGCAAGCACCACTTTCGACCACCATGAGTGGTAATAGGTATGGTCTGGCTGAAGACCTAAAACTTAGCGCTACTTGGGAGGCAACCTGAGATGTTTGTAATTTTTAGTTATTTTTATGATATTTTTTTGGAACTTTGTGAGTGTGTTCACTAGAAACCCTCACGAGACTTCACTCGTCCACTCGGGCCTATCGAGAGGTTTAAAAGGCTTGTTGCATATGCTAAATGCAACCGTGATTCCTATGAAAGTGAGTGTTATTAATTTTTTTTAGTTTTTGTATTGTCTTTTTAGTTTCACGCTGATGCAAACATGCAAGTGTGGGGAAGCATATGGAATTTTAGAAGCATATTTGATAAGGTGCTTAGCAGGTTTACCCATAGTCTTCAGATAATAATATGGAAGCACTATCAGATCATCTACCATCAGGTCCATGTGAACTTTCATTGAATTTATTTGCTATTTTTGTTTTGCACTTGGGGGAGTGTTTGGGGATTGGTAAATATCACAAGAAATCATGTTGAATTTGAAACAACCATACATTGGGGACAATGTATCCCAAGTGTGGGGATGGGGGAATCATCGGTACACACATTTTGGAGAAATGGAAATTTGGACAAAATTTTAAAATTTTTAACATTTTTCTCTAAAAATACTAATCATTGGTTAAGGTTCTTGGTAATGGTTGATTCCCTAAATGTTAAAACCAGGTTGGTTTGTAGAAGTTAGAAAGGGAATATCTAACTAGGGGTGGCAAACTTTGGGTGTAGTAAACTTGTACATGTCATGTCGGTAACCCAATTCCACCTTTTTCATATGTGAGAAGCCTATTATTTGACATTATTATATCTATTTGCTCCTTTGAGTGTGCAATGATGCTTACTAAGTGGTAGAACTTGGGGGGCGCGTGCATCTTGAAACCCGAGACTGGGATTCATATTGAAATGATTGAGGCATTAGGATCAACCAAAGAACAACTCCATAGGACCCACTTACCTAAAATTTATCCGTAGTAGCCAATTTTGAACCTTTACCCGTTCGCTTGTTTCACTAAACCCCTTGAACCATTAGCCTGTTGCTTAGCCTTTTTGTTTGTTCACTCGTGTGATGGAACTTGAGTTACTTGGTGATAGTTGTAGTACTAAGTTTGATCTGACTTCATGTTTGAAAGTTGTGAAGAAAAAAAATAAAAAATAAAAAAAACAGTAAAGAAAAAGAAAAAAATGAAAAGAAAAGAAAATATTGTCGAAATAATTAAGTTTAAAGACTGGGGTATTAGACAAGAAAAAGATTGTGATTTGAAGTATATAATAATTAACTTAAGTTTTCCATTACTTTAGTCACTATACCCCAAATTACTCCTACCCGAACCTAAGCCTAACATTACAACCTTTGAAAAGCCCTTATGATTGGTGTGGTATCTTGTGTTAGTGGGTGGAGAGATGATTGTCTTACAAGCCTATGCTTACCTGTTTGCATTATTGTTTGAGTGCATCATAAATACCGGCGCATCTTTGGCCGAGCCAGAAATTACACCGAGTGGAGAGCTTTATTGTGAGGGGTATGATATGTGCAAGGGAGCCGCCTAGAGTTGAGAATCTTAGTTAGGCAGTCCAGCGGGTTAGAGGTTTGTGGTTGTTAACGGGTCATAATTGCTAACTTGGTAATTAGGTATGCCCTTAAACCTTAATCGACTTTGGTATGTGTGCTTCTATGTGCTCACCCATTTTTGACTTGAATTCTTGATTCTTAAAAGCAACCTCGCTTGAGGGCAAGCGAGAAACAAGTGTGGGGATGTGATGTACGGGGTTTGAAATGAGGTTTATCATGGTTAATTGGTTAACTTTAATGCATTTAATATGGTTAAGTGTAAGAGATTGTGTTGAATAAGTTAACTATGATGATTTGATGTTTTGTAGGTTAAACGCAATCATTTGAGTGGTTTTGAAGAATGCATAGGGATGATAAGTGAATACCATGATAGATGAGATGAAAGGGGATTTAATTACGAGAACGTGGCCGCAAACGGGGAGGAAAACGGAGTTCGAACGAAGAAGTTATGAAGAAAACAAGAATCGGACAAAGCTGATTGGCCATGACCTACGGCGGAAACATGACCTACGGTGCATTAGTTCAAAACAAAACAGAATGACCCTAACTTGACTTACGGCAGAAAGCTGACCTATGGTACAGGACGTGCTGAAATCACTTATAAGTCGTG
This sequence comes from Flaveria linearis, assembly GCA_024085815.1. NCBI lineage: Eukaryota > Viridiplantae > Streptophyta > Magnoliopsida > Asterales > Asteraceae > Flaveria > Flaveria linearis. The sequence continues at coordinate 25,232,845 of CM044003.1, forward strand.
AAAGTTAGGGTTTTGAGGATATCTTTCATTCTAAGTCGTCCCCAAGTGTGAGATTCGTCCCCAAGGCTTCCCAAAGGCTCCCGGAGGCGATTTTAAAGCTTTCCACGTGTTTCTGATCATTCGGTTTGATTCTTTAACGTTAGATACAATGTTTACTTTTGTTTTTGATTTGTTTTTCGTTGACATGTCTGGCTAATCCACCCGTGATCTTCTCCGGGTGATTAGGGTTTACACTATGACGTGTTCTTGATGGTTTTTGGTTGAGTTAATGTTTGAACACGGCAAGTTAAGCCGAGTAATATTATTTATTATTTAAAGATTCTAAAATACGTGTGTCAATTCAATTGTTCTGGTGTTGATTGTGTTAGATTTCTTTTCATCTGTAAACGTCAATTTTGGATGTGATTGGGTAATACAAACGTAGGATATGATTCGAGTAGTTCTTTAACAACGGTCTCATTCAATCTATTGTCTTTAATCAAATCAAACCGGTTATGTCTATGTAACTATTTTTAACTATCAAAGCAAATCTAAGTTGTAAACCTGAATCCGGAGAAGATTACCTTTTCACATTATTGTTTGCAACTCAATTACTCATAAAGTTCGTTACTTTTTGCAATTAGTCATTTTAGTTAAGTTTTTATAATCAAGCTCCAAACTTTTAGATTTAAACTACACTTTCCACATATTCCCTGTGGATCGACCCGACTTACCCTGGCTATCTTAGGTGAGTTTGGAACTTTATAAATTGTTTTTGATTAGGTCTGACAAACCGATATCACATGGTTCCCGCCTCCAGCTGCAGGAACTCCCTCTTAACCTTGTCCATCTCCCGATGAGGACAGAACTCCTCAATAACCAACTTCTTCAGCTCCGACCATCTTATCCTCCCAATAGCCCTACTACCCTCGGCTTGGACTATGTTGTCCTACCAGCATAAAGCCGAGTCCACAAAAGAATAGGCAGCAAACTTCACCTTTTGGTCCTCCCGGCACTCGCTGATATTCAATACAACTCCCATCTCTCTCACCCATCGGTGAGCAGCAGCAGCAGTGTCGTTACCATCAAAAGTAGGGGGCTTGCATCGTTGAAACGCCCCATAGTTACAGCCTCGTGCCACCTTCAGCACAGGCTCCTCTTCTTCCTCTTCTTCATCATCAGAAAGACCGTTTCAGGCTCAGGTTGCTCCCGTCCTCCCGATGACCTGTTCCTCTCTTTCCGTTCTCCTTCCCATACAGCCTTAATCACTTCGGTCACCACAGACGGTAAGATCTTCTGCATGACTTGATGAACCTCCTCCACTACAGCCTCCTTTATCGAGGCTCTCAGATTGGCGCTCTCATCTATACCCTCCAGGTGAAGGGTCTCGGGTTCTTCAGGAACCACCTTTTCAACTCTAGGCCTGCCTCTTTTAGGTCGCGATGCAGCACCAAGTCCACCACGCGAGGTTTTGGATGATCTACCACCGGCCATCCTCTAACACACACCGAAAGATTCAAACACCAACACAGTCATTCAAGGGAATAGCTCAGTTTATGTCAAGTATAGTAAGTCCCTAATTACAATGGTCAGTTGTGATTAGCCACTTACTTTACTCTTCGTACCCCGAGCATTACCTGTCCTGACTACATCAGTATCTAAATCTACCAGCAACACATAAACCACATAACATGCGCACATAATACCGGTTAACATTAAGAAAAAACCTGATGGCACGCAGCTACTCAGACTGGCATCCCTTCCCTTTCCGTCCCATTCTCAGTTTAAGTTAAGGTTTATTTTGAAAATTTACCTGTTTCACTTAAACCCGGCTCTGATACCAACTTGTAAGGCCCCGTTCCCGGGACGCTTACAGCTGGTCGATCATCGCACAAAACATATAATTGCATTAACTTTAATAAACATTGTAGCAGAAACAATCAAAATGACATCTCATTTCATCATAAAAGCTTTTGCAAAATAATACATCGTTAATCAGTTACAAAATACATTGTTGCATTACATCATAAAAGCATTATATAAATGGATGTCGTCCAAAAGAGCTGAGTAGCCGCCCCGTGTCATCCTCAGCAACCTTACCTGCCAACTAGAAACACATAAAAATTCAGCGTTGCTGAGTGAGTTCTAGTTTTATAAATAAAATACTTTACTTGTGTTAAGACCGTTTCTTTACTTTCACGCAATCATATATCATGTTGGTACACATGTCCCCAGTTCTAGTCTAGTGAGCTTAAATTTAATAGACTTTCTTTTCTTGTAACACTTATGTAATGTTTGATCAATTGAATGAGAAACTCTTCTATATATGTGTATTGGTTGTTTAATATTATATCTATTTATATTGTTTATTGTTACACACATATATGACAATGTTATATAGGTTTACAGTTGTTGACATAGTTCTAAACCATTAAAGGTTCATCAATGTGTTTAACTAAGTTATCTGATTCAGTCGCACGACTGGACCATGCGAATGGGCCAGTCACACGATTGAAGCAGGAGATTGAGTAAATCGTACAATTGAGTCATAAGACTGACTCAGTCGTCTGAATGAATCAATCGTATGACTCAGTCGCATGACTGAGCCAGTCGCCTGGCTCAGTCGTACGACTGATAGCTGTAATCTATAAATACCACTTAATTCGTGGAAAAATAAAACACTTCGAATTCTTGAAACCCTAGTCGACCCAGAACGTCCAGATCGTCCATTCCAAGTTCATAGAACGTCCCAGATCATTCCTATTCCATTCTTAACGTTTTCTAATCGTTAGGATTGATCTTGATTTCGTTCTCCCTGATTGGATCACCAATCAAATAGGATTCCGCACTATTTGATCTGGTATAACGAAGAATCAGTTAGTACTCCGTACGTACACGGTCCTAACAAGTGGTATCAGAGCATTGGCTCTTGATTCTTCGTTGATTCAATCAAGTTTTTGTTAAAGTCCACGTTTTTCGCGAAAAGATCCAATCTTTCTGCTCAAAACCAAGTCTTTACGTGTGCATGTTCTGCAAAATCAGTGTTTTTTGGCTTACAGCCGTCTAGGGTGTCACAAAACACGTTTTAGGTCAAAAGTGTGAAAAATCTCGATTTCTGCAGTCTCAGTCGCCCGATTATCTCAATCGTATGACTGAAGTCCAGTCGCCCATTCATTCGGCCGATTGAGTCAATCGCTTCGTCCAATCGCCCGAGTGAGTCAATCGCACAGTTCTGTCGCCCAGTCGAGTCGTTCGGTCTGTTCAGTCGCCTAAGTCTCTCAGTCGTCTGTTCAATCGTACGTTTGAGTCCAATCGCATACAGCTAGTGTCGGTCGCATCCCAGTCGCACTCCTCAATCGCATTAGCAGATTCTTTCACAAGTTAAAGTAATAATAAAATGGACTCAGAAAACTTTGCAATGTCAGCTGGAAAGGACTCAAGGATACAAAACCTGCTTTTACTGGAAAATGAGATAGGGAACTATAACAAGCCACCTAAGCTATTGACTATAGATGAATTTCCACAATGGAGACAACGTTTTGAGATTCATCTAAATGGAGTGGACCCGAACTTATGGAACTCCGTTGAGACTGGTTATAACATGCCCGTGGGAGCTGATGGTGTTCCTTTGACTTTAAGTGGACTCACTGATACACATAAGGTTGCCTATAATGCCGAAAAGAAGGCATATGCTCTTTTGACCCAGTCCATTCCCAAGGCCATTTTTCACCAATACTCAGAGCACAAGCAAAGTAAAAAGTTGATGAAAGCTCTTGAGAAGAGGTATGATGGGAATTCTACTCTAAAGTCCCTAAAGGGTAAAGCGTTGAAGAAGGAATTTGACAACTTCTCTGCAATTGGGAATGAAAGCTTGGATGAAATTATCGATCGCTTCTATCACTTGATGAGCGAACTTCACACTCATGGAGTAAAGACGTCAATGGAAGACAAAGTTTCAAGCTTGGCAGATGGTCTACCTGAAAAGTGGCATTCATTCATTTCCACTATGCGACACAACTCAGTTTTAGAGACCTTGGATATTAATGATTTTATTCTAAAACTGAGACAGGAAGAAGTGCGTCACAAGTACAGGACGAAAAGAGGAGCGTATACACAAGACCCATCACTCTACAATGTAACTCCTACTTCCACTCCTGCTGCAAAGTCTTCCGGAGCACCTCTGCAAACAGCATTTGTGTCCAATGCATCGTCATCTACGGATCAAGGCTCATCAACTACAAATGAGTCTCATGGTGCATCTGGGGTTCTACAAAGTCCAATTGTTACTCAATCTGCTAAGTTGATGACAGAAAATTTGGGAAAAGTAACAGTGGAGGTTGCTAAAGAGCACATGGATCTACTTGCTGCAGTTGTGCACTCTTATGATGGTCTGGTGGCGGATAAGATTGGAAATTGCCACCTTGCTGATGAAGACTACGAGCAAGTAGATGAAAACGAGCTTGAAAGGATGGATATCATGTGGGCTCTTGCAAGTGCTGTGCGGAGAGCCAAGAAGTTTGTGAAGAAAACAGGGCAGAATCTCGTGGCTACTAAAGATACAACCATTGGTTTTGACAAGTCAAAAGTCACGTGTTTCAACTGTGGAGAAAAGGGTCATTTCAAAAGAGAATGCGTGAAGCCTAAAAATACTGGGAACGGGAATCCATTCTCCTCGTTCAATAGGCAAGATAAAGACAAGAAGCCAGCATCCACACGAAATGATTCTAAAGCTATGGTAGCACAAGGAGATGAAGGACAGGACTGGTCCTTTCGATTCTTATCTGATGGTGAAGCGAACATAGCTTCTGTGGAAGACTTGAACGAAGACTCAGCGAGTGAGGGGGAGAGCTCAGCTGATGTTGATACTGCTGACTTGGAAGAGACGTTTGATGCAATGAATGAAATTGTCAAGAATGAGCTGAATTCAGAATCTGAAGCTCAACCTACGTCTCAGAATGCTTTAATGGCTGGAACGTCCACAGCTGCACAGGTACAATCTAAGGATGAATTATTCGCTAAACATGCTTGTGCTGATTGTGATAAATTTAGAGAAAGCATTGACTTAAAATTTGCTAGGTTATTAGAACACAATGATAACTTAGTAAATGACTTGAAACTGTGCTCAGAAGCTAATCGAGTGTTAAAACAGAATGAGAGCAGTTATAAGGAAAAGATCGATGCTTTAAATAAACAATTAAAGGAAACTGAAGTTGTTGTGTTTAACCAAGAAAATGACATTAAATTCTACTTAAAGACCATTGAAGAGACTAAAAAAGACAAAGCTGTTTTACAAGTAGAAAATGAGTCTTTGAAACAAAAACTACATAGTTTAGCGAGTTCCTCGCACATTTTGAAAAACTTGGTTAAAAAACGCAACAATGGGGAGGGCTTGGGTTACAAGGTTGTTCCACCACCACATGAGATCCTGTTGAACACTAAACAACATCCAATAAATAATAATCCAATTAAGGATCATATGGTGACAACTCCTTTGGTTAGTGATCCGGACACAGCAGTTAAATCTGCTTCTCCGGATGATGTTCAGAAAACCTCAGCATCGAGAAATATCACTGCTGAGAAACGGGTGGAAGAGAATGTCCAAACATCTCTTGGGTTGGACTCAAAGTCTAATAACACACAATCCAAGATGTCTACAACCACTCAAGTTAAATCAGTTAAAAGAGATAATATTCAGCCACATAGACAAATAAACCAAAATGTTAAACAAGTTAAGTTTGTCAAAGGAGGTGAAAATCTTAAAAGTGAAAATAAAAAGAAAGAACCAGAAGTTTACTCACCGCCCCACAAGAGATCTTCTAGCCCCGATGAATGGAGATCCTGATATACTTGTGGACAGCGCGGTCACATTTCAACACATTGTCCTCGCTATCAGACTCCAAGAATTAAGGTGGAGCTGAACAACAAAGTTAATTTAGATTCAAAACAGCGATCTAAGACTCCTATTAGATCGAAAACACCTACTAGGTCTAAAACACCTTCTCGGTCGTTTTTGTCTCCTCACGCCAAAGGCAGCACATACAAGTCACTGACAAGTCTGTGATGCCAGCGGCAAGACCTGTTTTTGAATCTAAACCATATGCTCAAACTGTGAATCAGTCTAAGATTTACCACAAATAATCCTTTCACAGGGATGGTTTGTGGAAAGCCAAAACAACTGATGAGTCTGAAAGTAAGGACAAGTTGAACGTTGAAATTCCATCCACTGATAAAGGCCAGTGGGTCGAATTCATGATAGTTGATTCCTCTGGGAAGCCCAAGCCAGTCAAGGCTTGGGTCCCCCTCCTTAACTGATTATTTTCTCTTATGTGCAGGTTGTCCGCTATAGTACGTCTTTAAATACATGGATTGTAGATAGCAGAGCTTCCAGGCACATGACGGGAAATAGGTCCCTCCTTTTCAATGTCAAACAAATTAAAGGGGGACACGTTTCCTTTGCTGGTAACAAAGGAGGATACATTACTGCTCAAGGAGAAGTAGGTAATGAAAAGGTAAAGTTCGAAGAAAGAAATGGATATTCAGCAGTTATAAAACAATCTGCTTTCTGTGTCTCAGATTTGTGACAAGGGATTCAAAGTCATGTTTGATAATCGCAAATGTTACATTCTGAAGAAAGAAATGGATATTCCAGAGGAACAAGTATTAATGTCAGCATCTAGATATAATGACTTATATGTTCTAGATATGTCAAATGCCTCTACTAGTTCTTCTACTGTTCAATGTTTCTTATCTAAAGCTACAGAGAAGGACTCCATTTCGTGGCACAGAAGAATGGGACATATTAATCATAGGAAGATGAATCATCTGATTCATAACAACTTAGTTGATGGAGTTCCTGTCAAGAACTTCCAGCTTCCTGATTTTTGTGTCTCATGCAAGAAAGGCAAGCAGACCAGGAAATCTCACAAGACCAAGCAAGTTAATCCTATAGAGATGCCCCTGGAGTTGCTACACATGGATCTCCTTGGTCCAGTTAGCACAAAAAGTATCGCAGGAGACTGGTACTGCTTTGTAGTCACAGATGACTACTCAAGATTCACCTGGGTGATATTTCTGAAAGCTAAATCAGAAACATTTGAATCCTTCAAGGTACTCGTCACGACACTGGAGTCACTCTACAACCTGAAGGTAAGGAAGATTCGTTCTGACAATGGCACAGAGTTCAAGAATCAGTGGATGGATGCTTTCTGCAAGGAAAAGGGGATTGTTCATCAGTTCACTTCAGCATACACGCCACAGATGAATGCAGTTGCAGAACGAAAGAATCGAAGCTTGATCGAGACCGCGCGAACCATGTTAGCTGATTCTAAGCTTCCGGTCCAGTTCTGGAATGAGGCGGTTGCCAATGCTTGCTACACACTTAACCGTGTGTTAGTAGTCAAAAGGCATGGCAAGACTTGTTATGAGTTGCTTCAGAAGCGCAAGCCTAACTTGGAGTATCTGGAACCTTTTGGAGCTCCTTGTACACTGTTGAAGAAGACTCAGGATGGCAAGTTCAGTGAGAAAGCAGATCAAGGAATATTCTTAGGATACAGCATACCAGACAAACGAGTTTACAATAATTCGACAGGTCAGGTAGAAGTGTGGTGCAACGTAGATGTTCAGAGATACACCACCCCCCTGCTGGAAAAGTTCCATCATCATTCTTCGATTATGATGGATTTTTCAAATCCTTTAATCTTCCTCAGTTTGAGTCAGATGATGAAATTGCTACCCAGATGATATATGATGTTCTCAACACACCGAATCTGGACTCAAGTAACATCACACCTGCAAGCGGTGCCTCAAGTTCTTCGACTCCTGCTCAAGACGAGAGTGATGACTCATCAGGTGATGAAGAGGCAGCTGAACCCGACCTTGATCACAATGTTAATCAACAAAGTGGGTCATCAGCTGCTGAACCAGCATTGGGAAATCCGGATACTGAACCTGTAGTCACCAATCTTGACTCTGAGGTTGTGGTTCCTTCCACACCAGTGACTAGGATCAGTGTGAATCATCCCCCCACGGCTATCATTGGGGATATTCAATCTGGTGTGCAGACGCGAAATCAGCTGTACTCTGCTGATTATGCTGCAGTCATGGAGAAGGGTTATGTCAATGACGGGGCTTACTCATGTTTTGTTTCACAAATCGAGCCTAAATACGTCAGTGACGCCCTGAAAGATGAGGCCTGGGTCAATGCAATGCAAGAAGAGCTACTCCAGTTCAAGAAACTTGGAGTCTGGACCCTCGTTGACAGGCCAAAAGGAGTTAAAGTGATTGGTATCAAATGGGTACTAAAGTGCAAAAAGGATGACCAAGGTGTTGTTATCAGAAACAAGGCACGCTTGGTTGTTCAGGGATTTAGACAAGTCGAGGGGATCGACTACAATGAAGTGTTTGCACCAGTGGCAAGAATGGAAGCAATTCGGATCTTCCTTGCCTATGCATCGTTTATGAAGATCAAAGTCTATCAGTTGGATGTGAAGAGTGCATTCCTTCATGGGGAAATCCGTGAAGAGGTCTATGTCAGTCAACCCGAAGGATTTGAGGATCCGTATCATCGGGACAGAGTCTACAAGCTGGATAAGGCTCTGTATGGGCTACATCAAGCTCCTCGAGCTTGGTATGAGAAGCTCTCCACCCATCTGTTGAAACACGGTTTTCGCAGGGGTGTGATTGACTGTACATTATTCATCAAGGAAAAGGATGGTGATTTGCTTATGGTGCAGATCTACATGGATGACATCATCTTTGGGTCTAGAAATGAAGCATTGTGCAAAGAGTTCGAATCTGTGATGAAGGCAGAGTTTGAAATGAGTGCCATGGGAGAAATGAAGTTCTTCCTAGGTTTACAGGTGGATCAAACACCAACCGGTATTTTCCTATATCAGACCAAGTATGTCAGCGATATTCTGAGTCGGTTTGATATGGAGAATGTTTCCACTGCCGGTACCCCTCTCGCCACAAATCATGATGTGGCTCCTGATGAGACTGGGGATTTGGTGGATGCCACTATGTATCGTGGGATGATCGGATCTCTTATGTACCTCACTGCCTCGCGTCCAGATATTATGTATGCCACATGTTTATGTTCTAGATATCAAGCGAAGCCAAAAGTGAATCACCTGATTGGTGTGAAAAGGATTTTTCTATCTGAAGGGTACTCCAACACTGGGGTTGTGGTATCCTCATGATGATGACTTTGAGCTTACTGCATACAGCGATTCAGACTATGGTGGCTGCAAGATGAACTTCAAGTCTACATCAGCAGGGTGTCAGTTCTTTGGAAGGCGATCGAAGATCAATTTTTGAAAAGTAGTTGGCTCCTTGAAGTTGATCAAATAAATCATCTATTCTTGGTAAAGGATACTTGTTCTTAACAGTTAACTTGTTTAATTCTCGATAATCAATGCACATATGCATTGAACCATCTTTCTTTTTGACGAACAATACTGGCGCTCCCCAAGGTGAGGTGTTCTAATAAACCCTTTTTCTAAGAGTTCGTCAATTTGCTTCATAAGTTCTTTCATCTCTGAAGGGGCTAGACAATCACGTGGCAATGCAAGAAGCAGACCTCGGTTGCTTTATCAACCTGTGAAGCTGAATATGTTGCTGCTGCAAGTTGCTGCTCTCAGATTATCTAGATCCAACAGTAAATGCGCGACTACGGTTTGCAATTTTCTAACACCCCTATTTATGTTGATAATTCTGCTGCCATAGCTGTTACTAAAAATCCTGTTCAACATCCGAAAACAAAACACATCGGTATTAAATATCATTTCATACACGATTGCTATGAAAAACAATTGATTGATGTGATTAAAATTAACACGGATTTTCAGCGCGCTGACCTCTACACCAAACCATTTGATAAACCTAGATTTTTCTATCTGCTAGAGGTCAACGGTGTTAAAAAGAAAAGTGATGTGATTGCGGAAGAAACAGATACATAGTCCGACACAGTCTTTTGAATTCTTTTATTTCTTTTATTTTAATTTTTTTAATTTCCTTGCGTTATAAAAATCCAAAAACACAAAAAGATTTTCTGTTTTAGTATTTTAGGGGGAGATTTATTTCAGTCTTCATTTACTTAAAAAAAGGGGGGGAGGTAAGTAAAGCTGAAAAGGCATAGACATCTAAACTGAAAATGTGACTCGATAAATTATGGAAAGTGATAGTACACAGGCATCGAGTTAATTGGAACACTAAAAGGATTTTTGGTTCTGCAAAGTAAATTAAATCACAAAAAAATTATAAATCCGAGAAGTCTAAGTCTAACAAAATGGGAAGATGATAGTACGCTTGGTTGGTATTGTAACTACACGGAGAAAGTTGATCTAGGGAGGTGCTAGTTCACTATACGATGTGTCGGTAGATTCAACACATTAGACGAGTAGATGCCATTGGTATACTCAATCTAAACTAAATGGTTCAATCAACTGTGGGTTCCCATCTTATCACTGGTTAACACAATCAGCCATTTCCGATAAGGGATAATGAGCAAATAAACGCCACCAAAGGTGAGCGTGTGACTGCAAAAAGAGCAAAAGAAAAAATGAATACAAGCACAATCATACTGATAACAAAATGTTGTTGGTGCGTTATGTGAAAAAGAAAAATAAGAAATGCTCTAACAAGGAGATAGGTTGTGTGCCTCTCTGCTGTGCGATGGCACTGACCTGAGGATAAGCATAACCTACATATTCTAGAATTCATTATTGTTTGCCGCCTCTCTGCTGTGCGATGGCACTGACCTGAGGATTGGCTTCTCTTTGAAAGCTCTAAAAATAGTCTCTTCTTGTCAAAATACCTATAGACCGCTCAAAAGTCCTCTAAGGAATAATGATTACCATATAAGCTTGGGATCCACAAATGTTGGTTGAAATAATATAACTTAATTCGTTACCAATGCGTGTCAAATGTCTGTGTATGGATTTAAGTGGACAAGTATACTGACAATCGTCGTGTATGCACTGACTGAAGTTGATAATCAAAGTACGTTACGTATCGTATCAAGCATGATTCCCAGTTAGATTTCAGAAGTCTTAGATAAGTGAGAAAGCTGTGATATGCAAGTGTTTAAAGTTCAATTCTAATCAAAGGTTCCAAGTAATGTTGTGTATGCCTGTCTGATTCCATATGAGTCTGTCCTTGATATGATGTCAATGCTAATAAGCTACACAAACGTGACCCAACAAAATCACAAAAACATGTTCATTCTATTCGTAGTTTTAAGATTTTTCAATTATTTTAGTATAATGTGTCAATGTCGGACTGTGTGTATTGTTATCTGCTAAACGTCACCAAATGTGCTTAACGTTTACTTAACAAATTGTTTCTGTAAGGTTAAATGGATCACGTCTGAGGTGATCAGGTGGTTAAATGGGTCATGTCTGAGATGATCAGGTGGATAAATGGGTCATGTCTGAGATGATCAGGTGGATAAATGGGTCATGTCTGAGATGATCAGGTGGATAAATGGGTCACGTCTGAGGTGATCAAACTATTTTATTAAATTGGTCACGTCTGAGATGATCAACTTGTTCATAACGTTTTATCTACTATTAAATGGAACTAAATGTCGTTATGGTAACATGGTCAAAAGTTGATAAGGATGACCCAGTCGCACGACTGAACCATAAGTAGGGTCCAGTCGTCCGATTGGAACACACGTATGAGTCAAATCGTTCGAATGGGTAGTGCGAATGAATCTAATCGAACGATTGAAGTGACCGACTGTAATAGTCATTTGGATGCACTTCAATCGCCCGACTGGAGATGAACGATTGGGTTAATCACACGACTGAGACTCAGTCGCCCGACTGACCAATGCGACTAGGCTCAGTCGCCCGACTGACCAAAGCGACTAGGCTCAGTCGCCCGACTGGGATTTGCCCTAGTATAAATACAGGCCGAATCATCATCAGTCGTTCATTCACCTAAATCGCCTCCTTTATACGCACGACCTAAAGAACCGTTGTCCAAATTTCTTTTGATTCATTTTGACCTCCTATTGGTGTGTTCTAACACTCATTTGTGGTTAAACAAGTAATTGTCGTGGTGTTTCATCATTGAAACTGTTCAATGACTTCGAGAATCACGTGAATTCTGACCCAACGGTAACCGAAAGTTTAATGACCAAATAGACAATCAAAACTGATCTAAACGTTTAAACAAAAGTTAAAATATGCTTAATCGGTCATTTCTGAGTCAAATGAGCAAAATTTCGACGTTTAACATCAAGTATGGCTCAAAATACAAATTTGAATTGACAAACCGTCGAGTAGGCGACTGGACACACTGATGAACTCCAATCGCCCGACTAAGAAGACGACTAGTCTCAGTCGCCCGACTGAGATGGACGAATGATTCAATCGCACGACTAGGTTCATTCGCTTGACTTAGTCGTCCGTATGAATCAATTACTCATATAAAAGCTCAGTCGTTCTACTCAGTCCCACGACTATGTTCATTCGGTAGCTCAGTCGCCCGACTTAACCAAAGTGTAAAACCCATTGACTTTGAATTTGCTATCTTCTGCATGCACTGACGTTTACTTACAATGTGACAGATGGCAAGTCGTTGGATCATAAGCACGAAGCACAACATCTGTGCCCATCTTGATCTGACCTCCAGGAATGCAGCTGAGTTCACTGGCATAATTTCATTCCTACGGAGATCGAGGATCTTCAGAGCGATATCTACACCCTGCACTCCATACCGCTCATTACAGCAGGCATTCTGGGAGAATGCTGTTGTAGATAGATCAGTCGAGCCCTATCGGATCAGGAGCTCCATCCTTGGTCATGCTATAGAGATCACTGAGGAGGACTTAAGGACAGTCCTCGAGTTTGGAGATGATAGCGACTGTCCTACTCGTTTGCACCCGATGACTGTTAGAGGGTGTTTCCTACGGGCAAAGTACACTGGGGACATCAACTCAGGGATGCTCAATAAGAGCAATCTCTGCCCCCAGTTTAAGTATCTTGCCCACATCATGCTCAGATGTATTGCCTCAAGGAAAGGAGGATTCGATGAACTCTCTGAGCAAATGCAGAACGCCTATGTTGCGTTAGTGCTGAACCATCCGTTCAGCTTCTCCCGGATGATCTTCACTTACCTAGTGGAGAACATAGAGGTGAAGGGCAGAGAAGGGTTCTGCATGTATCCTCGCTTCCTGCAAAGGATCTTTGACCAGAAGCTTCCTATGTTACCGAAGGAGAAGGAGGATGCAGTTGTGCTCGAGGTGATGGATGATACCACCTTGGGCATGATGAAGGTTTACACGGGGAAGCAGGTAAAACCCCCTGTCAGGCGTTTGTTTGGGCATTTAGCCCGTGAGGATTACGTGGCGCCAGCTAGGAGAAAGTGGCGTCACGATGATAGTGATTCGGATGTCGAGCCGATTGCTTTTCCCTCAGATGACTCCGACGACGACAATGATGGTACTGATCAAGGAGGAGTTGGTCAGGGAGGACCAGAACCAATTCCAATTCATCCTGATTTCGATATGCAAGAAGAGGAGGATTCTGATGATGTGCCACTTACCCGGACTGTGGGGAGTCGGGTAGTGGCCACTGAGCAGGGAATACGAGCGGTTGGTGGACGGCCAGGAGAGTCTGGGAGCTCTTCAGCTGATCCATCTTACACCCCAGTCTCTCCCGGCAACCGAGGGGGAGCCTCCGCGTCAAGGGGGACGCGGAGGAAACATATGGCTCGGCCTCATGGGCTGAAGCCGAAACGCCGAAGGCTTAATCTGCTCACTACCACCACCACACCCACTATCTCTACACCACCTACTACCACAGCCACCACATCCACTCCATCCCAAGCACCTCAAACCACAACCACTATCCCTATATCTCAGACTCCCACAGCCACCACCACCACCACTGTACCCCCTACTACATCATTCCCACCGCCTCCTATATTCACCACAGCCACCACAACCACCACCACTCACCATACACAACCCTCATCTGCACCCTCTAGCTCATTCATTCCACCTGTCTCTGTGGTTAAGCAACTTGCTGCACTGAACAGCATGGTTCTCCAGTTGCTAGCCTCTGACAAGGCTAAGTCTGCTCAGATTCTACAGCTGCAAGAGCAAAGTTCTACACAAACAGCTGAGATTGAGAGACTGAGGGAGTTGACATCTTCACAAGCCCAGTTGATCACTGCACAGACTGATCAGATCACAGGCTTGCTTCAACATGAGGCTGAGACTGATGAGAAGATGGGGAAGCTGGAGGCGGCTCACAAGACTCTATTGCTAAAGCTGAAAAGCACTCAGAGTGAGCCCCTCAAGATAGGAGAAGGTGAAGGTGATGATGATGAGGAGGATGATGAGGATGATGATAGTGATGATGATGACGAGGAAGGTGATGATGAAGATAAAGATGATGATGATGATGAAGGGGACGCTGATGCATCTACCTCTGCCTCTGGTCATGAGCAACGAACCAAGAAAAGACAAGACCAGGGAGCATCAACTGCTGCACCACCTCCCTCCCCTTCTGCCGGAGATCCAGCAATGATCCAAGACAAAAGTACTGATTAGATGTTTTATTTCTAAAGCTTTTGTACTTGATTCATCTTTTGACGTATATGAAACTCTTGTAAATATTTAAATGATTAATGTTTAATTAACTTGAGTTTATACTAATGTTTGCTACTCCATATGTTGATATTAAACAGATAAGGGATTTCAACAAGATGAGCATGATGTTGCTCCCCTCCAACAGGTCAAGTCTCAACTCATAATGATTCTTGATCTGCAGGGGATCGTCAGAAGGTCAGTGAGTTATACTCCTTAAGAAGGAGAAATTATTCACGACCTTACTGATGAGCAGCTTGCTGAAATATTTCTTCTAAATCCAGACGAAATTGTTAAGGATGCTCCAATTTTTGATGATGCTGATGATGACGAGCTCAACGATGTCGAAGAAATCGAAATTGAAGACATCACAGATCAGCACTATCCAGAATACACTGATCAAGAGGGAAACGTGTTTCCAGATTTGGTAAACAACCTTGACAGTGACATTCTGGATAAACTCAGCGATAAGGAGAAAGGAGCAGAAGCCTTAACAAGTCAAGCCCAAGCCTCGGACGCCGAAGTCGATATTCGAAAGGCTGAATGGGCGGCTTGCTTCGCCGAGGTCCGAGCCCAACGTGCTACAGCGACACAGAATACCTACACCAAACTCTACAAAGTCAAGAAAAACATGAAGGTGTCAGGGAAAACTATAGCGTGGGCTCACTTTGAGGATCTTGGGGTTTATGCTGTGAAGAGAGAAAGGGGAATAGAGTACTTCAGATTCCCTCACGATCTGAAGACTCTCCCTGGTTTTGAGCTCAACCAGCTGGCGCGCCTGAAGCTATTATACGCTGATCTGAAGAAGATGTCAGGCTGGTTTGAGGCTGCCCTGAAAAGGGAGTACAGGACTAGATGGGTCAACTTCAGACCACAGCAGGCCACACGTTACATCAGAAGGTCTGAAGTGAGTCCCATTACTGGTCAACCAAAGATTGTCCTGAAGTGGCGACCTCCGCGCACAATGTCCCGAATTCCACTGAGGGAGATGCCACGGGACTTTACCCCACACTTTAAGTGGTGGTACTATGACTGGCGCTCAGGAGAGGCAGTCATTGTTTTGGAGAAGGACGGGTCGATGGACACAATAAGGGTGTTTGACCCTATGTGGCTAATAAACTTGTCAGCGTCCGATGTTTATACGCTGTACAAGTGGCCACTGTTTTTTGACACGCAGGATATAGTGCAAGCACTGCAGTTTTAGCATATCATATGTCTATGCTTCGCACTGAATATCCATGTCGGTGTTTCTAAAGAGGAGAGAATAAAGAGATTTGAAGAGTTCAAGAAAGAAGTAAAAGTCTAGATAGAACTAGGTCCAAGGGGGAGTTTGTTGGTACACATGTCCCCAGTTCTAGTCTAGTGAGCTTAAATGTAATAGACTTTCTTTTCTTGTAACACTTATGTAATGTTTGATCAATTGAATGAGAAACTCTTCTATATATGTGTATTGGTTGTTTAATGTTATATCTATTTATATTGTTTATTGTTACACACATATATGACAATGTTATATAGGTTTACAGTTGTTAGACATAGTTCTAAACCATTAAAGGTTCATGAATGTGTTTAACTAAGTTATCTGATTCAGTCGCATGACTGGACCATGCGAATGGGCCAGTCACACGATTGAAGCAGGAGATTGAGTAAATCGTACGATTGAGTCATAAGACTGACTCAGTCGTCCGAATGAATCAATCGTATGACTCAGTCGCATGACTGAGCCAGTCGCCTGGCTCAGTCGTACGACTGATAGCTGTGACCTATAAATACCACTTAATTCGTGGAAAAATAAAACACTTCGAATACTTGAAACCCTAGTCGACCCAGAACGTCCAGATCGTCCATTCCAAGTTCATAGAACGTCCCAGATCATTCATATTCCATTCTTAATGTTTTCTAATCGTTAGGATTGATCTTGATTTCGTTCTCCCTGATTGGATCGCCAATAAAATAGGATTCCGCACTATTTGATCTGGTATAATAAAGAATCAGTTAGTACTCCGTACGTACACGGTCCTAACATATCATACGTACACATAGGTAATATCATTATTATCTTCATCATTCATTCGACTTACATCATTCATTATCTTTTACTTCCATATAGATCCTGTCAAACTTTATCCTCTTCATGGCACGCAACCATGATTAATGAGGTCGAGTGACAAGGATCCCGTTTCGTACTGTGTTATTATATTTCATAAGTTCGTTGTTTTCATTCGTTCATACTTTAACTTTCGCTCATTCATCGTACTTTCTTGTCATACTTACTCTTTCATCATTACCTCTTTTCTTTCCATCAACCATAAACCTTACCCTTCTGTTTCGTGGTACTAGACCTAGGCCTATCATAGACCTTCTATAACGATGCACTACACCTCTTGGCCACAGTACCTAAGGTAAAGTTTAGGTGTACCATTGCCATGTGCAATACCTTTCTGTTTCATGGTACTGGACCTAGGCCTATCGCCTATCATAGACCTTCTATAATGGTGCACCGCAGCCACAGCACCTAAGGTATGCAGCAATGGTTCTATACAATGGTTGATCACGGTGTCAAGCTTTACCCTCTTCATGGCACACAGCCACGATTACTGAGGTCAAATGACAAGGATCCCATTTCGAGTCTGTTGTAACAACAAGGTCGCTCACCTCATACGTTTGCTTGCAAGCCTTTCTTACTCTCATTCATTATTAATGCATGCATTCTTTCATTACGTTCCTCTTTTCATTATCTTTCACTTTACGTTACATAATACTTTTCATTCGTTCATTAACGTAACATGTGAAGCCACGGGAAAGATAAACATTCATCATAATAAGGAGCATCAACATACACAGTCATCATCATCATACAGGGCAACATCATACATAACATACATCATGCATAAACATGCAACATCATCATCATCATGTCCAACGTAACTTCTAAGGCCTCAACGACCATCTTACATGTACTTACGGGAACTTCCACGTCAGAACTTACATCTGTACTTTCCCCCGAAAGTCAATAATTAAACTATGTTTTTACTCTGGTACAACAGCCCTATTTAGGCGTATGGGCACCCATCAGTCGCATGGCCTCCATGCGACTGACATCATGCGGATGGACCAATGCGGGTGAACACCAATGCGGATGAACAGCCAATCGTGCGGATGAACACTATGCGAGTGAGCACCTATGCAAATGGACCCTCAGTCGTATGACTCCCTATATGACTGGCCCTCTAGTCGTGCGACTGAACCACAGTCGTGCGACTAAACCTCAATCGCACTTCATTCGGACGTATGGCCTCCAGTCTGTCGCCTAGCCCTAGCTGATGCAAATGCAGTTCATCCTGAACCCAATCTGCCATTTTCGACCTCCAAACTCATCCAAACCCATTCTAAGCCCAAATAAAGCATCCTAAACCTTAGGAATGCATACTACAACACCATTCAAGCACACACAAGCCCGGAAACAAACTCCAAACGCATCACACGCAAACACATCCAAATGGGTCAAACACACACATACAAAAACGGGTTTACTATGTGTTTCAGCCCCAAATCAGTTGAAAACGAGTAAAAATAGGGGTCCTAGAACTCACACAAACTATATCAAGAAGAAGAGTTTCGCTTAGACCCGCTACACGACGATTTCCAAGCTCGAACCAAGCTTTCTTCTCTCTTTTCTTCCTTTTCTCTCTTCTTTCTCTCTTCTTGGCTGAAATATGGGTGTGGGGAGAGGGTAAGGGCTGCCCTCTCCCTTCAAATATCCCCATTTACCCAACTTTCTCGCATTGGCGAGTTTGGTCCCCCGACTTTGGACTTTATTTCTTTTTCTTCCTTCGTCGGCTTCAAGGAAAATATTCGGGTGTTACAATCAATTTTTTAAACTTTTTTTTAATTTTTTTTCCAAAAAATTTAAACATGTGTTTTCAAAATACACCGTATTAAAAATATCGTTTTTAAGAATTTCTTATTACCTTTTAATTGTTTATAGTTTATAAAAAAATTTACATTTTAAAAACACCAATTTTAAAGTATTTTATATTTTAAAGAAAGTTTGATATGTTAGAAAAAAAATTATTTTATAAAAATTTATTTTCTAGAAATAACATCAATAAAAAAAACATCTTTCTTAATTTATTAAAAAATTAATTAAGAAAAAAATTGGAGTAAATTTCTGTTTTGATCCCTGTGGTTTAATAATTTTAATTATTTCAGTCAAAAAAGGAATTTTTGATCATATCATAGCCTATGGTTTCATTTTTAACGGTTTTGATCCCTGACACTTTCTCTGTTAGTTTTTACAGTTAAATGTAAGGGTACTTTGATCATTTTACATACATGAACTATTTTATAACTAGATAAATAACTTGAGGGTTTGTATTTATCACCCCATTACCACCCACAACACCACCGACACCATCATCGTCATCTTCATTTCTCACCATCATCATTCTTCATCTTCCTCATCTCTTATCATCGACCATCTACCACCACCTTCATCGTCATGATCTTTGAACATAACTACATCATCATCTGCTATTAGGTTATGGATGGGTTACAGGAAAAAATCAATTAGGGATTCTACTCAAATTAGGGCTTTGAATTTTTTCGATTAGGTTTGGGGGTTTTAAAAGGATGGTGGTGGTGTAACAACGAACATGAACGAGGCAATGAAGGTGGCGGTCTAGGTTTTCATCTGCTTACCGATTGCTGCTATGGTGGTAATCATGGCAATCGATGGTGATGGTTAGGCTAAGTTAGGATTTAATTTTGGGTGGGAAGGGGGTGAGAAGGAGGCAATGGTACAAGTGTGGCGTGGTGTGGCAGGCCATGTATCTAGGACTGAGAAAGTATGGTAGTGATGTTGGGGGCGGTGGTTTTGTGGTGGCGGCAATAGTGGTTGTGGTGATAGGGGTGGCGATGGTGTAATGATGGTGCCTTGAGGGGAAAGTTGTGGCTGGAAGGGATTATGGTTGTGGCACTAGTTTTGTGGTAGTAGTGGTGATTGTTGTAGTGGTGATGGGGTGTCGGAAGTGTAGTGGTGGTGGCTTGACGGGAATGTTATGGCTATGGAGGGATGATCATGTGAATTTTTTAAATATTTTTATTACTGTGAGCAAATGACACAAACAACCCCTTAAATTTTGAAAAATCTTACTAATCTACATAAATAGTCTCTTAAATGTAAAATGACTGAAATGTCCTTACACTTAATAAAAAAGTCTAACAGAGTTACTATCAGTGACCTAAAACATTACAAAAGTGAAACCACGGAGTATGATATGATAAAAGATTCATTTTTGAACTATAATAGTTAAAATGCCCAAAGCACAGGGACCAAAAATGAAATTTACTCAAAAGAATTAAAATTAATATAATTTTTCTTAATTTAGGTAATTATTTAAGAGTAGAGAGAGCGAGAAAGCAAACTTAGAGGGCTCAGGAATGTTCCTAGTGTCCTACCAAGTTACTCTTTTAATACTATATATATAACTAGGTTAGAGCCCATGTATCACATGGATGGAATAAATAAAATATATCAAAACTATTAGTTTTATAATATTTTATTTTGAAGATGTTGTTAGTCATTGATGAAATAAAAATATAACAAGTATTTAAAAGTTATAACAGATAATAAAATTAGAAATTATTACTCTGTATTTAATGATAAAGTTTGTCTAAAATCATATAGTTTAGTATGTATTAAAAAATTATTGAAATAATAATATTTATATTTTAGATGTTTAATAGTTTAGTTTACTTATTTATAATGTTATCATTTAATATGAGAGAGACAATAAACACAATATAAATATATTTGTTTTAACATATTTTCGCAAAATGGAAAGTCAAAGTGATTGTTTTTAAAATTTTCGTATTTATTTATTATGAGAGAGATGCGGGAAAATTATTTTTTTGATATGCTAGAATGATGACATGTGTTCTTTAATATGTTAAAATGATGACACGTGTCTTAGAAAAACATTCAATGATGACACGTGTCTTAGAAAAACATTCTTTTATTATATGTTATAGATTAAGTTATTTTTTATCATCACAAATTATATTATTTGAAAATTAACATCTAAATTAATATTTCATTTCATTTTTCATACTTGCCAAATTTATATATTACATCATGTTTCTATTTTTTTCCATGGTAACAGATGCTAAAACGGTGTGTTGAACAAATGGTCTTTTTGGTTGGAAGTTTTAGTGGTGATAAATTACTTGATCATTAAAAAACCAACTTTATATATTTACACCAAACACTCTAAATACAACATATCTGTCTTGTGTATGTCATGTATGAGTTTAATTTATCATTTTCAATTCATTTTGGATTGTGCTCTATTTGATTATGGGAGCATAAGTTTGGGAAAGTCTTAATCTCATATATTAAAAATTTTATAATATGAAAATAAAATTTATAGTAGTGCTTAATGACACCTAAATATACAACACTTATTTTTTATTTTTCATTTTCTATTTAGATGTGATTGGTGTCATTGTTGATTTTTTAATATCGAAAATCTCACCATGAAGAACAAAAAAGAATCGACCAAATTAACATTTCAGATCAAAATTTTAAATTTTGCATATTTTAACATTAGAAACAACTATAACATAATAATGATTATCATTGTATAAGTGATAATATCATTGTATAGTTGTTGTTTCTAATGTTCAAAAGAAATTTCCATTTCATTCGTCTTTTATATGTAATAATCGATTTTAGTAATTACAGCTACATACAGACTTATGGTTTAAAATTTTTAATTATTCAACCCGTGTAATACATGAGTTTTTAAAGCTAGAAATTTAATATATAGTTACATAATAAAGATTATGTATAAAAAAACTAATTAGTAATTAACAACTAATAAACGATTAGAATATTAAAACAAACTCAAACTCTCTAATTCTTTTAAATTAGGAAAGTGTGGAATCCGCTCGTATGATAATATAAGTTGAAAACTTTTATTTTATTACAAAAGTTAATAAAGACAAGCAAGTTAACTACAAATGCATACAAGAAGAAGATGATAAGTAGAAATCAAAAACAGATGTTTGTACATAGGGATCCGTGTTCAACACGAGTCTCTTAAATTCATATGATAAATCAAAATATATATTTTTTTTAAATTTTGTTGTTGTTGATCGCATCAATCCAATTTTAACATTTAAAACAATTGGTTGTTTTTATAAAATTATTTTCAAGATCTTAGAATCATTATTCATACAACTACACAAAAACATAAATTAAAACAAATTATAATGCAAACTCGAGCTTTTAGGTTCTTGTTTGGTCCTCAAAAGCTATTTTGAGTACCAAACTAGGTCAAATAAAAAAAAAGGGCGTACCCGGTGCATGAAGCTCCCGCTTTGCGCAGGGTAGGGTCCGGGGAGGGACCGGATCACGAAGCGATCTGATGTACGCAACCTTTCCTTGCACAATTTTGTGCAAGAGGCTGTTTCCACGGCTAGAACCCACGACCTCAAAGTCACAAAGCAACAAACTTACCAGTTGCTCCAAGGTCCGCCCTTATAAAATAAGAGAATCTATTGCTCGCGAAAGACTCAAGGAAAAGAAGATGCAAATAAAATAAAATACATTAAATTAAATTAAATGATATAGATTATCTTTTCAAGAAAAAGATACAATCTAGGGGGGGGGGTTGTAGGTGGCGATGGCTAGGGTTCTTTTCGTTCAGACATTGATAAAAAAAATATTTCCTTCCCTTTCTTTATGACAAAGCAATTGAATGCGGTGGTGTGGGGTCTGTAAGATTATGAATAAGCTACTCAAACTTGTGGTATTGTTCATCTCATAAATTAAATTCACATTTATAGATTTTCCGATCTAAATCTAACTAATTCGTTGACCTTATATCTAATTAATTCATTTAATCCATTAAATAAATAGCTAGCCCGCTAATTTATTAGTTCTCTAATTTAACTTGCCCATTTAATTAATTTCTTTTGGGCTAACAAGTCCAGAGTAACTATTTACATTTAACAAATTTTATTAAAAAAATAACTAAATGCTAGAATATTGATTTACTTATTATTTCATAATAATTAAAAATAATATTCTTGTGAAAACTTAATTAGTTATAGAATAAATAAAGCTACGATTCTTTCTTTTTTTTTCACACTCCGTGTCTAACTCTTTTAGACACATAAATTTACTATCGTTGCCAGCCATGCGACTGCTTAAGATCATATATTAATGAAGAACTATATATTGATGCTTGCTTATAGATTCACACACAATCTCGGACTCCATTACCTTCTAATTAACGGATAATCAGAACATATATATTATATATATATATATATATATATATATATATATATATATATGAACATTTAATGTTTTCAGAACCGGATCGAACGTCGAACCGGATCGGACGTCGAACCGGACGCCTTACTGGTTTGGTGGTCGGACCGGTCGGACCGGTTGGACCGGATTTAACTATATTTTAAGAGTAAATTTCGTTTTTGGTCCCTGTGGTTTAACCATTTTAACCATTTCAGTCCAGAAAGGAATCTTTGATCATATCGTGCCCTGTGGTTTCATTTTTGTAACGGTTTTGGTCCCTGACCCTAACTCTGTTAGTTTTCTTGGTTAAATCTAAGGGTATTTTGGTCCTTTTACACTTAAAATCAAATTAATAAAATAAAATAAATTAAAATAAAATAAAAACCCTAAGATTCAACCTCCTTTACAATCTCACCAAGATTCAACCTGGTCACCAACCACCGCCTTTACAATCTCACCAAGATTCAACCTCACCACCGGAACTTTAACGTCGTCAGCAGCGCCACCGTCTCTTCCACCTTCTGCATCCTCATCGTTTCCATCCAATTCCATTGTGATCCATGATTTCGCCCCATCGGAAACAGCCGCGATAAAGCTTTCTCCAATGCCGATGTTCTCACATTCGAAACACGATTCTCAAGCGCTTGTCGGTAGTACATAAACGCTAAACAATCCGCCCGAAGTGTGTAATCGAGGCAATCCCACCCACGATCGCCTTTCCGACGAGGGAAATCTTTAATAGCTCTAGCAAGTTCATTCGCATCATCTGTCTCGAACTTATTCTCCACCATGTATCTCGCAGCAGCAGCTCGTTGGCTCGCATTCAAAAGCCGAATCTCGTACAACAATCCTGCACCATCGTTGTCGTAAAAAGCAAGGGTTTCATCATCAACACCTGATTGAACCAACGACTCTCTGACTTGGGCTCCGACCACCAGCCGATTCTACTCAGCTCCGGTGATACCGGTGATTTCTTCTAGCATCGATGGGTTGAACCCTTCTTGAAAGAGGGGTGGGATGAGAGGGGCGTATTCGTACCACAAACCGAGGTGATTGGCGAGGACATCGAGGCGTGCGACGATGTCGAGGTCTCGTAATTGTGGGGGAATTGGGGGGGGATTGGGGATTGCGACGGTGGTGGTCGGAAGGGTTAGTAGAGTTTTCCCGGCGGTGATTGGCGGTTTGATGAGGGGATGATGGAGGCGGAGATGGGTTTCCGGTGGAGTTTGGTGGTGGTCGTACTGGCGGTGTTGCGGTGGGAGTTGAGGGGGAGGGGGGATGAGGGGAATGGTGAGTGGAGGATGGTAGAGTTTAGGGTTTTTATTTTATTTTAATTTATTTTATTTTATTAATTTGATTTTAGGTGTAAAAGGACCAAAATACCCTTAGATTTAACCAAGAAAACTAACAGAGTTAGGGTCAGGGACCAAAACCGTTACAAAAATGAAACCACAGGGCACGATATGATCAAAGATTCCTTTTTGGACTGAAATGGTTAAAATGGTTAAACCATAGGGACCAAAAACGAAATTTACTCATATTAATTATATTTAGAGAAAATTACAAAAATAGTCCCCATGGTTTGATCATATTGCAAGTTTGGTCCCCAGATTTTAAAAATTACAAATTTAGTCCAAAATTTTGAAAGTTTGTTGCAAATTTAATCCACAGCGTTAGTGTCCGTTAGTTTTTAACGATCTGGAGACTAAATATGCAATATAGTCAAACCATAGGGACCAATTGTGCAATTTTCTCCAAAAATTAAAAAAATCAAATAAAAATTAAAAACTTAAAATTAAAATTTAAAATATTCAAAAAAACTTTGATAAAGAAATTCAATAATCATTAAAAAATAGAATAAAGGTTAAAAAATTAAACCAAATTAAAAAAGTAAATAAAAGTAACAATAAAATGCATATAAATATAGAAAAAGGAGAAAATGAGAAGTGTGCTTAAAATTTTATTTTTTATAATTATTTTTTATGAAGTTCATATGTCATGTTTAAATCGAAGAATCCAAAAACCTTGTGAAAGTATAAATCCAAAAAATAAAAAATGAAATCGAATCGTTTTTTTATTTTTTTAACTTTAACATGATTTTTTCAATATTTATTTTGAACTTTATAAATGTTTATTCGGTTATATTTTTAATTTTTATTTAATTTTTTATTTTAAACGCATATTTTTTTTCAATACTTCTCACTTTCTCTTTTTACATGCGTTTTATTTTTACTTTTATTTAGTTTTGAATTTGATTTGATTTTTTAACCTTTATTTTATTTTTTTAAAAATTATTGAATTTTATTATTGATGTTTATTTGAATTTCTTATGTTTATTTTATTAATTTTATTTGATTTTCATTTTTTTAATTTTAAACAAATTGCACAATTAGTCCCTATGGTTTGATCATATTTCATATTTAGTCCCTCAATCGTTAAAAACTAACGGACACTAACGGTGGGGACTAAATTTGCAACAAACTTTCAAATGTTTGGACTAAATTTGCAATTTTTAAAATCTGGGGACCAAGCTTGCAATTTGATCAAACCACAGGGACTATTTTTGCAATTTTCTCTTATATTTATATATGTAATTAAATATAAGTAATTTATATATGATTTATATATATATTTTATAGTTATACATAAAACTTAACTATATTTGTATATCGGACGTACTAATTTATGGTTTAACACCCCGTTTTTACCCACTAAAATAAAAAAAATACCAAAACCGGTCCGAACCGGTGTGGTTTCCCGGTCCGACCAGCGGTTCGGGAAGAACCGGCCGGTTTGACCAGTAGAAAACGATTCACCCCAGACGTGACCGGACCAGGCACCGAATCCCGGTCAAACGGGTCGGACCGGCCGGTCCGATTCGGTCTCAACAACTCTTGGTTGGTACTTAGATTGATTATGTTCCTGTAAGAGCACTAGTTTACCTAGAATCTCATAAACATGTTTCTGTTTTGGGTTGTTATACAATTCTAAGCTCGTGTCTTGGTTGGTTTTTCTAATGAAATCTATGAATTCTAACTATGCTTGAGTATTTTAAGCAGTTTTCTTTCTCGAGTAACGACGAAAAATGGGCGTCGCTTGTATAGTTGTATGGTTACCCCTAAAAGTTTATATGTTTGGTTGATAGGTGGAGTTAAACTATCACACTCCGGTTTCAGGACACCTTGAGAGCGTGACTCATTGGTATACGTACTTTTATTTGTTTATTTATAAATTTAAAGTTTACATAAAGAAAAATATATTTTTCATAGAACATATCTTTTCCTATTTCAAACTTGCATATATATCAAATTGAATTTTAATAATTCAAACTATTACTTATTGGCCGATAATAATCCATAATATTGATTTGGCCGGTAATAATCCAAACTTTCATTTTTATTATCAACAACAGTGTCAATAGTATAATTATCATACATGCACACTCAATTTGTACTTATTATAAGCTCGATTTACCTTTATGTTTTTTTCATTTCGTTCATATTCATCATCGTGGACGAAATCAAGTTGAAATCAAGCGTAAATTCTTAATAATTATGTTACTAGGATTGTTATTGATAATAAAAATAAAAGTTGGGATTGTTAGCAGCCAAATTAATAGTATGGATTATTATCAACCAATAAGTAATAGTTTAGATTATTAAAATCCAATTTGTCTACATATATTCGTAAGGATTTGAAAATCCTTATATTTACATTAACATCAATTGGCAATGATGTTTTAACAAAATCTTCAACCACAAGTAGACGGTACATGTTTTCGAAACATAGTGACAAGATATAGTTTGTACCTAGGATTCTTTGTCATTTAGGCACCTATTCCTAGCTAGTTTAATCATTCTTACCTGAAAAACTTGTAAAATTTTACATCAACATAAAAGCCGATGAGTACATTTAGTAGACAAAAAAATAGTTAGGCATGAATATAATTAAACGGTTTAATCATAATTTTATGGTAAGTACACATTTAACAGTTTGTTTCAACAGTGATGTTCATCCTTTATATATGTTGGTCTCTTCGTCAGTCAGACTAATAATGATACCTTCCGAATCATTATTCTTTGCGTTGTATCTGAACCAGTCTTGTAACACCCGAAATTTTGATTAGACAAATAGAAATAATAAGAAGAAAAGAAAAGAAAGAATTTTAGAAGGAAAGGAAAAGAAAGAAAAAGTGGAAGGGGGTATTGTGTAAAAGTACAAAGAAAAGGCAAATATCTGATATACATAGGGATGGCTGCCCACACTTTTCTCACAACCCCAAATCTTCGAAATATTCTAGAGAGAGAAAGAGCAGACCACGAGAATTTGAAGGAAGAACAAGAAGAAGAAGAGTGCGGATTCGAGGTACAAGGTCTCACGGCGACGGGTTTTGAAGAAGCCATACCCAGCAACACAATGTGAGTTCTAAGACCCCTTCTTTTACGCATTTTTAAACGATTTTGGGGGCTGGAACACATCTTGAAACTGTTTTTTTTGAGTTGCGGGTGTTTAATCCGTACATGTATGTATATGTATATGTGTATACGGTCTGTTCGGGACGTTGGTTCCACTACATGTGAACTTCCCAGAACAGATATATATGATTCACGCATGAATGTTCATAGGTATACTGTTAATGTATGTTCTAGAATGGTATACATGATGTTTAGGTGGTTCTAAATGGGTAATATGATGAATCTGTGCTAAGGGTCTGTTAAATGATGAACGAGTATGAAAAATGGGCACAGGTTAGGTTGCAAGTCACCTTAGACAACCGCATCAACTTTATGCGGACAGCCCACGAAATGTGGCTAAGGCAGTCAGCCGCATTAACCAATGCGGAAGGTTAAGGAAATGCGGTCCAGGCATTGTCTCATCCGTATTGTCCTAATGAAAAGAAGTGGTCAAGGCATCTCAGCCGCATTGACTGATGCAGATGAATGAAAGGAATGCGGCTGCGGTAATTGACTGCCGCATTGACCAATGCGGACAAGTCCGGATATGCACTAAGCATTTCTCAGCCGCATGGACAAATGCGGGTAGATCATGAAATGCGGATAACGCATTCCTCATCCGCATTGACTAATGCGGATGGTCAGACTAATGCAGATGAACCAGAATGGGAAATGCGGATTAAGCTTAGTAAGATCTGACTTATTTGGGTAAACGAGTAACATAGGCATGATGATGATGATGATGTTGCATGGGTATACCTACGGTATACCATATATGTAGGATGCCTTGTATGATTATGAATGAATGTTATGTGTATGTTCCTTATGATTATGTATGTTTATCTTTCCGAAACTTTACGAATTATGGAAATGAATGAATGAAGTATTATGTAACGTAAAGTGAAAGATAATGAAAGAGGAACATGATGATGAATACATGTATTAATGAATAAATGAAAAGAAATATAATGATGAATACATGCATTAATGAATGAACGAACTAAGTCTTGCAAGCATTGAATAAGGTAAACGGGTCTTTCTTTGTGATTGACCATATTCATGGTACCTCTACCGCTTACCTACTAGTACTGTGGCATACGCTTTGATTCACGGCCCAGTAGCTAAGACTGATCGGGGTATAGCATATGGTATTGGTACAAAAGAAATTCAATGTGCAAGCAAAGATGAAACGGGATCCTTGTCATTCGACCACAGTAATCATAGCCGAGTGCTATGAAGTGGGTAAAGTCTAACAGGATCCATATGAGAATTTAAAGATAATGAAGTATAACGAATGATGAAGATAATAATAAATATTATCTTTGTATATGTATGATGTATGATCACGTGAAAGAATGGTTTATAATGGGAATTAAATATGTTTATCATAAAACTAGAACTCACTCAGCAACGCTGACTTTTATGTGTTTCCAGTTGGCAGGTAGTGTTGCTGGGGATGACACGAGGCGACTACTCAGCTCTTTTGGGATGGCATTCTCCTTTTGATAATGCTGCCACGCAATGGGATGTGGGCGCATAATGCATGCAACAACTTATGTTGCATGCAAGTGTCAAGTGTTCCTTGAGGATCCCGATAAACGGGATTACTTAAGGAACCTTCCTTAAGGATCCTGATAAACGGGATTACTTAAGGAATCTTCTTTATTGTCACACCCTCAAATTCCGGGTCTGAAATCTATCACAGAGGGGTGAGCAAACAGGATCAAACACAGTAGTTACACATGAGATGCAGTTATCTATATGATAAGTTTTAGATAATCAATCCATTATTATTCAGAGCATTAGATATTATACGCAGCGGAAATAAATATATATATATTGTTTCTTAACAATACTTCAAATCACGTCTTGTTAATAACCAATATGTATCTGGAGCTCTTATATGATCCTACGTGCTCGTCCAAAAGCTCCTAATAGATACCTGAGAATACATGTAAATCAAGTGTCAACACAGGGTTGGTGAGTTCATAGGTAAGTAAAACATATTTGATAAATCATCCATTATCATTCAAAGAAGGGTTTATTGTCAAAGTGTGAGTTTAATTTACTCACCGGTATATGAATAGCCTGTCGGAACCCTTTTTAATAAGGTGAACCCGCTATCCCACATACCCACTATGTACAAGCCCAACAAATCCATCACATAAGATTTGCCCATGTATCATAGTTTAATTTTTCCCTTTTCCTTTTTATGTGTGTATTATGCCAGTTTTAATAATTCAAATCAGAGGGCGCGAATCCTCTCTTTACATTTATCCTCATATGGGAGGTAAGTGGAACTATAATGGCAAAACTTATATAGCGCAACAATCTGCCTTCCCACAGAATAGTCATCCCGAATGACAGCGAGATCTTTGTGCATCTGATAAGGACCACATGTCCAAATCTTTGTGGGGGTTAGTCACTCCCCGATAGTACTATCCAAAAGATCCCTGCCTTGTTTATAGCCCAGTTTACACAGAAGGATTTTCATAATAACCATATGTAATCATAAATATGATCCAATTATTATTTAACATAATACACAAAATAATTTGTAATTTTAATTACAATATGTATTCCAGCCCCAAAATATTTAAATGAATAAAAAGGGGAATAGTTATGAACTCACCTCAGTCCTTGTGTGTGGTGTTGACAAGCTAGTAAATTCCTGCTAAGGAATTATAATTCACATAAGTAAATAGTTACAAATCCATAACCTAATAAGTTAGATCTTGAACCTGGCATTCAACCGATCTAAGGTTTGGTTCTCGAGGATTTGTTATAAACATATAAGTAAATCATTTTATTATCTTTGTTAATTCATTAATAACTAAAGATATATATATATTTTATAAAATTTAATTAATTTAATAATGATTTTAACATATTATTATATTCTAAGTAAATTATAGATATTATTTAAACATGTAAGTTTATATTTAATTTTGTAAGATTTTATAATTTAATTTATAAAATCTAATTTATGTTTATCATGTTTAAAACACAAATAGAATACTTTAATATTTCATAATTTAATTTATAGGATCTAATAGCAAAGTTTATAAATATACACAAATCATCTAAACATTATATTTATATGGTAATGTTATTATAATTAAACATAGATTATGTATAAATAATAAATAATAACATATTATTAAATTATAACATATTTACACGATAAAACATAATATAAATTACTTAATTATTAATTATGTTTAATAATTAATAATCATAACATAATAGATTTATATTCAATAGATAATATAAATTATCTAATTATTAATTATGTTATCCATATTATGTATAAACATTATTTATGATTATGTGTAATAATCTAGTCCATTTTTATAAAAATGATTATTTATAATAATATTTTATAACATTTATAATAATTAAATAAATAAATAAATAAGGTTTTTAAAGAAATAATTTTCCAGAATATAATTAAATAACTTATAAAATTAACAAAGTTTATAAAAACTGTTTTTATAATTTTTAGTTATTTTTCTGTATTTTTAAATAGTGTAAAAGGCTTTTAAAAAAATATATGTTGGTGGCCGGGTTCGAACCCGCGACCACAAACACACACAACCACACACAAACCAGTGAACCAAAGGCATATAGCCGCGGTAATCCTGGTTCCCAAATGGTTTTAACATTTGTTTTCAAAACAAACCCAAATCGGATGAACCCTAATCAAATTCGATCCGATTGACCATTCAAACGCAGATGTTAATGGAATCATTCATGGGGTTTTTGATCCCCATCTAAAAACGAATTCAATGGTATGTTTAATTACCTGTTTTGGTATTCAGATCGTTAAGAACGATTGAAGAACAGGTCGCGACCAAGGTGGGATCTGTTTGATGTTCAACTGATGATTATAATCGAATTGGTTGCACAGACAGCTTCTATAGATGTTAAGGATAGATATCCCACTGTTAATTTGGGTATATAAGGTGTTTAAGTGGGGTTTCGAGTAGTTGCAGGTCCGCGACAGAGGGGGTAATCGAACGGATCGTTTTCAAGTGTTTGAGAGGTGTGTGAATGTTTCATTAGTTTAGGAATGCTTATATAGCCATTCCTGTTTGATTAATTTGATTAAAATAGACTGGTAATGCGTTTTTGGTGAGTGGGTCGACCGAACTTTCGGTCGAAGTGGGAAACACACCTAATCGACTCGATTATTCAAATTGAAGTGACCCACTAGTTCGAATCATCCTCTAGAAGGTGTCGGGAATGATTGATTGGGTCAAAATTGATTAGATTTGGCGTTTGGAGTCGCCGGAGAGCCGCTGGAGAAGGTGGCCGGAGGGGAGTCGACGGGAAGGGGCGGCGGGGTTGGGTATTTTAAAACAAATTTACACTTTTAGCCCCTGTAGTTTATTTGGTTTATTATTTTATGTTTAAAGTTTATAAAACAGTTTTCAATAATTACAATTCACCCCCTGGACTTATTAAACAATTTAATAAATTTTGTAAATTATTATTAATAATAATATTTTCATTATTATTATTATTATCATTATTAACATTATTATTTTTAAATAATAATAATATTATTATTATTATTGTCATTATTTTTATTATTATTAACATTATTATTAAATAATAATAAAAATACAAAAACTAATTTGTAAAATCACATAAACTTTATATTAAATCACGAAAAATTTTCGGGTTGTCACATCATCCCCCTGTTAGAGGAATTTTCGACCCGAAAATTAAGATGTACTCGCAACATTTTTTTTTTTGAACAAGTTAGAATACTTGCACATCATTTCGTCCTCTCATTCCCAAATGAACTCAGGACCACGTCGGGAGTTCCATCGAACTTTGACAACCGGAATCTTGCTCTGAATTTAAGAAAACTGGGTTTTTCGATTAAATTCAGCAAGACACGTGTACTAAGGAAACAAGTATCTAAGTTTAAGCATATAACTTCTTAATCTTAGTCAATCTCTAACTAAGGGAATTTACTTTGTGCAACTATTGTGTATGGCTATAGGCTAGATGCAATTCCTAACTCACTATAACCAATGGCTCTGATACCAATCTGTCACACCCTCAAATTCCGGGTCTGGAATCTATCACAGAGGGGTGAGCAAACAGGATCGAACACAGTAGTTACACATGAGATGCAGTTATCTATATGATAAGTTTTAGATAATCAATCCATTATTATTCAGAGCATTAGATATTATACGCAGCGGAAATAAATATATATATATTGTTTCTTAACAATACTTCTAATCACGTCTTGTTAATAACCAATATGTATCTGGAGCTCTTATATGATCCTACGTGCTCGTCCAAAAGCTCCTAATAGATACCTGAGAATACATGTAAATCAAGTGTCAACACAGGGTTGGTGAGTTCATAGGTAAGTAAAACATATTTGATAAATCATCCATTATCATTCAAAGAAGGGTTTATTGTCAAAGTGTGAGTTTAATTTACTCACCGGTATATGAATAGCCTGTCGGAACCCTTTTTAATAAGGTGAACCCGCTATCCCACATACCCACTATGTACAAGCCCAACAAATCCATCACATAAGATTTGCCCATGTATCATAGTTTAATTTTTCCCTTTTCCTTTTTATGTGTGTATTATGCCAGTTTTAATAATTCAAATCAGAGGGCGCGAATCCTCTCTTTACATTTATCCTCATATGGGTGGTAAGTGGAACTATAATGGCAAAACTTATATAGCGCAACAATCTGCCTTCCCACAGAATAGTCATCCCGAATGACAGCGAGATCTTTGTGCATCTGATAAGGACCACATGTCCAAACCTTTGTGGGGGTTAGTCACTCCCCGATAGTACTATCCAAAATATCCCTGCCTTGTTTATAGCCCAGTTTACACAGAAGGATTTTCATAATAACCATATGTAATCATAAATATGATCCAATTATTATTTAACATAATACACAAAATAATTTGTAATTTTAATTACAACATGTATTCCAGCCCCAAAATATTTAAATGATTAAAAGGGGAATAGTTATGAACTCACCTCAGTCCTTGTGTGTGGTGTTGACAAGCTAGTAAATTCCTGCTAAGGAATTATAATTCACATAAGTAAATAGTTACAAATCCATAACCTAATAAGTTAGATCTTGAACCTGGCGTTCAACCGATCTAAGGTTTGGTTCTCGAGGATTTGTTATAAACATATAAGTAAATCATTTTATTATCTTTGTTAATTCATTAATAACTAAAGATATATATATATTTTATAAAATTTAATTAATTTAATAATGATTTTAACATATCATTATATTCTAAGTAAATTATAGATATTATTTAAACATGTAAGTTTATATTTAATTTTGTAAGATTTTATAATTTAATTTATAAAATCTAATTTATGTTTATCATGTTTAAAACACAAATAGAATACTTTAATATTTCATAATTTAATTTATAGGATCTAATAGCAAAGTTTATAAATATACACAAATCATCTAAACATTATATTTATATGGTAATGTTATTATAATTAAACATAGATTATGTATAAATAATAAATAATAACATATTATTAAATTATAACATATTTACACGATAAAACATAATATAAATTACTTAATTATTAATTATGTTCAATAATTAATAATCATAACATAATAGATGTATATTCAATAGATAATATAAATTATCTAATTATTAATTATGTTATCCATATTATGTATAAACATTATTTATGATTATGTGTAATAATCTAGTCCATTTTTATAAAAATGATTATTTATAATAATATTTTATAACATTTATAATAATTAAATAAATAAATAAATAAGGTTTTTAAAGAAATAATTTTCCAGAATATAATTAAATAACTTATAAAATTAACAAAGTTTATAAAAACTGTTTTTATAATTTTTAGTTATTTTTCTGTATTTTTAAATAGTGTAAAAGGCTTTTAAAAAAATATATGTTGGTGGCCGGGTTCGAACCCGCGACCACAAACACACACAACCACACACAAACCAGTGAACCAAAGGCATATAGCCGCGGTAATCCTGGTTCCCAAATGGTTTTAACATTTGTTTTCAAAACAAACCCAAATCGGATGAACCCTAATCGAATTCGATCCAATTGACCATTCAAACGCAGATGTTAATGGAATCATTCATGGGGTTTTTGATCCCCATCTAAAAACGAATTCAATGGTATGTTTAATTACCTGTTTTGGTATTCAGATCGTTAAGAACGATTGAAGAACAGGTCGCGACCAAGGTGGGATCTGTTTGATGTTCAACTGATGATTATAATCGAATTGGTTGCACAGACAGCTTCTATAGATGTTAAGGATAGATATCCCACTGTTAATTTGGGTATATAAGGTGTTTAAGTGGGGTTTCGAGTAGTTGCAGGTCCGCGACAGAGGGGGTAATCGAACGGATCGTTTTCAAGTGTTTGAGAGGTGTGTGAATGTTTCATTAGTTTAGGAATGCTTATATAGCCATTCCTGTTCGATTAATTTGATTAAAATAGACTGGTAATGCGTTTTTGGTGAGTGGGTCGGCCGAACTTTCGGTCGAAGTGGGAAACACACCTAATCGACTCGATTA
This sequence comes from Flaveria linearis, assembly GCA_024085815.1. NCBI lineage: Eukaryota > Viridiplantae > Streptophyta > Magnoliopsida > Asterales > Asteraceae > Flaveria > Flaveria linearis. The sequence continues at coordinate 25,267,789 of CM044003.1, forward strand.
TTCAAATTGAAGTGACCCACTAGTTCGAATCATCCTCTAGAAGGTGTCGGGAATGATTGATTGGGTCAAAATTGATTAGATTTGGCGTTTGGAGTCGCCGGAGAGCCGCAGGAGGGGAGTCGACGGGAAGGGGCGGCGGGGTTGGGTATTTTAAAACAAATTTACACTTTTAGCCCCTGTAGTTTATTTGGTTTATTATTTTATGTTTAAAGTTTATAAAACAGTTTTCAATAATTACAATTCACCCCCTGGACTTATTAAATCAATTTAATAAATTTTGTAAATTATTATTAATAATAATATTTTCATTATTATTATTATTATCATTATTAACATTATTATTTTTAAATAATAATAATATTATTATTATTATTGTCATTATTTTTATTATTATTAACATTATTATTAAATAATAATAAAAATACAAAAACTAATTTGTAAAATCACATAAACTTTATATTAAATCACGAAAAATTTTCGGGTTGTCACATTTATGATGAAATTTTTAATGTTTCTATACTAGAGGTCACTGTTTATGACCATTTTGTAATCAGTAACGATGTAATCTTTGTACAAGCGTTTATGATGAAATGAAATGTATCTTTTGAATGTTTCCGCTGCAGTGTTTATTTAAGATGTTTATAAATATACACCAAATGTATGTTTTATGTGCGATGAACGACCAACTGTGAGGTGCCCGGAAACGAGGCCTTACAAGTCTTAATAAAGGATTTTCATATATCCCTTGAATATAAATTGACCAAATCTATTGTATCTGAACCAACCTTAATAGGATTTTCATATATCCCTTGAATATAAATTGACCAAAATATACATATATTTTTGGTCTAAATTGTTACCTTAGGTAGTGCCTTACATATTAAAAGCGTGTTTAACATATTAATGCTAGTTTCAAGTATTTAAATCATTTATTCATTTTTAAAGTATATTAAACATATTCACCTTTCAGTTTTGAGCAATATTCGACCTATGAACATAAAGGTAGTTCATGCATAAGCAACTCTTCATTTTACGTCACCTAACTTCTTATTTTCCAACCTAGCTTGTCCGACAGTACCTCAAGATTGCCTAGATTAAGTCTAGTATGAGAAAGAGTGCTTTTTAGAGAGAAATTATAAAGAGAGCAGATGATTTGTGAGTTTACGAGCTTACCCTAATGATCCTTTATATAGATTGCCCTGTTGATCGATGCGTCTCACATCGCCTTGGTGCGATGTGGGGCTGACACGTGTTAGCACCCCATCGATCTTGATCTCTTAATGACGATGCAGCCAGCATCGTGGCCACGCGTATAATTCTAGTCCTTAGTCATCAGCCACATGTCTTTTCTTGACTCCTCATCATCAGATGTGTGTCACTTATATAGAAATCCTTATCTGCATCGTTGCGGCATACATCCATGTAAACCCGCATCATCCACCATGAGATGTGGTCCGCATCATCGACTCAATAAACATAAACATATTACCTACTTTGAAGGGATTGCACAAAGGAACATAAATATTAACCTAAGTTGTGCCCGATGTGTGGTGACGCCCCAAAATCTACACATCACATATTCTCATCTTGCTTCATCGGCATCATGATTTGGAAAAAAAGGTTAACAACAGGAGTAAATTCCCACCTATTTATGCCTTGTCCACTACCGATTTATTGGTGGTTCATAAAACCATTTTTAGTGAGCTTTAAAACAAAATAGTGCAATCTGTTAATCCTTTTATATTGGTGTACGTGAGAAGCTCGCAATGAGTTTGTTTTTTCAAACCAAACCATCTCTACTACAAGGCTATTTGAGGAGATCAAGACCAAAGAATTTTTAAGCTTTTTTTAATAACAAATCTACCGTAATTCTACTCTATATTATATTATTATTATTATTTTAAACGACAAACCTATCATATTCTTAAATTACTCTATATTACATCATTCGCTTCGCTGGTTTTGAACACAGAATCTCTTCTTTGAGAGGCTAATGCCTTTACTCTATATTATATCTTAAGTAATTTTAGCATTTTGAGTATATAGTTTTTCATTCTTTTTTCTCAAAAGTTTTCTTTAAATCACACAACAATCAAAAAAGACTTTGATTAATTGCCAATGTCGTTATCTCCTCGGATCTTCCTCGTAAAAACCTCCGGCACCTTCTTCTCTCTGCTTTCATGGAGTAAACATCATTGTACTTGTCGACATTGTACATATCGAACACCACAAATCACACTTCAATACCCTTTATTTCCCTTTTTGTCTTCATCCATTCTTCAAAGTCTACCCACACACCCTTTTGAATTCCACATTACCAAAAGGGAAAACTTCAATTTTGATCATCTTCTTCAGACATCTTCAAATTAGAGTTCATATCATCTTAAAGATCGCTACTTTACAATTGGGTTCTTGTTACAATTGTTTAATTTGATCGAACTCAAGTGATTTGGGTTCAATTTCTCAAGTGGGTGCTGAGTCTTGAATTCTTGATCAAGATTGATGAGTATGAACAGAGGGAAGTTGTGGTTTGTGATATGTGTTTGGTTTCTGTTTATTGATTCTTGTTTGTGTAGATTTGTGGTTGAAGATATCGGTTTGAAAGTGACTTCACCTGAGAGTTTGAAGGGGATTTATGAATGTGCACTTGCAAATTTTGGTATTCCCAGTTATGGGGGAACGTTGAGAGGTATAGTTGAGTATCGAAAGGCGAATGCGAATGCTTGTAACAATTTCACTGATGATATATCTTTCATCAAGAAGAAGCCTGGTGGGTTGCCTGTGTTTCTTCTTGCAGATCGTGGTGGTAAGAACACTTTGCCTCGTTGTTTTGGTTAGTTTTGGGTTTATGATGATCTCTTGATCATGAATTCTGTTGGTGTACTAAACGGGTCGTGTTCACGGGTTGTGGGTCAGACCAACAAAAACACGAAAGTCATGTTGCATATAAGAACTAAACACAATATGTGTATTTATGAGTTGACATGAACACGAATTTCTTAACCTAAAAAGTTATCTAATTTATGTTACGTATTACTACATTAAAATTCTAAATTTACATGCTATTTTTATTTTTTTAAGTAATTATATTATTTTTCATTTTGGTTTTTGAAGTAATTACATTTTCAATACGCCAATTTATTTTTTAAATTTCAACTTTAACATAAAAAGTATGTTATTATACAGAACATATTTGACTAAAAAAATTGGTTAAATGTTTCATGTGAAATCGCTGGTTGACACGAATACAACCCGTTTAGTTAACATGTTCATAGGTCGACCCAGATCTGATCCAAACCTGTTTAGACTTAACCCAAACCTATGAATTTCATGTTAGGTTCATGTTGTGTTTTTTTTTTTTTTTTTTCATCACACCCCTAAATTAATACTATGTTTTGTGGAATTGTTGGTTCAAATGACTTCTGATCAAACTAAAGTCAGTATAATCAGTGACTTTGTTGAAATTTGAGTTTGAAGTTGAAACAACAGATTTAATCATTGTTACTTCACATACAAGGCATAAATCATCTGAGTTCATCTATATTGCAGTTTGTTACTTCACATACAAGGCATGGAATGCTCAAAATGCAGGGGCTGCAGCCATTCTCGTCGCAGACAACACCGAACAACTACTCACAATGGATCTACCAAAAGATGATCCTAACACCACTTACTTGCAGAACTTAACAATCTCATCAGTGTTCATCACCCACTCACTTGGAGCTTCAATAAAAAAAGTTCTAGAAAATAATGATCAAGTTCTTGTAACTCTTGATTGGACCGAAGCTCTCCCTCATCCAGATGAGCGTGTTGAATACGAGTTTTGGACAAACAGCAACGATGAATGTGGGCGCAAGTGCGATGATCAGTTGAGTTTTGTAAAAACCTTTAAAGGGGTTGCTCAAATGCTTGAACAGAATGGGCATACACAATTCACACCACATTATATAACTTGGTATTGCCCTGAGGAGTATATTTCAAGTACAAAATGCAAGTCGCAGTGTATTAATCATGGAAGATATTGTGCTCCGGACCCTGAGGAAGATTTCAGTAAAGGGTATACTGGGAAGGAAGTTGTTATTCAAAATTTGATTCAGGCTTGTTTTTATAAGGTGGCGAAGGAGAGTGGAAAACCGTGGCTTTGGTGGGATTATGTGACGGATTTTTCTACCCGTTGCCAAATGAAAGAGCATAAGTATACCAAAGAATGCGCGATGGAAGTTATCACATCACTTGGTGAGTTGTTCATACATTTCAACTATTATGAATATGTAAATTAAGGTTGTCACATTAATTTTGAAGTTTTGACTGATTTGTGTTATGATTTATCATCATATTTTAAGTGAGTTAAGCTAATAGAGTTAACAAAATAGCCTACCTGCACCCATCAATATAAACATCTTTATATGCTATGTGTCTCATTTCATGATCTGATTTGAGAAAACACCACTACATTCATATTTCACATGTGAACTTTCAAACAAATAAAAATGCAACAACAAGTTCTCAAAAGAACACCTTTAATCCCTTTTGTGCACATCTCGGTGAAAAGATAAGCTTCTTACAAAAAGGTTGGTTTCTGAAAATTTTTTATTTTCAATTTTTTATTAAAAGGGCCAAGTTGTGTGATTATAGGTTGAATAGAGTTGTGATTTCTCTTTTTGGGTTGTGCTTGATTATTTAGCTAATATTGGGTTTATGTGCTATAAATAACTCTCAGGAATTGATAGCACGAAAATAGGTGAATGTGTGGGTAATACAGAAGCAGACACCGAAAACGAAGTCCTCAAGGCCGAGCAGCACGCGCAGGTTTGTGTATTAGAAATACACATTAGGCCACATTCTACCAATTTACTGATTTTTTATCTTTAAATTTTAATTTTTATACCAACCTACAAGTTCAATACAAAACATTATCCAAATTGACCCATTCATAAATAAATGGATCAGAATTAGGGATTCAAGAGACCCCAACCCTGGCATACAAGAACCTGAGTCAACTACTAAGACTGGGCCTGATTTTGGGCCGTCAGGCAGGCCTAACCGATCTTAGTTGGGCTCAAGCTTAGTCTAGATTTTATTCTTGCATGGTATGGCTGTATGGCATAATATTAAACTTTTTCTAAAGTTGTAACATGAAGTTCTTCTAACATAGGTTATAACAGTACTTAAAATCAATAAATAGCATAAACCTTTTTGCACAAAAATTATATATAAGAAAATAACTAAAAAACATACACATTATATGGGGTATTTGGGACTAGGCTTTTCGGGCCTAACCTAGCTTTACCCGTGAGCCAGGCCCGTCTGGATGGGCTTTCCAGAAAGATTTAGGGATTTAATTGGGTCAAGGATCTAACATTTGGGTGTTGGGCCTTTTCAAAATATTTGTGGGCCTGGCCTAAGCCCGGTCTCGGACGCGGCCCATTTGCTCACCTCTAATTAAAGTTTTCACCTCTAATTGCATATTTTTATAACTATATATGGTTTTACATGTTCTTGTAAATCTGCAGATAGGAAAGGGTACTCGCGGGGATGTGACGATACAGCCGACTCTTGTAATAAATAACAGACAATACAGGGGTCCGTTGTCTACGACTAAAACCATAATTTTTTTACGTGAAAGTTTGTCTCGCCTTCTTTAAAATAAAATGGTCTCATAGCAGTTAATTGGTGCAGGTAGGCTCGATAAAAAAGCAGTTCTAAAAGCCATTTGTTCAGGATTTAAGGAAACCACAGAGCCATCTGTTTGTTTAAGCAACGGTCCGTAATAATAACTTCATATTTCTCTACTAATTCTGAGCAAATGCATCATTTTGACATAACAGATAAATGAAGGGTTGCAGGTCAACCCAACCCGTTTTGACCTGTTGATTTTGTATCATATATTTCTTGCAGAAGTAGAAACGAATGAGTGTCTGGTCGACAACGGAGGCTGCTGGATGGATAAAGTTGCTAATATTACAGCTTGCAAGGTATGAGGATAACTTATTTCACATGGATCCACTTTTTACCTATGATTTATATAATCTTTTCTGGCTAATATGTTTCGCCTTTTATATGATGTAGGATACTTTCCGTGGGAAAGTGTGTGAATGCCCGATTGTGCATGGTGTGAAATTTGTTGGTGATGGTTATAAACACTGTGAAGGTACTTTGCTTTCATTTTAGGATAAATGTGGTATTCAATCAGCGTGTAATGTAGTGAAATATCTAAAATGCCCCTCGTCTCTTTTTGTTGCAGCTCCCGCAGCCCTACGTTGTCAAGTTAACAATGGAGGTTGTTGGGCAGGCACCAATGAGGGCAGGAACTACACTGCTTGTATTGTTAGTTCTCTTTCCTCTCTTTTTCTCTCTTCGTTTGCGTATGTGTATGTATGTATATGAATGTATATAGTTCAATTTTGTCATGAAGAATGGCCATACAAAAGGTTGCGAGTGTCCCCCTGGATTCAAAGGAGATGGAGTTAATAGTTGTGAAGGTACTATTTTTCATCATCAAGTTATGATTCTTTCAAGAAAGTTAACTCTGTAACGACAGGCGACAGTTTTGATCCATTTACTTATGAAATGAATTGATTTTGGATGTTGGGTCATGCTTTTTTCGGGTCAAATGTCAAGACTTGTTATTTGTTTAATGATCTTTACCTTATTGTATAATAGATATCGATGAATGCAAAGAGAAAATTGCATGTCAGTGTTCTAAGTGCAAGTGCAAGGATACATGGGGAAGTTACGAGTGTAGCTGTGCAGGCGACTTGCTATACCTTAAAGAACATGATACATGTATAAGTGAGTATCATGATATATATATGTTATTTGAAATTCGAACTTTCTACTTTCAAAATTCAAGATTTATCGTTTTATCTTAGAAAAACATCTACAATTCTATGTTCTATGAATCATAAACTTACATAGCGATTCTTGATTTGATTTATGAATCTTGGCTAGGTGCGAAAGATGTTAATACTCGTGATGGTTGGGGTTTCGGATGGGTCTTTTTTGGTTTGATGGCTATTGGAGTTGTTGGATACGTATTCTACAAGTACAGAGTTCGGGTATGTTGACCTTTTATACCCTTTATATATATATAAGGAGATGATCATTTCAAAACATTTTTTGTACACGTTGACCCTTTTTTTTTTTTTACTTGCATGGAAATTTTTAGATACCATAACATTTGTTAAAAAAAGTTTGATATTTTACTTGAGAACTTTTCATGCAGAGATACATGGATTCAGAGATCCGGGCTATCATGGCACAGTATATGCCGTTGGATAATGAAGTCGAGGTTCCTGTTACTAGGTCACATGGAGACATCTAAGCAGCAACGCTCGGGGATCATGCTCGTTTGATGCTATCTGATGTATATAATAATACGGTTGGTGTCTAGAGTTTTTTCAAGTAGAATGCTGAATCTGTATGGTATGCCTGTTTGAAATGACCATATCTAAATGTCTGCCATTGGTATTTGGTTTGTGGAAAGACTGAAGGATAAATACTATATGGATACGAAAAACACTTGTGTTTGAGTATTTTGCTTAATGATTTGCATGTATATGCACATTAAAGAAATGGAGTAGGAGTGTGTTTATATATTTTTCAACGACCAGATGTTACCCTACCTATCATACTCCACCTAATCCACACCAAACTAAATTACATCAAGTGTCGTAGGCGGGACATGAACATTTGACCTCAAAGGGAACTTTACAACTCTAACTCCTAATGGTCTCATTAATTTGTTATTTTTGAGACAAGGTTTTATTGGGTTGTGCTAAACATAGCTCCATCTATATTTGTACTTAACGTATATTATGTCACATCGGTCATTCCATCTTTTCAAACCTTAAATACGAGCATTAATAGATTGAATACAAGCGTAAATGATGGCGGATCAATGTAAATTAGGGCTGACATAACAAATTAGACACGACACGATAAGACACGAACATGAACACGACACGATAACTAATGGTTCATTTTTTCCAGACCCGAACACGACACGATAACTAATCGTGTCATTTTTTCCAGACCCGAACACGACACGATAACTAATCGTGTCAATTTTTTCCAGACCCGAACACGAACATGTTTAGAAACATGTTACACGATAACACCTATTAAAAGATATGATAAAAATACACGTTTAGTGAAACAAAAATTGACTAAAGTCCATCAAAATCCTGAATATACCATAATCTTTAGCATGATAATCCTTGACATATTTAAAACAAAGTCAATAAAAAAGTATATTTTAACCAATAACATAGTTTAAAGAGGTAATAGATGGCGTACGAAGATGGCTCAGACGGCGTATGAAGATGCCTCAGGCGGAGGCCGGATACTCGGTCGGTGGTATTGTTATAGTTGTATATGTTGGAAAGCAAAAGCAAATTGAAGAACAGCTGGGATCAGCAACATTTACATCATTTCCCATTTTTTAGTGAAAAATGTTTTCTTAGTGGTGTTTCTTTGTCTCCCATTAACAACCAACAATAATTGTACAAACCTGTATAAGAGGAGGATGATTCTCCTCTGTTTGAAGTACCAAAAATAACACATTACTCAATCAATTCAATCATCTTGTTAAAATCATCTTGTTAAGATGGTATCAGAGCAGTGTTTACACTAATATGCTCATCATCTACCCCAGCCTTTCAACCACATAAACCTGGTCACCATGTCCGAAGACAGCAACCAGAATGAATTATCCATTCAACTCGCCAACCTGCTTAAGCAGGGGATTCAATCCCAGCCAAAAAGCCCCAAACTTTCAGATAGTTTGCAGATCAATCTCAAACTAAACAGCCAAAACTACCCACTATGGACCCGAATGATTCGAGTCGCAATCGGTGGAAAGTCAAAAACTTTACTCAATCATTTGACCACAGAATCTCCAGGTCAGAATGATGAGAATTTAGAGCAGTGGGAACAAGATGACTTGATCGTGTTCTCATGGCTCATCCAAAACATAGAACCCGAAATTGCAAGCAACCTAACCGAGTTTCCAACAGCTAAAACACTGTGGGAAGCCTTGGCGGTTACTTACAGCAGTGGAAAGGATAAACTTCAAGCATTCAATCTTCACGTCAAAGCCAATGAAATCAAGCAAAATGGTACAACACTTGAAGCTTTCTGGATCTCATTACAGGGCATTTGGGGAGAAATCGAAAGAATCGATCCAAATCCCATGAAATGTCCAGAAGACATCAAAGCATATACAAAAATCAGGACAGAACACAAACTCTTTCAATTTCTAAATGCTCTTGACCGAAGATATGACCCAATCAAACGGGAAATACTTCGATGGGAACCCCTCCCAACCGCGGAGGCGGCATATGCGGCGGTCCGAAAAGAAGCTGCTCACCAGAGCATTCTCGGAACACTTACAAGCGAAACACAAGGAATCGCAGCAGGACTTGCTGCCACCAATCCAGGTGGGTTAGGGTTCGTGTCCAAAGGGTACCGCCGACCCGAAATAACAGGTAAGAAGAATGGGCCTCCACTCAAAGAGGATAAAACTCACCTGAAGTGTACTCACTGTGGGATGACCAAGCATACCAAAGAACAATGCTTCAAGATCGTTGGCTATCCCGATTGGTGGTCCGATGGCCATAAAAAAGGGAGCAAGACAACCGGACAGGAGAAGGGAAAAGCATCAGCATCGGCTGCGGTGGGCAACAATGATGCCGCCGGCACCGACAGCAACCACCGAACCGGTGGATTTGGAGGGATGGCAGCAGCCGGCGATCGTGATGAAGAAGAGGGTTTCTCGGTAACCACAGGTAAAAGGGTGGAGAGAAAGAGAAGGGTCTCGAAACCCTCTCTTCTTTCTTTTTTTAAATAAACACAAAAATTACCAAATAGACCCTGCAGAATATGGTGTGGCACATATGGTTCAAAACAACAAATCCCGGGAACAGTCATGGATTTTTGATTGTGGAGCAACGGATACCATGACATACGACCTATCCGACTTTACTACAACTTCGAATCCAACAAAATCCTATATACACACTGCAAATGGAGAAACAATGAATGTAGAAAATGGTGGAACGATTGAGATCTCACCAACTCTTAAACTTTCAAATTGTCTCTATGTTCCTTCATTGTCACATAAATTACTATCCATTAGCCATGTAACAAAAGAGTTAAATTGCTCCGTTCTTATGCAACCGACATTTTGTATCTTACAGGATATCAGGACGGGAGCGATCATTGGGCGTGGCACTGAAAAACAAGGGTTATATTACGTGGATGAGGTGACTCAAAATGGTAATGTTATGCTATCTCATGGAACAGTGGAACGTGAAGCTTGGCTATGGCATAGAAGACTTGGACATCCATCTACGGGTTATTTGCGTGTTTTATTTCCCAAATTATTTCCTTCCAATTGTAAGTCACATTGTGAAACTTGTGTGTTAGCTAAAAGCCATCGAAAAACCTTTAAACCAAATAACACAAGAGTTGATTTGCCTTTTTCGTTAATTCACTCGGATGTGTGGGGACCGGCTCCAACTATCGGGGGTCAAAATCTTCGTTTTTTTGTAATATTCGTGGATGATTGTACACGAATGACCTGGGTATACCTATTAAAAAGTAAATCCGAAGTTTTTGAGAAATTCATCATGTTTTACACGATGATACAAAATCAATTTCAGAAAAACATTAAAATCTTTCGATCTGATAATGGTGGAGAATTTGTTAATAATGAGTTGAAACAATTTTTCACATCGAAAGGGATTATTCACCAAACAACCTGTCCTCACACACCTGAACAAAATGGTGTTGCGGAGCGAAAGAATCGTATTCTATTAGAAATAACTCGGGCCCTCCTGATAGAGTCACAAGTCCCAAAAGTCTTTTGGCCAGAGGCCCTTGCCACTGCCACCTATCTGATCAATCGTCTTCCAACTAAAATCCTAAACTCCAAAACTCCATTACAAGTTCTTTCCGAATTCTTCAAACCCCCGTCCATCCTTACACTCGAACCCCGGATTTTCGGATGCACTGTATTTGTTCATATACCAAAAATAAATAGGACTAAACTTGATCCGTGTGCGGAAAAATGTGTTTTTGTCGGATATGGAGTACACCAGAAGGGTTATCGGTGCTACAATCCTAAAACCCGGCACATGTTTACCACTATGAACTGTGATTTCCTTGAAACCGAGTATTACTATGCCTCCCAACACAGTGATAAGGGGGAGAGCAAGTATCCTGAATCACTGAGTTGGCTAGAATACCATACCCAAGATGAGTCACCTCCTCCATCCAAACCCGAAATCAGTGTCACCACCCAAGAAACTGCTCCTGACTTGATACCGGAGGTAAGTAACACTGAATCTACCGAAACTCCTGAAAATATCACTAACCAAGCAGAAGAGCAAAGTGAACATGTGCAGGAACCAGAGGATCCTATCATACAGATAAATGCACAAGCAGAACAAATAGAGCACGAACAAGAACAGGGAAATACCATCACACAGGAAGCCGCACCAAAAACATACGTGCTGCCACCAAGAACAAACCGAGGAATTCCCCTAAAAAGATACTCTCCTGAAAAGGAGTCTCGAGGGTCCAAATATCCTATGGCTAATATAGCCGAAGGTAAGTTGTCCGAAGAAGCTAAGGCGTTCTCTTTATCGCTGTACACTGAAGACATTCCCACCAACCCAGAGCAAGCCTTGAAATCAAAACACTGGAGAAACGCAATGGAAGAAGAAATGAAAGCTTTAACGAAGAACAACACATGGGAGAAGTGTGTCTTACCTACAGGGAAGAAACCAGTCGGATGTCGATGGGTGTTTTCAATTAAATACAAGCCGGATGGTACGATCGAAAGATATAAAGCTAGATTAGTGGCCAAAGGCTATACCCAAACATATGGGATTAATTACTCCGAAACTTTCTCTCCAGCCGCAAAGATGAACACAATCAGGGTCCTGTTCTCAATAGCAGCAAATAAGGAATGGCCACTTCACCAGTTCGATGTAAAAAATGCATTCCTACATGGAGAGCTCAAAGAAGAAGTGTATATGGAAGCACCACAGGGATTCACAAGCAACTTCGGTGATAGAGAAGTATGCCGATTGAAGAAGTCCTTATATGGACTAAAACAATCTCCCAGAACATGGTTCGGAAGATTCACTCTTGCTATGAGCCGATATGGGTTTAAATAGAGTAACTCAGACCACACTTTGTTTCTCAAAAAAAGGGATAATCTGACGACTTGTTTAATAATATATGTGGACGACATGATTATTACAGGGGATGATGAAGAAGAAATCACCAGACTAAAGGAGAACTTATTCAATGAGTTCGAAATGAAGGACCTAGGAAGACTTAAATATTTCCTTGGAATTGAGATTCTAAGATCAAAACAGGGAATATTTATGTGTCAAAAGAAGTATGTTCTTGATCTTCTAACCGAAGTTGGTATGATTGATTGCAAACCAGCAGAAACCCCTATGATCGTGAATCAAAAGCTATACATGGAAGAACAAGCAGAGCTAGCTGACAAGGAAAGATATCAACGAATTATGGGAAAGCTAATATATCTCTCTCACACCTGACCAGATATAGCATATGCGGTAGGGATAGTGAGCCGGTTTATGCATCGACCACAAACAACCCATATGGATGCAGTCTTAAGAATTTTAAGATATCTAAAAGGCACCGTTGGACATGGAATTGTGTTCAAACCAAAATGGAAACTTAGAAGTTCAACTGTACACTGATGCAGATTGGGCAGGAGACAAAGACAATAGAAGATCAACCGCAGGTTATTTTGCCTTAGTTGGAGGAAATCTGGTCACATGGAGGAGTAAGAAACAGAAGGTAGTAGCATTATCAAGCGCTGAAGCCGAATTCAGGGGAATAGCCAGGGGATTAACAGAAGTTCTGTGGGTACGGAGGCTCCTAAGTGAAATAGGATTTCCACCACACGAAGCGAGTGAAATCATGTGCGATAATAAAGCTGCAATCCAAATATCAGAGAATCCGGTACAACATGATCGAACGAAGCATGTTGAAGTTGACCGACACTTCATCAAAGAAAAATTAGAATCAGTGATCATTTCTCTTCCATTCGTCAAGTCTGAAAATCAATTGGCAGACATCCTAACAAAAGCTGTTAACGAAAGACTATTACACAAATGCTTGGACAAGTTGAACTTTGGAGATCCCACCGTTCAACTTGAGGGGGCGTGTTGGAAAGCAAAAGCAAAGTGAAGAACAGCTGGGATCAGCAACATTTACATCATTTCCCATTTTTAGTGAAAAATGTTTTCTTAGTGGTGTTTCTTTGTCTCCCATTAACAACCAACAATAATTGTACAAACCTGTATAAGAGGAGGATGATTCTCCTCTGTTTGAAGTACCAAAAATAACACATTACTCAATCAATTCAATTATCTTGTTAAAATCATCTTGTTAAGAGTATAAGCGGTTGGGCAAGGCATGTTCGCCTTTCTAAAAATAAAAATCAACCAAATCTGTAGGGGTTACGCAAGTAACACAGAGTATGTTTAGCCAACTCCGTATCTAAATCAAATTCAAATATGTTACTATTTAGTCTTATCAACTCTTACCAACAACTAATTTGTTCGTTAACTAATGAGTTTTTACCAGCTTATACCTACCATCCATTTTCACTTATCTTAAACTCTCAATGTTATGACCTAATAAACACTCAGCCAACAACTAAGTCGTACCAACAACTAATTCGTATATTTAGCCAACTCTGCTCGATAATTGTTTTCATTTCATGTCTAGTGGATATAGATGTATTTTTATCAAGGAAAGATATAATAATAATCAACATCACTACTAAGATGTATGTGACAATATTGATCATTGCACACATCTATAGTATCTAATAAAACAAGGTTTTTTTTTGCCACTTGTTATTCTTTTATCCCACTTTTTTACCACTTGTTATTTTTCTAGACATCCACGTATCAATTTTCTCTCCAAAAGGATATTATAGTAATTTAAATACTCAAATAAATTTCTCTCTCTTATTAAAAATGAATGTTATTAATTGCTATATTTCTCTCTCTTATCTAAATTTTTTTAAAATCAAATTATTTTTTTAAAATAGATTTTATTAAGGAAATTAGAAATCAAATCTTTCGATTAAATAACAATAAAAAAACTAAAATTTTATATAATATGAAATTTTTTAAAACACTAAACCTTTTTAAATAAAATATTTTAAGTTGTTTTGTTTTTAAAAAGTTATAAACTGGTGAATATTTTTAAAAAAATGTCTTAATAAAACAACCAGAATCATTACAAACAAGCGTTTTTAAAATGTCTTAATAAACGAATGTTTAAAATTAAAACTATTAAGATAAGAGAGTTAAAAATAGTATAATTGTTTCATTTCTTGAACTATTACGTATATATAACTTTAATTATATTTTATATTAAAATATATATTGTAACTTTTTGTGTTTATTACTAACTATAATATGTTTAATTAATGGTTTTTAGTCTATCCATATATCTATAAAAAACTAAAATAAGTGTGAAACAATTATAAGACTTATTATACTTACTTTCTTATTTCTCTATATTGTTAATAATAATATTAAATACTATTAATATTACTCGTACCATGTTCAAATTAAAAATATATAATTTAATAAATTAAAAACCTATTTTTAATTAAAAACATACTTTTTAAAAACAAAAATTTTATAAAATACAGAATACGATGAACTTTTTTTTATCATTTTTCTTAAAACAAAATATTTAAAAATCATAATTTTTGATAAAATAAAAGTTTAAGAAAAATACATAATTGTTTATTTACTTAAATTAACTATTTATTTTATTTTCAAGCATGATTTTATAATACATAAATTTTTAGTACTAATTATTTAATATTTTATTTATGTAATCCGTGTAATACACGGGGACCAACCCAGTATCTTTATGCACTTTGAATGTTTTGAGTAATTTCATGTTAGGTGTCAATTCTTATAAATTTTAATCATGAACCAGGAGACATTTATTGAGTAATGATAGCAAATAAGGTGTACAATGAGATAGTGAGAAATTGAATGCAATGAAAATACATCTTTAACCCTAATCTATACTATCTATATCTATACTACCAATATAATACATAAACCTAGGGCACAATTGGAAATTCACATCCTTCGTGAGACTTAGGGCGCGTCTTACACTTCATTGAGGTGCCACCATTGACTGTGGTAGTAATTGATTTTGACTTGCCCCTGCCCCTTAAAGCCACTTTGGTCGTTCACCATCGGAGCCTCTTTAGTTATTCACCATCGGTCCCATTACTCCCAGTGGGGAGACATCCGGCCTTTCCTCTGTCCTGAATTCAATGGCATTCACCATTGGGTCTTCAATGCAAGAAACAACGACGCTTTCTCGGTACCCTCATCTATATGTACACCAATCCATATGGAGTTGTTCACCGGCCGCCGACCATTACTACCGATTTCAGGTGACATTTCGATTCACTCTTACGTTTGTTTCGATCTTCGTCTTACGTTTCTTTGTCTTGATTCAATTTCTTGATTTCGACTCTTTTTTATATGATTTGCTGGTAGTGGTGTGATTTCTTGATTTTGACTCTTTTTCATATGATTTACTGGTAATGGTGTGATCGGCTCTGATTGTGGTTTGCCATTGTCACTCAGGGGAAACACGAATTTTGTTGATTTAATAATCAAGATTCTGTTTTCTAAGGTAAAGCATCCTACGTTTTCTCTATTTCAATTGCTTTGCTATTTTCTGAATTTAGGTCGATTGTTATTGTGATGTGTCTTTGCTGTAATCTGAAATTCACTGTTATGTTTAGTTTTTGTCCTTGTTGTTGTTTGACATTGGATGTTATGGCGATTTGTGTTTGTATGTAATGGTCATTCTAAAACTTGGTGGATTTGGGTGTTATGAATGCATCTTCCATGTATATGTAGGTTTCCACAAGTAGTTTGTAGTCACTATATGTCTAGATTCTATTAGGAGTACCAGGTACATCTTTCACTTACATAAGTCCAATGTTATGCTTTTCAAACAAAAAATTCAACACATTCTTATCACAAATCTATGAAGCTTGTTTTCAACTGTTAGTAGATTATTATAAGTTCTAATCTAACTAAATAATTGCAGTTATTCTCAAAACAAGAAAGATTTCATATAAACTCTGCTTTCAACTGTTTGACATAGAAAAAGTCAAACAAGAACTAACATTCTTATCAACAACATTCACAAGATTGGTGTAACTCGGGTTTCTTCGACCATCACCATATACCATAATTTTGAAGAATATGGGTGCAAATGGTTGGTTCGTATATGCAAATTTGGTACAATGTTTTAAAGCAACAAGTAACATCTCAAATTGAAATCCAATTGTGACAATGAGAGGCAGTATTAAAAATACCTTGATTCGCAACCTGTGTTATTTTTTCTTTTATATACTCTCCTTGAGACGCTCTTGAGACGCTTTTGCAACGGAAGATAACGTGAATGATATAAATAGAGTATTGAACTTCTATTAACCTGTTAGCACAAACAAATTTAGTGTTGCAATCTTTATTTTGCTGATTATATGTTAACATACCTGCATAACAATGCAAGTTTAAGAGTAAGAGAACTTTGTAGTTCTACACATAGGAATTTAATATTTTCCTTTCGTTTGCCTTTTTATGTTGTTTGTTGTTTAATGAACCTGCTTCCTTCAAGTGGATATGATTCATAGATTTGTCCGTACGATTTGTGAACTTTACTTTCAGCTTTGTATGTTTTTTCAACATTCATATGCACTAAAAAAAGTATGTTCTGTATACTGAATGTAAAGTGTAGCTACTGAATTACCTGTTGCTGATTTGTCTTCTCAGGTACTTAACAAATCTAATCCTCATTATTTCTTTGATTGTAGAATTATTTAGTTGTAAATTTGGTGATAGGTATGTATCATTCTATTTTTTCTAATCTCAAGATTGTTCTAGCTTTATATTTCAGGAAGTATTCCAATTATAGTTTATACTAGCTATAGTAACCCGTGTGTTACACGGGTTGAATAAATAAAAAATTAATATAACAAAATTTATTAATTATAAATAATATTTTAAGATATAATATCATTGATATTATGTATTAGAAATGACTGTAAGTTATAAAATAGTGATATCAACTTTTTAAAACTTTATTTTTTTTCAAAAAAAAAAACGTTTTGTTCTAAAACAAACCGTATAAAAATTTCATTTTTAAAAATTTTCTTATTATAACTCTTAAATTTAATCATTTTTTGTTTTAAAAAAATAACTTTTTAACAATACCAATTTTAAATATTTCGTATTTTTAAAAAAAGTCTTATGCTTTAAACAAATTTATTATTTTACAAAAAATTGTTTATTTAGAAATAACATTAATAAATAGATCTCTTTATTAATTTATTAAATCTAAAAAAGTGTTAAATAGTATTATTAGTAATTAAGGTAATTATTTAATAGGAGAGAGAGGCGGGAAAATTTTGGTGAGAATGATTGTGGTGTTGACACGTGTCATCCCATATACCCTTTTATTAGAGTAGGAAGATGGTAAAATGTTGTCATAGTGAAATTCAAAGATCAAAAGTTCCACTTTTTTTCAGAATTATGAAAGTTTATGCCTTTGAAAATTTGACAGTTTGCACAAATTTGGCTAAATACAAGCAACCCCTTTAATTGATGTGTATATTTGCTTTATATTTACTTAGCAAGTAGCACTGTCAAGAAAGCTTGTGGCCCAGAACTGATCTTAGTATCTTATAATGCTTGTTCATGTCCAAATAGGTAAATTTCAAGAGATTATCAAAGAAAAGAAAGTACCACATCTTTTTTAATGAAAAGCATATAGCAGAACATAAAAAGTAAGAATATGGTGATAACATAACACAGTTAAAGCTTGTTTGCCTTTTTTTCCCTTTAGTTTGATTAACCAAAAACATCCTAAACGTCATGTTATACATTATTAAGTAACTGTCTAATGGGTTTATATTCCAGGTGAACAAAAATGCACAGATGTGCATATCAATAGATGAATTACTTGACAAGAAAAAAAAATGCAACATGAAGTTTTGAAGGAACTGATGCAGAAGCTGATATAGATTAAACTATATATAGAGTTAACAAGGAAAAAGTGCTTTATTTTAAAACAATAGACTATGACTTTTTAAAATTTTATATCTAGACACGCTTCAGCAAGGTTGATATTTTGCGTATATATAACCAATATGCCTTGAATGAAAAGTTGTTCGACCCGTAACTGGTTGCTGCATAAATTCAACTCAGGAAAGCAACACTGTTGGATGATTCTCAGGTTGCTGAACTTTTAAATGAATTTTCAAGGCTCATTGTTAAGGATTTTGGTGCAAAATGTCTATATTTTATGCGAAAAAACAAACAAACAAACCTAGTATATCCCACTCAAGAGCAGGGTCTGGGGAGGGTAGGTGTATGCGAGTCTTTCCTCTATCTTGTTAGGTAGAGAGACCGCTTCCAAAGAGACCCCCGACTCGATAGCAATAACCATAACGATAGCAAGACATCATAAAATAAATCATACAACATATAGCATACATCATATAAAAATATAACAGCTAAAGAATTAGGGAAAGAAAAAACATATATCAGGGGAGCAGGTAGAATCACCGGTAGAGGGCAGATATGGACTACGTACACATCAGGCCACGCAAGAAGACTTCAAATACCCTACCTGCCTATAGGTTCCACTAAAAGTCCTCAATTTTAATTCTACGCCTCCACTCACTCCTATCCTCGATCATGTGCTCAGAGAGGTGCAAATGTATCATATCTCGCCTAATTACCTCATCCCAAGTCAATCTAGGTCTTCCTCTACTCCTCCTACCCTCTAAGATGATGTTCTCTACTGCTCTAACTGGTGCCGCCATTGGTCTCCTCTTGACATGCTCAAATCATCTTAATCTTCCCTTTCGTATTTTATCTGCGATACAAACCACTTGTAGCTTCTGTCGAAACACTCGTTTCTTATCCGATCCAGTCTTTTGTGACCACACATCCACCTCAGCATTCGCATTTCCGCTACCTCTATTTGTTTCTCGTGCGATTTCTTTATGGCCCAGCAGTCTGTTCCGTATAACATAGCTTGGCGTACTGCCACTCGGTATAGCTTTCCCTTTAGTTTAGCTGGAAACCTCTTATCACATAGGATCCCTGATGCTGCTCTACACTTGCCCCATCCTGCTTGAACACGATGCGCTACATCGCTGTGTATCTCTTCGTCCTCCTGCAGGTACGAGCCCAGGTATTTGAACGTGGACGTTTGTGGGACCGCCATACCCTGAATACTGATTTGAGTGTCCTCTTCCACCTCACCACTAAAGTTATAATGCATGTATTCTGTCTTAGAGCGACTTATCCTTAAACCTTTGCGCTCTAGTGTTGCTCTCCACTGTTCTAGCCTGTCGTTCAGCACCATTTTAGATTCCGATATTAAGACAATATCATCAGCAAAGAGCATGCACCACGGAACTGGCTGCCGTATAGACATGGTCATCTCATCCAACACTATTGTGAAGAGAAATGGGCTCAGTGCCGATCCTTGGTGGAGTCCCACTTCCACTGTGAATGAGTCTGTGTCTCCGATCGGGGCTCGCACACACGTTTTTGCCCCATCATTCATATCCTTGATTATTTTGATATACCTATCTGGTACCCTTCTAAGTCGTAGACTTTCCCAAATTAGTTGACGCGGAATACTGTCATAGGCCTTTTCTAGGTCGATGAATACCATATGGAGGTCCCTTTTCTTTTCTTTATATTTCTCCATTATCCTCCTTATGGCGTGTATGGCTTCTGTTGTAGAGCGTCCTGGCATAAATCCAAATTGGTTTGACGCTATCTGAGTTTCCCGTCTAATTCTCGTGTCAATAACTCTTTCCCGTAATTTCATCGTGTGACTCAATAGCTTTATTCCCCTGTAGTTTTCGCAACTTTGAACATCTCCTTTTTTCTTATATACGGGGACTATGACACTGGTTCTCCACTGGTCCGACATCTTCCCTGTCATAAAGATAGTGTTGAATAAATCTGTTAGTCATTGGAGCCCCTCATCTCCCAGGCATTTCCACACTTCAATCGGTATGTTGTCTGGCCCATCGCTTTAGCCCTTCCCATTTTCTTCATAGCTCTTGTAACTTCGTCTACTGTGATGTTTCTACAATAGCATTTGTTTTGTTGTGTTGTTTAGGTTGTATTATCTATCTCTCTTTGTTGATTTAGGTTCCTTATGTTGTAAAGGTTATCGAAGTAAGTTTTCCATCTCCCCTTGATGTCATTGTTGTTCACCAAAACTTTTCCATCCGCCGCCTTTATAAACTTCACAATTCTCAAGTCTTGTCTTCTGCTTTCTCTTGCCTTGGCTAACTTAAACATGTCATGCTCTCCTTCTTTCGTCTCTAGTCGTTTATACATCATCTCATACGCCGCGTTCTTTGCCTCTGACACCGATTTCTTCGCCTCTCTTTTAGCCTCCTTGTATTTATCTTTTAGCTCTGGGCGTTCTTCCTCATTGTTACAGCGTATAAACTCTCTAAAACTTTGTTGTTTAAATTAGCCAATAGACTACACATGACTTGAAAAAGTCAACATATGTCTTACTAACTTGAAGGTGTGAAAATAAGAAGTGCGACTCCATAAGAACACTGACAATTCAGATTAATCAATTATTTTAATTCAACTTTATTTTTATTTGATTTCTAAACCAGCCAAACCCGCTGCAACGCGCGGACATTTCCACTGGTAAATATTGATGCAAAAACGCTTGGATAGTAAGGAACAGAATGGAGAAAATAAAGTAAGATGTTGGGTAATTTTCAAATTGGGCCTCCACAAGTTGGTGGATACGGCCAGCACAAATAGTTTAAGTAAACAAATTGGCTTAGTTGGTTCAAGGTCAACTAGATTTGTATTTATTAAGACCCTGTGTTGTTGGCTTGTGATGGGGACGTAAAATGCTGACAAAAACTAACGTCGAGACACTAATATGAACATACATGTTTATAGGACGTTGATAACATACATAACTTTATATAAAAAATCGAATTTTGGTCATTGTGATAACATTCAAAACTACATATAAAAAAGACGAAACATCGCGTTCCGGTTTTAAAACCGTGAGAAAAGTTAATGTTAAAACGTAGTCAAGAACTCATGCATTAAAGGGGTTATTTATAACATACATAACTTTATAAGAAAATCATAATTTCAAAATCATTGATGACATTCTAAACTTTATAAAATATTAAATTGTCACAAACTTGTGAGTTACGAAGACCATTAATAACATTCATAATTTTATGTAAAAAAACAAAACCTTTTAAAAAATTAACATCGAAAAAGTGACAAAAAATAAACACATCACAAAGGAAAAAAAAATGAACGAAGGACTATTAAATGATTAGGGTATTGGATTTAGCAGTTGACCAATGTGATTATAATACTTGTTAAACAAGTCAGAATATGCGGATTGCACGCTTATTTGAGTCTATGATGATCTTCGACATTAGAACCTCATAAGTTCTGAAAGGAGAAGCCCTAATGTGGGTTTAAAGGGGGCCACGTCTCTTTGGTAGGGGTCCAAGTGAAGTGCCCTTGGTTGCAGGGTTCAAAGGGCTAGCAGCTCCTGGCAAGGTCTAAGGGGCAGATCCCTTTGTTGGGGACGAACTGGTTAAGGAAATTTTTTTAATTTTCGCATGTGAAATTAAATGTGAAACGAGTCATAATTTTTAAACAAAAAAAATTAATGTTGAATGTTAACTACCAAAGGCGGTTTTCCTGCCTTATTTGCAACATACGAATTTCTTTTGCTCACTTTTATTCTGGTTCATTTGTTCACACGCCCAGACAACTTGGGTCTTAAGACTGAGTTTTATCTAATTGAATTTTTGTATTGAACCCATAAACTATTTCATTTTAAAAGTGCTATGCGATTCTCGGATCATCAAAGTATTGATCATCGAAGTAAGATTACACCTTTGAAATCTAATTTATAAATTTAGTTATATAAGTTATATTTTTTAATGTATATAAATGATACTAGCTTTAGTAAACCTGTGTATTACACGGGTTGAAAAATTAAAATATTTAATAGAATAAAAACTAAAACAATATTTTAAATAAGTATGATTGAATTACGTACGAATAAGAATTATAAGGATCTGTTTGGCATGAAGTAATAAAATAGAGGAAGAAATGAAATGGATGAGAGAATAGAATAAATCATGTGTGACTGAAATAAATCATTAATTTATTTTGTTTATTCGATAGAAAAATATGAATGCTAGGAATACAAAAGTAGTTATGGTAGTGACAGCCAGTGGTGGTGGTCAGTGGAGACGGTGGTTGCGGGCGGCGGGGGCGGTACACGGAAGGCGGTGATGGCGGGAGGCCGCTACGAGCAATGAAGGCTGGCGGTGGTGGTGGCTGGTGGTGGGTGATAGTAGTGGTAATGGCTAGTGGTAATTGGTAGTGGTGGCCGGTGGTAGTGGTGGTGGGGGTGGTGGTGGCTAGTAGTTGTGGTGGTGGTAGGTAGTAGTTGTGGTGGTGGTGGGCGATGTTGGTGGTGGTGGTGCCCGGTAGTGGTGGTGGTTGTGGTTGTGGTTGTGGTTGTGGTTGTGGTTGTGGTTGTGGTGCTGGTGGTATGTGGTTGTGGTGCTGGTGGTATGTGGTTGTGGTGTTGTGGTGGCCGATGGTAATTGGTGGTGGTTGACGGTGGCAGCGGCTATGGTGTCTGATGTATGTAAAGTATATATAATATTAGTAAGGATTTTTCATACAATTGATTTTTAATTTAAGAAACGATTATCATTATTAAACCAACTACACACAATAGGTAGGTGCACCTACGCATAGTAGTATAGCTTTAGGCAAGAACCAAGTATCGATCCGTGAATAAAATGACACCCAATACTAATTAATCACTATTTAACTGATCAATTGAGTTTGGATTTGTGAATATTAAAATTAAGTGAAATATAAGATGAAGATAGACAATCAATAAAAGATACCAATTATATTTTGACTCCACTTAGCATAATAATAACAACTAGCACAAACTCGAGTTGAGATCATTTTTTACACATAATTCATGGAAGTAGCTTAAAGCCCAATCAAAGGTATTTAAACATATAACTCTCCAGAAAGCTAGAACGATAAACATACAATAGTCATCTAAAGTCATGCAATGAGAAACAAATGATGTAATTATGTTAATGTGAAAGGTGAATTAAACTCCCGTCAGGGTTATCTAACTCCACAAATCTTTAGTAAGTTAACACGATAAACACATAATAGCCATATCCACTTGCGTAAAATAGACAAAACTGTAGGATTCTATATGCCCAAGACACGTAGAATATTGATGCGGTTAGTACGTTATGATCCAGGACGGGTTATACCCAATAACAAGCTTAGCAAACACCAATTAATATTTAATTGATGATATGATCATGCAATTAAATATTTACACCAATTTAGAAAACGGGTTTTCTAAATAAGATGCATATGAGAAGGAACAACTTATGAGAATATTTTGTTCAATAATATTATTTGGAGTGTTATTTAAGTAAGTTAGATAACATCAAATAATAATAAAAGTGCATAACTTATTCAATTAAAAGGTTAATTGTATAACTAATTAGATGACTAGTTTTATATAATGTGTGTTTTGTTTAAAGGGGGGAAACCCTTTTGAATTAAAAATTTCACCCCCCCCCCCCTATTTGGTTGGTTCTTTTGTTTTCTTGGAAACACACATTAGAACAAGTCTTGCACTCATCATTCACTTCTCAACACACATGCAAAAGAACATAAAATACTCTCTCTTCTCTCCTAAAACTCACGGCTGCAGCATCAAAGAAAAGAGGGTTTTTGAAGTGTTTCTTGGTGTAGATTCTTCCTAACAAGAAGGTTTTGCTATCAAGCTTGGGGTATACAAACTTGAGAGGACCTCCCTTGGTGCCTTGGTCGATTTCTTGCTCCATATCATCCTCATTTCCTCACTTTTGGCAGCTCAAAGGTAGATTATGGCAGCTTCTATATGGCTGTCCATAATGCTCGTTTTATGTTTTATAGCTAGTTACATTCACATATAAAAGATCCTTTTGTTCTTGGGTTTGTTTACAACTTATAACATCAAATAGAATTTGATTTTTCAGCTTATAAACAAGGTTATAAATCTATTATTCCGCTGCGTTTTACAAAAGTTTAAATGGTTAAACTATGTTTTATGTTCTATCAAACCCAACATTGGCATCTAGAGCCGGTTATGTGGATAGCTAGCTTGTATTGTCCTTTAAAAATTCGTTTTATGGACTTTAAAACCCCTTTAGGGGCTGCTATGTTCATGTGTTATGAATCCCCAAACTTTCATAGTTATGTCACACATGCTTGTGATTAAACTTTGAAAGACATGTATGTTGTTTATTTGTTTGTTTGGGCAAAAGAAAACCCAAAATTTCAGTTTATGTTGGCTGAAATTTCATGTTTTTCAGTGGGGTTTCATTATAGTTTTGGATGATATGATCATTGGTTATTAGTGTGCATAACCTAGCCTTTGGCCTTATGTTATTTGGATGATTGGAATGGTTGTTTTATTCATTCAATTGGATTGTAATTTTTATGTTTATTATTTGGGTTGTAATTATTTATTCATTTGGTTATGTAATAAATAGATTAGGTGCATTTCTTTTATTAGAAAAATGTATTAGGATATAATTTTTATAAAAGGAAGATGCACAAGATGAAGACCCAAAGATGGACATCAAAGACATGGACCTTGAAGTATTTGGATATGGATTCAAGTGGGAGTCCATGGACACATATGATGTGTCATTATAAACCCTTAGGAAAGACCTTATGACAACACTTGTGATGGCAAACAAGTGTGGTCAACTTAGTGGCTATGGTTATGCACTCATGTTTATATGTTTATGCTTGTTTGAATGTTTGTTGTTTGATTGTTTGGTTGATATTTGGACATGAATTACAAACTCATTAACAAACTTAACAAGCTGAAAATTGATGGTTTTTTATCATTAAGTGGTTAATAGAAGGTTATTAAAAGGATTAATGGTTTTAATAAAAGAGGTTTTATTAAAAGTGAACCATAGGGTACCTTGTGTTTGAAAGCATGCAAATATAAGGTACATAGAGTTTTCTAAACCAAGATTATGAAAACTATAAATTTCTTTGATAACAAGTCTAATACCGTCCTTTTGCACAACACTTGAGTCACTTGGAAACTCTTAATGGGATAAAGGTCACCTAACCATTTTGAGGGAACTTGTGATTTGAGGTGGGGATATCACATTTGTGGGATAAAGATCACCTAACCACTTATGTTGGAAAACTCATATGTGTGTGCAAGTAGGGTAACTTGATTTGCAAACCATGTTAATTGGATCACCTACAATATGGTTTCCAAATGGTGTTGATGGGATTAATATGCCAACTTTACATATGATGTTTCAAGTCGATCCCATACCTCTAGAAGTTGCAAATGGTTGCAACCGTCAATCATTGACCACCTTATTAATTTAAATCGTGGGATAAAGGTCACCTAACCATAATTTAAATGTAATCTTGGGTTCTAGATTTTAATATGAAAATGACCTTAAAAGGCATTAATTAATTATTAAAAAATAGTAATATCAAAAATACTAAAATCGATCTTTGTTAAATTTTGTAGATGGCCACCAACAATGATAATCATGATAACTCATCCACGTCCACCCAATCTTTACGAGCGATTCTCCAAAAGGAACGTCTGAATCATAACAATTTTATTGATTGGTATCGAAACTTGAGAATTGTTCTCAAGCAAGAGAGACGATCATATGTTTTAGACGACCCTATCCCCGATCAACCTACTGAGGATGATAAGGAGGCCTATAACGATTGGCTGAAGTACACTGAGGACTCCGTCCAAGTGTCTTGCCTCATACTGGCAAGCATGACTCCAGATCTCCAAAAGGAGTATGAACATCACGGAGCTTATGACATGATAACCCAGCTGAAGGAAATGTTCCAACAGCAAGCGAGGGTTGAGCGCTTCGAAACAGTTCGAGCACTCCATGCATGTCGTATGGACGACAACCAATCGGTTTCATCTTATGTACTTAAGATGAAAAGCCACATTGACCGCCTCGAAAGGCTTAATTGTCCCGTCTCGAAGGAACTGGCCACGTATTTGATCCTTAATGGCCTTACCAAGAAGTTCGAGACGTTCGTGTTGAACTACAACATGAATGCTTGGGATAAAAGCATTGATGAGCTTCACTCAATGCTCAAAACGGCCCAGGCGGCCATGGGTAAAAGGGTTTTACCCGTTCTCACCATCAATGAAGGTGAGAACAAGAAAAGGCCTCATCCCGCACCCAAGGCAAAAGTTGCCAAGGGTAAGGGACCCGTATGGGTAAAGGGGAAAGGGGTGGCAAGGGTGCCACCCAAACCACAAGATAAGAAGCAAAAGGTTGCTACTAATGACCCATGCTTTAAGAGTGGGTAGATTGGACATTGGGCAAGAAATTGTCCTGTCCATCTCCAAGAGTTGAAAGCAAAGAGGGATGCCGGGCAGACCTCAGGTACAATATACATGATTCATATTGATCTTAATGTTACATCTTCTAACACATGGGTATTGGATACCGGATGTGGAACTCATATTTGTAATTTATTGCAGGGGTTCAAAAGAAGTAGGGACTTCAATCAAGGGGATGTTCGCCTCTTCATGGGCAATGGAGCTAAAATCAAAGTTGAAGCTCGTAGGGACTACATCCTAAAACTTCCAAATGGTTTGGATGTAATTTTGAAGAATGTTTTGTATGCTCCTAGTTTGACTAGGAACATTATTTCTGTATCCCAATTAAGACATTATGATTATGTATTATCTTTTGTTGAAAATGATATTTATGTTTCCTTAAATGATATGTTCTATTTTAAAGCTATTCCCATTAATGGTATTTATAAATTGGTTCATAAAAATGCTTTAAATAGTTCATTGTACCAAACTAACACCAAGAAACTCAAGTTGGATTTGAGTGATACCTATCTTTGGCATTGTCGTCTTGGTCATATAAACAAGAAACGTATACAAACACTTCAAAAGAATGGTCTTTTAAAAACAAATGAATGTGATTCATTTGATGTATCTGAATCTTGTTTACAAGGAAAAATGACTAAGGCACCCTTTAGTGGAACTAACGAAAGAGCAAAAGATTTATTAGGAATCATACATTCGGATGTATATGGTCCTTTTAAGCTAATGACTAGGAATGGTGAAAGATACTTCATCACCTTTACCGACGATTATAGTCGCTATGGGTATGTGTTGGATCTAGATTGTATAGGGCTAGATCATTTTTGTATAGGCTTAGTACTTGTATCAAGTCTTGTAATTAACACTTGTAATAGTCAATATATATATATGTGTGCATTGAATCTATAGGTTAACCTGTGTGTTGATTTGTGTCTTGACAGGAGAAACAATATATTTGGATGGTTTCCTGAAATTGACCAAGTGTAGGAAACATCTACGGATGAACATTATTGTTAATCCGTAGATATGTTTCTTACAAGACCAAATGACCAAGTGAATGTTCCTGCGGATGATCAAGGACCATGAAGTGAAGACTCCTACGGAAGAAGGATTTCCTACGGAAGAACAACACTTTTACGGAAGACCAATTCATCTACGGAAGAACAAAAGTTCTGCGGACTACAAGACTACTGCGGAAGAACATTATACTTGTGCGATTGCAAATACCAAGAAGTCAAACAAGTCAACAGAATCAATAACAAATCCCAAGAGATTCGGTGTTTCCTAAGCCGACTCAAACCATCTATAAATATGAGTCCTAGGTTTCACATCTCGGGGAACACAATCAATCAATATTACGGCTGTCAAGTTACATCATTGTGCAACCCTAACCGCCGTCACATCAACATCAACATTATTCGATTCACTGAATTCGTTGTTCATAGTCGTTCATTATTATTCTTTTGTAATCATTACCTTATAGTTAATGAAATACGTTTGAATAATTATTGATTTCGCATTTACTGTGTTTCTGTGGTTGTGTTCATCATTAATCATTAAACCAATTAAACGTCAATTAGTGATAATTCCGCGATCATTAAATTGATTTATTTTAATACTGATAATTCCTGAATTGAGATCCTTGGATTCACAGGTGGTATCAGAGCCATTGGTGCTCATTGATTTAGATCAATTGATCTATCAGTATTAAAATTGTTTAATTGATTTTCAAACAATTAAATCAACGACTTGTCATTCAGCAAGCACTCTCTCATTGCTTGTTTGATTTAGATCTATATTCAAATCAATTGAATACTAGATCTGGGTCTTTGATAGATTTGTCAGTTTTAGCATTTAAGTTTTGATTCATCTTTTTGCATTAAACATGAGTACCTTTGGTGGAGGATCTTATCAACCGCCAAAGTTGGAAACCAAAGCTGATTTTAAATCCTGGAAGATCAAGTTCAGGAATCATGTGAATTACACAGATTCTGACTTGTGGGAGTCCATCACTCAAGGTCCTTATATTCCACCCACTCTTGAGCCGGATTATAATGACAAGAATCAGCCAATCAGCACTAAGGACTTGCCACCTGATGATGTCAAGAAGGTCAAGGTCGATATTAAAGCATACAGCTTGCTTAGTATGGCTTTGCCAGAAGAAATCTTGATCAGGTGTGAGAATTACAAGACAGCAAATTCCCTGTGGAAGATACTTCACACTCTCTGTGAAGGGAGTGATGAGATCCGAAGCATAAGGAAAGACACCCTTAGATCACAATATGAAACTTTTCATCTTATTGAGGGTGAATCAATTCCTCAGCAACTCTATAGATTTATGCAACTTGTTACTGAGATGAACATCTTGGAGTTAAAATATACCATTGAGGAACTGAACAAGAAGATGCTCCACACTTTGCCTGGAAGTTGGAAGCAAACAGTCTCCATGTTCAAGAACACCATAGATCTCAAGACAACTGGTCTAGATACATTGGTTGCTAAGGTTGAAGCACTTGAACTGGATGAACAATCAAGAAACAAGAGTGTGAGAACTCATGTCTCACCTTATCACTTCATGGAAACCAAAAATGCTGGAAGTGCATTTATCTCTAATAATGAAGGTGATAACTCTTATACTTTGAGTGATGATGAAGAGGAAGTAAGTTTTTATGCATCCAAACCCACTAAGAAATCATCACAAAGTAAAAATCAAAAGGAAAAGGGAAGATCTGCAGAGAACAGAGAGACATCAGCAACTGCAAACTTTTCTCAACATAACAAACAGTCAGAACCAATAACTGTGATATTGGATTCTGAAGAACAGAAAGCAACCTTTGCAGCTTTTAGTTCTAGCTTTCAAGCATATCTTGGAAGTTCACTTACATCAGCAAACATCTGTCAGTAAGATTTGGAGGAACTTCGACCTGATGTAGTAGAAGAGATGGATCTACAATGGCAGATGGCAATGATTGCTTACAGAGCCAAGCAATATCTACGGAGAAATAAAAATCTGGCAGCAGCAAGCAAATCATCGAAGATTGGTGTTGATAAGTCAAAAGTCAGATGCTTCAAGTGCAATCTCTATGGTCACTTCTCTAGAGAATGCAACCAACAATCATCTCCGCAGTATCAGCAGCAGCAGCAACAAAATCAGCAGCACCAACAATATCAGAATCAGCAATCAACCTCTCAAAGATCTCTGCATAGACAACCTCAGCAAACATCCCCACCAGCCACAAATACATCAGCAGGACCAAGCCATTCTAAGGAGTCAGGGCTGATCATACTTCAAGATGGAACATGTGACTGGAGTTTGTATGAGAAGGAAGTGATAGAGGATAATCAAGCATTAATGGCACATATGGAAAACAAAGTTCCTCCTATGGCCAGAGAGGTAAAAGACAGGTTATGTTCATCATCATGTGTTGAGGAAGTTGAACGATATAGAGTCCATGCTCAACAATTGGCTGATAAAGTAAAGGAAACTATAATTTTTGAATCACACTTAAGAGAACAAAAATTATATCAAATCAAAATCAGTACTTTACAAAAGATTTAGAAAAATATGTTTCTGAAAACTACAGCCTAAAAGCCCAAGTTGAGCATCTGACCACTTCCTTAACAAAATCCATGGCTGATCATGCATCCACTGAAGTGAAACTTCAGAAGTTTCAATTATCATCTCAGCAATATGAGAAGTTGCTAAACTCTCATATTGAATCAAAGAACAGGTCCGGGTTAGGTTATAATGCTGTTGCACCACCTATTAATGATAACTACGCACCTTTACCTGAAACAATGACTAATAATTTGTCAAATCATTTTGTGCAAAGCACCAAAATTGACATCAAAAACAGTCATACAAACAATAATGAAACTGAGATGAGTGAAACTGAATCTACTGAATCAGAATCACTTAAACATAATGAATCAGATTTTGATAAATATGATGACTTGGATGATTCTGATGAACATGATACTGATCAACTGAACATTGGTAAGAATGTTCAAGTTGAAACTGGTCTTCCGCGAGTTCTTGAAGAATCAAAGTTGCAGTACCCTCCAAAGCAACGAAACATGCCGAAGACTATTTGCAAGAGGATTGCTGAACTGAATGAAGGACTACAAGAACTGAATCTTCACAAGATTGATAGCTGCGAATCAAGTACTGAAGTACCTTTGTCATCTTCAGATAAAGGTAAGAAACAAACAACAAACAAGAATCCTCGGAAAGCACAAACTGAGGAATCCGTAGAACATCTGCGGAAAAAGAAATCTGAAGAATCCGTAGAACATGTGCGGAAAGCAAGAATTGAAAAGTCCGTAGAACATCTGCGGAAAAAGAAATCTGAAGAATCCGTAGAACATGTGCGGAAAGCAAAAATTGACAAGTCCGTAGATCATCTGCGGAAGGCAAAATCTATACGCAGAAAAGCAAATGACGAAACTAAATCTACGGACAAGGTCAAAACGGATGCCAACAACCTTGCACAGAAAAAGAAATCGTCTGATGCTTCAGCAAGTGAGAAAAAGAAAAACAAAAAGAAGGCTGAACCCGAAGAAACTTCAGAAAAATATTGCAAATGGTGTGATATGAAGAATCACAACACTGATGAATGCTATTTCAGCAGCTACTGTTCCATTTGCAATATGAACAATCACATGACTGATGATTGTTTCTTCAACAAACACTGTGCCATATGTGACAAAAATAACCATTCCACTCAGGAATGTTATTTTAATAAGAAGAACAAGAAAAAGAGCAAAAAGAAGTCACAAGTTGCATCATCCGAATCAGATTCTCAATCCTCAGCAAGTGACAAAAAGACAAAGATTCAGAAAGATCAACAAAAGTCAAAGAAAGGATCATCTGTTGCGGACAAGACTTTGAAGAAGAAAACACCAACACAGGCTAAGACACCTCACAAAAAGGTGGATCTGTCTGATAAACAGACTGAAGTAGTTGATGGTTTCTTTGACAACTTTGCAAAAGGAACTCCTGTGTCTTAATCAAAGCAGAAAGATGAAGAAACTTTCAAAACTACAGGATCCTCTTCAAAGTTAAGATACCAACCAAAACAAGCCACATTGAAGAAAGACTCAGATAAGCATGAAGACATCCAGAAACCTGAATCATTTTCAACAGAATCATCCTCACCACCATCAGATTAAAAAGAATCAACTAATACTGAAACTTCACGATTAATTCATGAAGGAGTAACTATTGTTGACACATCTGGCAAACCCAAGACAATTAAGCATTGGGTTATCAATTCTAACTAATTTTCTTTTGTGTGTAGGAACAATCATGGAGAGCTGACAACAAGTGGTATGTTGACAGTGGTTGTTCCAGACATATGACAGGCAACTGTGGACTTCTCCATGACTTCAAACATAAACATGCCTCTTATGTGGCATTTGGTGGGGATAAGAAGGGAGGTAAAATTGTTGGTGAAGGAATGGTAACTAATGGTGTTTTAACATTTGAAAAAGTAAATTACTGTGAAAATTTGCAGTATAATTTACTTAGTGTTTCCCAAATTTGTGATCAAAATTACTTAACACTATTTGATAACACTAACTGTTACATTCTTAAGCCAGGTTTTACAGTTCCAGCAGACTGGATACTTCTTAAAGCATCAAGAAAAGGCAACACATATATCTTGGATATGAACAACACAACACTCACAAATCATGAGACATGCCTGCTGTCTAAATCTTTCGAAGATGAATCTCAACTGTGGTATAGAAGGCTTGTCCATTCCAACATGAAGAACATGAATAAATTGGTGAAAAATGACATAGTCATTGGATTACCAAAGAAAGAATTTCATTGTTCTAATCATTGTTCTTCATGTTATAAAGGAAAACAACACAGAGTGTCTCATAAATCCAAAACAATTAACACTAACACTATACCACTCAAATTGCTTCACATGGACCTCTTTGGTCCAACCAATGTGCTGAGCATTGGAAAAAGGCAATATTGTTTGGTGATAGTTGATGATTTCACTAGATTCACATGGGTCTTTTTCTTAAAACATAAAAGTGAAACATCTGAAACATTAATGGACTTTGTGATCAAGATTGAGAATCAACTTGATTTAAAAGTTAAAATTTTTAGGAGTGATAATGGAACTGAATTAGTTAATGCTGATCTGGATTCTTTTTGCAGAAATAAAGGGATAGCAAGACAATTCAGTGCCCCAAGAACTCCACAACAAAATAGAGTGGCTGAAAGAAGAAATAGAACACTCATAGAAGCAGCCAGAACAATGCTAGCTGACTCTCAGTTGCCCATTACCTTCTGGGCAGAAGCTGTGAATACAGCTTGCAATGTTCAAAATAGAACATTAATTGTCAAGGAACATAATAAAACACCTTATGAACTCTTATTTAAAAGAAAACCTTTTATAGGATATCTTAGAGCTTTTGGGTGTCATGTGTCTGTTTTGAATACTAAAGAACAATCGGGAAAATTTTCTGCAAAAGCCTATGATGGTTCTTTGTTGGATATTCATCCACTTCTAAATCATATAGGGTCTATATTCCAGAACATAACATAGTTGAAGAGACTCCCAATGTTTCTTTTGATGAATCCATGTTTACTACAAATGTAAAAGGATCATCTTGGTTATTTGATATAATGCATTAACTGAATCATTTAACACTGGTTATCTGATCAATGCAGGTGCTGCAGATACATGCTATCCATTTGTGCCTCCAAGTTTGAATGAAGTGCCCCTGACATCTGACCCACCAAGGGCACAACTTTCAACTGCACCTCAGCAAGAATCAAGTCAGCAGCATGAAGTTACATCAGTAAATGCATCCGCAGATGCATCAGTATCCGCAGATGTAAGTCCTGCCTCAGCTACTGAACTAAGGGATAAAGAGGAGGTGTTGAATCAACAAACCATGCCTGCAACACAACAATGTTCATCCGTGGATGGTGATGTATCTCCTACGGAAGTACAAAATGCCTCCGTAGATATTGCAGTTACTCCTGCGGAAGAACAAAATGCTGCTTCCGTAGAACTTCCTGCGGAAGAAGACAAAGCAGCAACTCACACACAAGCTGATCCTAATGACCATGAGCCTTTTGATTACTTCATAGACTCAACTTCTCAGCTGACTCCGTCTGCTTCCATGGGATTCTCAAACTTAGAATCCTCAGTTCCAGTTGATGCTGTTTCAACAAGCAGAATACACAAGTCTCATCCAACAGACAATATCATTGGAGACCTGCATGCTAGAACCACAAGGAGCAAAGGAGGTGTGGAAAACATTTGTTTGTTCACCTGCTTTTTATCCCAAACAGTTCCTGCAAACATTACAGCTGCTCTAAAGGACAACAGTTGGATCGAGGCTATGCAAGAAGAACTTCAACAATTCAGAAAACAGAAGGTGTGGACTCTTGTAGACTTGCCTAAAGGTCAACATCCAATTGGAACAAGGTGGCTCTTCAAAAACAAGCTGGATGACAGGGGTATAATCGTGAGAAACAAAGCTAGGCTTATTGCTCAAGGGTATACTCAGGAAGAGGGGATCGACTATGATGAAGTCTTTGCACCAGTTGCAAGGATTGAAGCCATACGAGTCTTCCTAGCTTATGCCTCATTCAAGAAGTTCACAGTCTATCAGATGGATGTGAAGTGTGCTTTCCTTTATGGGAAAATTGATGAAGAAGTCTATGTGGCTCAACCCCCTGGATTTGAAGATCCTGATTATCCACATAGAGTATACAAGCTTGACAAAGCTTTGTATGGTCTTTATCAAGCACCCAGGAAGTGGTATGACACACTGTCATCTTTCCTGCTGAAGAATGGCTACAAGAGAGGAACCATTGATCAGACACTCTTCCTCAAACATGAACATCAAGATCTTTTGGTGGTTCAAATATATGTTGATGACATAATATTTGAATCAACCAAGAAGAAGCTGTGTCAAAGCTTTGAAGACTTAATGAAATCAGAATTTCAGATGAGCTCCATGGGAGAATTGACATTCTTCCTTGGCTTACAAGTTTATCAAAAATCAGATGGCATTTTCATCAATCAAGAAAAGTACATTCATCAAATTTTGAAGAAGTACAATCTTACTAATTCCACTTCATGCAAGACACCAGCATCAACAATAGACAAGATTGTGCCTGACCCTGCTGGAAAATCCGTAGATCAAAGATTGTATAGATCAATGATCGGTTCTTTGATGTACTTAACTGCCAGTAGACCTGACATAATGTTTGCTGTTTGTGTTTGTGCCAGGTATCAATCAGACCCAAAGGAGTCCCATCTGAATGCTGTGAAGAGGATTTTCAGATATCTGAAAGGCAAACCTGCATTAGGACTTTGGTATCCCAAAGATGGAGATTTTAGCCTCTACTCCTATTCAGATAGTGACTATGGAGGGTGCAACAACAACAGAAAATCCACAACTGGTGGATGTCAGATTCTAGGACCACGAATTATTTCTTGGCAGTGCAAAAGCAAACAAATGTATCTGTATCCACAGCTGAAGCAGAGTACATAGCTGCTTCAGCCGGTTGCTCTCAAGTACTTTGGTTGCAAAACCAATTACTTGATTATGGTTACAATTTCCTTCACACACCAATTCATATTGATAATTCAGCTGCTATGTTTATAACTGCTAATCCAGTTCAACGTAGTAAAACTAAACACATTGAAATTAGATACCATTTTCTGAGAGACTGCTCAGAAAAGGGTCTGATCAAGTTAGTCAAAGTAGACACAACCAATCAGTTTGCTGATTTGTTCACTAAATCATTTGATTCTGTTAGATTTAATTTTCTGATAGAATCTTTGGGGATGATTAACTTAGAATAAATCAACAAAAGCATATGACTGACTTTGTGTAGAGTAATAGTTGGGGATGATTTAAGTGTCTGCTAGACCATCGGTGCATGCATTATCTATGGGAAATGATAGTAATCTATGCTTGGTTTTTTAGTCAAACAAACTCAAACTGACTTATATCATACTGATATGTAAGTAGGTTCATCTTGAGTGGAAACAAAGCTAAGAACATGCCAAACTAAAAGATTCCAGTAACTGTATGTGGGGATTCCATTTGAGAATCAGAAAGGTATGCTCTCTCCTACTGTGATCAAATCACTTACACAAGCACACTATGTAAAATACTTTATAATCTTCTATCTTTGCAAAGTAATATTCCCTCTGTTTTGTGTAAACAAAGACCTGGGGATATGCTACAAGAGTATGATCTTCATTCTCCCTCTGTTTTGTGTAAACAAAGACCTGGGTTAAGTTCACCTCTGTTTTACAAAAGTAAGGACCTGGTGACTATGAAGATCATATCTCAGCTCTAAAAAGAATCACTTGTGCTTAATTGTACATCAATTCACAGAGCTTTAATATCAAAGCATTCATGAGATAGTAATATGTCTCAAGATAGAACTTATAACTTAATGTACATAGTCCTTAAGTGTTAAAGTAGTGATTTGCCTCACCTACGGAAGACATACTCTAATGAAAATTGACTTTGGAACTCATGACAGTTACTGATTAACAAAGTTCACAACATGATAAATAGCATGTCTAGTTGATACATTACTCATGTATGAATTTAAGTGGATCTATATACTTACAATCAAGTGTGTACTGAATCAACTATTTACCATCAGCAGAAGCCAGATCATAGTATGATCCCTTTATATCTATATGCATGCATGTAAGTGTTTCAGCATGATGTTTCCTTTGTCCTTTTAACTGAATTTCTCTCACTTAGACTGTCATATGCCTGTCATGCCTATTCACAACTTAAATTTATGATGAATGCAACAGTTTCACATTAATCACAAATTTAGGGGGAGTAGTTCATGCATGAAAAACAATAAAAAGCTGACAATTGATTTAAATTACTTTGAATGAATTGGAACTTGAGCACTAACTTGAATGCAGGATACAGGACACTTGCTTTCTTGTACTTAATTGTCATGCAAATGAAGTCAACAATATCCAACATCAACAATTGAGTCTACTCAGTAGACATCATACATTTAAAATTTTTTTTTTAAAAAAAAAAAACTTTAAGTTTCGAAGAAGTTTCAGTAATACTTCTCATCCGTAGAAGTTAGGACATCCGCAGATGTTAAGGTTCCACAGATGTTCTGCGGAAGAAGTAATGCACTCTAAACTTGGTATGCGGAAAGGAATAAATGGGAGTGGGCCCAACATAATTAATAAAAGAAATTAATGTGTTCGCCTATAAATAAGGTTTCTGACTCTTAGAACTCATTTTTACAGAGCACTTTTACAATTTTAACCTAGAAAATCGCCCACTTTCCCTCTCTTTCAAACTTTCAAAAAATCCGTTCCAAGAAAACTCTATCAACATTATCTAGTAATCGATTACCGTTACTGCGAAGGTAAATCATGTCCTAAACATCAGTACGGAACTGGTTAATCGGTTATTGCCATTAAAACGATTCAACTGCATGTATGCTAACTCGATTTTCTTTACAGATGGCAAACAGATTCGCTAAAGAACACAATGTGTGCGCGTTCTTAAACGCTGATGATCCTGCAGCGGAAGGATGTCGAGATATCATAAGATATCTTCGACGATCCAGGCTCTTCTACGCCTTGACGGCCGAGCCTGTGATCCATCAGGCTCACATAATCGACTTCTGGAACTCAGCACGGGTTGAACAACAAGGTGATGATGAAGTGATTGCCGCTGAGATTCTGAATGAGCGTCTTCGAATCACTGAAAGCACCATACGAAGATGTCTGGAACTGGGCGATAGAGAGATAGGCACCCCGATGTATTCGAGAATGAATACATTGAGAAGGTATTCAACCTGATGCGGTACGATGGTGATTACGAGAAAGGGGAGATCAAAAAGGGTAGGCTGTGCAAACCGTACAGATTCTTATGCCATACCTACCTAAAGTGCATGTCAAACAGGAAGTCGGGGCTTGATAGATTTTCTCGATACATATCATCTGGAATTATTGGGATCTTCGAGGGTAGAATCTATAACTACTCCAAGTACATCTTCAATTGTTTAAGTGAACAAGTAAAACTTCAGAGGAATGATAAGATGTACATGTTCCCAAGATTTATACAGCTTGTGATCAACTCAGAAATTCCAAGGTTGGACAGAGTTGGCGATGTGTTTGTTCAAGCACACTTGAGCAAATCTGTGCTGAACAAGCTTAGTGGGAAGTACCAGGGTGAGGACATGCCAATGTTCGCCCATGTAGTGGATGCCCAAGCAGACCTGCCACAAGAGTTGATTTGGGCAGATGAATCAGAGTCATCTGCTGATTCTGTACAAGCATCACATTCACCACTCCAAACTCCACCACTCCATCATCAATCACCTATCCAAACACCCCCTCATCAATCACAATCACCAGCAAGCATTAACACCCAACCGATATTCCCAACTCACCACCATCAATCACCTCTACTGATATCCTCATCTTCCACCAAAAACGCTGAACCAATATCTCCAGTCCAACAACAATCATCATCAACTTCTCATTCTTCATCACATCACATTCAACCTTTCTCTCCACTACAAACTCAATCCCCTGTACAACCCCCACCAGAATCACCAAAACACCTATCACCGGAAAGTGATGGCACTGAACCTTTTGAGATAACTGAGTCTGTACACTCTGTACACTCAGGAGACACCGAGATATTATCTCAAGCTAGCACTGTTCCCTTCTCACCCACACACACAGAAGAACAAGTGTCATCAACACATACTGAGCCCATATCTTCATTGAAAGATGAACAAATTGCTGATGAGCACGGGGAAGTACAAGGATTTGCTCAGGATGTCATTGCATACCATGAAGATGACTTAAGTGACAAAGACATTCCGGTCAGCAAAAGCTTTTTGGTTGCTGAGTACAACAAGTTAGTACTCAAATCAAATAAGCGAAAACAAAGGATACAAGAGCTGAAAGGTATAATTCAAGAGAAAGATGAAGAGTTAATGAAGAGAGATGCAAGCCTGAAAAGGCTGAGAGAGGATGCTCTAAGCAACAATGAAGTTATTGATGCATTGTTGCAAAGAGAACAAGAGTTGGAGGCATCTTTAAAAATTGAGCAAAATGATAAAGCTGAGCAGATCAAACAGAAAGATGAAGAAATAGAGAAGCTGAAAAGAAAACTCTCAGCTCTAAAAACAAAAGAGGCCCCAAGTGTTGATCAATCAAAACAGTCAGCTGAAGCTTCTAAGCAACTGATTCTGTACTCCCGGAAAAAAAAATACTTGGGAGCAATCAAAAAGAAATCTGAAGATGAAAGCTCACCAAAAAGACAAAAACTTCCATCCCCTGCACCTACACCTTCAGTAGATGTGTCTACTGCGAAGATATCATCCGGGGATGATGATGAAAGTGAGAAAGAGTGGGAGGAGCTGACAAGAATGGATTCCCCCACTGGTGAAAAGGGAGGAAAGGCCGATGATCTTCTAACAACAGCAGACATCATGGAAGAGAGGCCTGATTCTAGCATGTTTATGACCCTCATCAACCATGGTTTTCCATATGACATGGTTGAGAGGATGAACACATCTGAAATGAAGAATGCACTGAAAGAGTTTGAGTTTGCAAGGTTCATAATCCCAAACTATGATTATGAAGCCTTTACAATCTTTCAGTCATTGGAGAAAATTAAAAAGGATCTGGGCCACTGTGACACAGCCAAACTGACCAAGTACAACATGACTTGCTAGTTACAGGGCCATAACTACAAACCGCATGAGCTTAAAGGCAGAACTACTGGAGAATTACGGAGGATGATGGAGCATGTAATGAAGGTGGAATTGG
Organism: Flaveria linearis; assembly: GCA_024085815.1. Classification (NCBI taxonomy): domain Eukaryota; kingdom Viridiplantae; phylum Streptophyta; class Magnoliopsida; order Asterales; family Asteraceae; genus Flaveria; species Flaveria linearis. The sequence continues at coordinate 25,307,226 of CM044003.1, forward strand.
AAACAGGTGTCAAATTTAGAACCACAGCTCCTCATCCAACTGATGACAAACAAAGCAAACTATCAGCTGATCCAATAACTGTGGAGCCCAAGGATCAGCATAAAGCAAAGGATAAGCTCATCAGGGAACCAAGGGAAGTCATCCCAGGCAAAGTATGGCCCCTTGGTACAACTGTTAGAGAAATCACTGATCAGAAGTCCACTCTGATTCAGTTGTTTGATCATCTCACAACTCCCAACTCAGCTGAAGAAAATAAGATCATGGCATGGAAATATGATCAAGAGTGGGATTGTGTAGTGATCAAACGGACATCAGGAAGAGTTGAATACTTCCATGATGTGTTTTCAGTTCTCTGCCTTCCTGAGAATGATCTAAAGGACCTGCAAAGCCTTACCATGACAAATTATCCAATACATCCAAGGGGCAGGGACTTTTCAAGCAGAGTAGGTCAACTGAAAACAAAGTTCAAAGATGATGTGATAATAGGAGCTAAGAGAGATGATGATGAGCACAGAAGAAGAATTCAAGGGCTGAAAAGATACAAGTCCAATGCCTCTGAATCAGTAGATGATGAATTTCTAAAGAGGGTTGGCTATAACAACAGAACATCAGCAGCCATCAAGCATATTGAAGGGACTCAATACACACTCCCTATCACTAAATGGGGATATGTAGAGAGGACAAAAGAACTGGTGCTGCTGAGGAATGCAGAGAACAAACGAGCTGAAAAGATCAGGATCTTTGATCCTGCGGAAATCAAGTTGCTTCATCCAAGCTACACTTCCTACCTTCATGACAAATTCTTTCTGAAGCTGAGTGATGAAGCAGCTCAAAATGATCTGTTTCTGCATGTTCACATGATACAAGTGATTGACAAACTTCATGCAAAGGCCTACAAACGACGCAGACACAATGCAGGCTTACTGAAGGGAACAGAGTATGCTGAAGTCACAGAACTTCGCCTCTCCGAACAAGATGAACTTGAAGTAGTGAAGAATGACAGAGTCTTGGAGACTCACACTACAGAGGAGGATGTTCTGGGACTTGGCTTCGAGACTCTGAAGAAGATCAGCAAAATGGAGATCAAATACAAGTATGATGATCAAAAGTCAGCTGTATCTTACTTCTACAACAAAATCATATCAAGAGTCAAGGAGCTTGCAGTTTTGGAGGACTGATTACAAGGAGCTAAGCTTAAGGGGGAGTATTGTTGGATCTAGATTGTATAGGGCTAGATCATTTTTGTATAGGCTTAGTACTTGTATCAAGTCTTGTAATTAACACTTGTAATAGTCAATATATATATATATATATGTGCATTGAATCTATAGGTTAACCCCTTTATATATATGTGTGTGTTGATTTGTGTCTTGACAGGAGAAACAATATATTTGGATGGTTTCCTGAAATTGACCAAGTGTAGAAAACATCTACGGATGAACATTATTGTTAATCCGTAGATATGTTTCTTACAAGACCAAATGACCAAGTGAATGTTCCTGCGGATGATCAAGGACCATGAAGTGAAGACTCCTACGGAAGAAGGATTTCCTACGGAAGAACAACACTTCTACGGAAGACCAATTCATCTACGGAAGAACAAAAGTTCTGCGGACGATAAGACTGCTGCGGAAGAACATTATACTTGTGCGATTGCAAATACCAAGAAGTCAAACAAGTCAACAGAATCAATAACAAATCCCAAGAGATTCGGTGTTTCCTAAGCCGACTCAAACCATCTATAAATATGAGTCCTAGGTTTCACATCTCGGGGAACACAATCAATCAATATTACGGCTGTCAAGTTACATCATTGTGCAACCCTAACCGCCGTCACATCAACATCAACATTATTCGATTCACTGAATTCGTTGTTCATAGTCGTTCATTATTATTCTTTTGTAATCATTACCTTATAGTTAATGAAATACGTTTGAATAATTATTGATTTCGCATTTATTGTGTTTCTGTGGTTGTGTTCATCATTAATCATTAAACCAATTAAACGTCAATTAGTGATAATTCCGCGATCATTAAATTGATTTATTTTAATACTGATAATTCCTGAATTGAGATCCTTGGATTCACAGTATGTGTACTTATTAAGGCATAAATATGAAGCTTTTGAAACGTTCAAAATCTTCAAGAATGAAGTAGAAAATCAACTCAACAAGTCGATTAAAGTTTCCCGCACCGATAGAGGAGGTGAATACCTAAGTGATGTTTTTCAAGATCATCTTAGGAGTTGTGGGATTGTCTCACAACTTACTCCACCTGGAACACCACAACATAATGGTGTGCTAGAGAGAAGGAATCGAACCTTATTGGATATGGTCCGATCTATGATGGCTAGAAGCACATTGCCTCTATCATTTTGGGGTTTCGCTTTGCTCTCCGCGGCCTGTATTCTAAATATGGCCCCAACCAAAAAGGTGGAAGTACACCCTTTGAGATATGGCATGGAAGAGTTCCATCCCTGTCATACTTAAGGGTCTGGGGTTGTGAGGCTTATGTTAAGACTCCCACCCCAAACAAATTGGAAGTCCGATCCACCAAGTGTATCTTTGTTGGATATCCTAGAGATTCTATGGGATATTATTTCTATGATCCACTGGAACAAAAGGTGTTTATTACCAGAAAGGGTGAGTTCTTAGAAGCAAAGTTCCTTATGGAAGAAACTAGCAGTAGAACAGTAGATCTTGAGGAGGATCAAGAACCACAACCCGATGCACGTTTGGTTGAAACTAGCACTCAACATGAGGATGTTGAGGATGATCAAGCGGTTGATCGATACACACAAAACGTTCGCAGAAGTGGTAGAACTAGTAATCCACCTGAAAGATACGGATTTTTCATGGATGGATGCTATGTGGTAGATTCAGATGAACCAACCACATACCATGATGCAGTGTCCAATTCGGATTGTGACAAATGGCTTGAAGCCATGAACGTTGAGATGCAATCCATGTATGACAATCAAGTTTAGGAACTTGTTATACCACCTCTTAATTCCAAGGTAGTTGGAAGTAAGTGGGTTTTCAAGAAGAAAACAGACATGCATGGAAACTTGGATACTTACAAAGCTAGACTTGTAGCAAAAGACTTCACTCAAACTCAAGGTGTTGATTATGATGAAACCTTTTCTCCTGTCGCTATGCTTAAGTCAATTAGGATATTATTTGTCATAGCCGCATATTATGACTATGAGATATGGCAAATGGATGTCAAAACCGCTTTTCTAAATGGGTATCTTGAGGAAGATGTCTATATGGTTCAGCCTGAAGGTTTTGTCGATCCCAAACATCCTAATAAAGTATGCAAGTTAAAGAAATCAATCTATGGATTGAAACAAGCATCAAAAAGTTAGAATCACCGTTTTGATGAGGAGTTAAAGAAATTTGGCTTCATCAAAAACGCTGATGAGGCTTGTGTGTATAAGAAAGCTAGTGGGAGCATAATAACTTTCCTAGATCCCTCAGTCATGAGTTGGTAAACGGTTATGTACTCATTTTCCAACTAATCCAAGCCATCATCTTAAGGTTTGATCATTATAATTAAACATATTGTACCTTCAATTTTTAGAATTGCTGAATTATGATATCTACATGCATTTGTTTTTATAGCATTTTGAAAAGTATCACCCAAATACACACATGTAGATAATTTAAAGCAATAATCCTAAATGCTTGATATTTACAAATGGATCTTTCTTGGGGATACAATTCTAATTAGCTTTCAATATGTAGAATTTATATTATGTGTTAGTAGCCATTAACTTTGTGCTAATTTTACTTGATTCTTGTAAGTTAAAAATCATCAATGGCACCATACTTGGGTAGATTTATGTTTCAAGATTGCCTTCAGAGCATGGGTATCAGTGTCTATATATAATTATATATAAGTAATTCTATGAGAGTTATGTTGTAACTTTTTGTATTGTTATGTTGCAGTCATTGTCTCTGTTATCAAAGTTGATCGATGATAAGGTAGCATCTCTTAAAAAATCAAAAGCTTCAGCAAAGTTTGTAAAGTATATATATTTTAAATAAAGATTTTTCACACAATTTGAGTTTTAATTTAAGAAACGATTATCACTCTTAAACCAACTACACACAATAGGCAAGTGCACCTATAGCATAATAGTATATGTCGATGACATTCTACTATTTGGGAATGACATTCCAACAATGGAAGGTGTAAAAGCCTGACTTGGAAAGCTGCTTTTCCATTAAGGATCGTGGTGAAGCCGCTTATATTTTGGGAATAAAGATCTATAGGGATAGATCAAGGCGGTTGATTGGTTTAAATCAAAGTGCATACATTGATAAAATCTTGAAAAGGTTCAAGATGGAAAACTCTAAGAAATGTACTGTACCTATTCAGAGAGGGATGATATTGAGTACGACTCAATATCCGAGCTCAAAGGAGGAGCAGGATAAAATGAAGGCAATCCCTTGTGCATCTGCTATAGGATCCATCATGTATGCAATGATATGCACTAGACCGGACGTGTCATGCGCTTTAAGCATGACAAGTAGATAGCAGCAAAATCCTGGTGATAGTCATTAGATGGCTGTCAAGAACATTCTAAAGTACCTAAGGAGGACTAAGGACATGTTCTTAATCTACGGGTCTGGTGAAGAAGAACTCGTTGTAAAGGGTTACACGGATGCGAGTTTCCAAACCGATCGAGATGATTCACGATCTCAATCGGGGTATATTTTTATTCTGAATGGAGGAGCAGTCTCATGGAAGAGCTCTAAACAGGATATGGTGGCCTTATCAACTACAGAATCTGAATACGTCGCCGCCTCATTGGCAGCTCAAGAAGCTGCATGGTTGAAGAAATTCATTGTCGATCTAGGGGTTGTCCCTTCCATTTAGGACCCCCTAGAGCTCTTTTGTGACAACGAGGGTGCGATTGCTCAAATCAAGGAACCTCGTGCTCATCAAAAGACTAGGCACATTGATCAGATATTCAACTACATACGAGATGAAGTTGAGAAAGGAAAGATATGTATTCGTAAAGTTCACACGGATCAAAATATTACAGATCCTCTCACGAAGCTCCTAGAAAAGGCAAAGCATGAAGGTCATACCTGTGTCATGGGACTTCGATATTCTAGTGATTGGATTTGATCTGTAATTTCGTATTTGGATATTTGGAACTCCCTTATTACTTGAATAAAATTATTTGGTTATAATATTTCAATATATGTTCCAATTTAGCATGTTTAATCCATGGGTAAATTGCTTACTCTAAATATCCGTAGTCGTTCATACTTGTGGGAACAAGTATGAGGGTAAGACTATTATGAATTTGAATTGGTGGATATTCATAAGGATGAATATAGAGCAATTGGTTGCTACCAAAGTTCATAGATATTTGTGGGATACAAATATTGGACTAACCCGCATCTCAAATTTTACTACATGGAATCTTCTAGATTGATCATAAGTAAATTTGAGTAAAAGGCGAATATCATTTGGTATCCTCAGACCTGAGATACATATTGGGTTTTGATATTCACCAAGTGTTATACCTTGAGCTAGTTCTTCACTGTCCTGAAATAATGGACAGTACGTAAGGCTATGTTCAGGTGTGACACGAGGTGTTTGTGAGAAATGTATGTAGTCAAGATGGGATTTGTTCCTCTTATTCGTTGAGAGCAAGATGTCTAAGGCCTAATTAAGTTAAATCAACAAGGAATGATCATTCTGTGTCCTTGGATTTAACATGACGTCTGTAACAAAAGGATAAATGATTGATTCACCTAAATCATTTCAAGTAGGATACTTGAATGGGATGATGTTAAAGAATGGCTATAAGTCATGCGTATTAAGGGTAGTAAACCGTTGTTAGGCGGTATTTACTGCTTGCATCAATCTTCTATGAATCTTGTGCAAGTGGGAGATTGTAGGATTCTATATGCCCAAGACACGTAGAATATTGATGCGGTTAGTACGTTATGATCCAAGTCGGGTTATACCCAATAACAAGCTTAGCAAACACCAATTAATATTTAATTGATGATATGATCATGCAATTAAATATTTACACCAATTTAAAAAACGAGTTTTCTAAATAAGATGCATATGAGAAGGAACAACTTATGAGAATATTTTGTTCAATAATATTATTTGGAGTGTTATTTAAGTAAGTTAGATAACATCAAATAATAATAAAAGTGCATAACTTATACAATTAAAAGGTTAATTGTATAACTAATTAGATGACTAGTTTTATATAATGTGTATTTTGTTTAAAGGGGGGAAACCCTTTTGAATTAAAAATTTCGACCGCCCCCCCCCTTATTTGGTTGGTTCTTTTGTTTTCTTGGAAACACACATTAGAACAAGTCTTGCACTCATCATTCACTTCTCAACGCACATGCAAAATAACACAAAATACTCTCTCTTCTCTCCTAAAACTCACGGCTGCAGCATCAAAGAAAAGAGGGTTTTTGAAGTGTTTCTTGGTGTAGATTCTTCCTAACAAGAAGGTTTTGCTATCAAGCTTGGGGTATACAAACTTGATAGGACCTCCCTTGGTGCCTTGGTCGATTTCTTGCTCCATATCATCCTTATTTCCTCACTTTTGGCAGCTCAAAGGTAGATTATGGCAGCTTCTATATGGTTGTCCATAATGCTCGTTTTATGTTTCATAGCTAGTTACATTCACATATAAAAGATCCTTTTGTTCTTGGGTTTGTTTACAACTTATAACATAAAATAGAATTTGAATTTTCAGCTTATAAACAAGGTTATAAATCTATTATTCCGCTGCATTTTACAAAAGTTTAAATGGTTAAACTATGTTTTATGTTCTATCAAACCCAACAAAAACTATAATTATCCTTCTATTCGTAAACATCATAACATGATTACAAAACAACTCTAATGACAAGAGATTCATAACATACACCATGGTTTTCTCAAGCATAAGCACAAAGATACATATTTGATGAGTTTTACTAAACCCTCAACCTTCATCCACACCCTAGTCAAATGTTACAAGATTACAAACAAAAGATGCAATCATATGCATAAGTCTTGCAAGAAATGAGATTTTCCAACATAACATACTTATAATAACTATAAGGTTGAACAGTTCATCAAACTAGAACAAATACACATAATACATTGAAGGATGATCAAGTTTCATCATGACATTAACATAAACAACATCAAAAATCATGTACAAGTTGCTAAATCATGCTAAGTTTCATCTAATCCAAGTGATAACAAGAGTTTAGCCCATGGCGCTTACAAAAATCACACCCAAACTCAAGAACATGAAAGAACTCATAGTAGATCTAGAGAAATTTAAACCAAATCAAGTGACAATAGGTTGGATGATGTTAGTCCCTCTTTGAAGTGCTCGATCTTCAATCTTAGCCTTGAATATTTAAAGATTTGCCCAATATCACCTAAGAGACATAAGAGAACTAAGGTTTGGTGTAAAAAGTTGGATTCTACTCAAATGGGGGAGAATTAGGTATATATCACGATTTTAGGTCGAACTTGGTCATGTTTATAAGTAACATGGGCATGTTACGTTCTGCATCAGGTTAACAAAAAAATTAAGCTTTTTAACATGGGCATGTTGATCTGAACATGTACATGACAGAATGTTTTTCTCCTTAAAGCTTCATCAAATCTTAACTTTTTTCATAAAAATCATCAACCTCCCTTCGTGAATCTAAAAAATTTGATTTAAACGTAAATAAATGTCCAATTGGATGATTCACAACAAAAATACTCAAAATGGGGATGAATACACATTATTAGTATATGTAAATATTTATTAATGTCTAGTGGTGATGGTGGTGGTAGGCGGTGGTGATTTTTGGTTGTGGTGGTTATGGTGGTGGTCGATGGTGATGGTGGTGGTCGATGGTGATGGTGGTGGTGGCTATGGTGGTTGGTGGTGGTGGTGGGTGGTGGTGGGTGGCGACGGCGGTGGCTATGCCCGGGGATGGTGGCCGGTGACGATTGATCTTGGTGGCGGTGGTGGTGGTTGTTGTGGTGGGTGGGTGGGAGGGTGGTGTTGGTGACTAAGAATGTAAGAAGAAATAGAATGAAAAATAAGAATGGGGAGTGGATGAAATGAATTAGATGAAATGAAATCAACCATGCAATATTTATTCTATTACCATCACCGGTCAAATACGTCTTTTTGCATTCCCACTCAATGGTTAATTCCATTCTGCCTTTTATTATAGCGTATCAAACATACCTAAGTAATAAAATAATAATATCAACTTTGATTCCTAAAAATAAAGAGTTAACTGTCATTTTCGTGCTCGAGTTTTGGTCTGTTTTGTCATTTAGATCAAAAAAAAAAATTTCTTTCCTAACTTTTAAAAAATTGTCATTTTCATCTATTTGCGTTACCTTAGTTAATTGTATTTGAATTTAACGTCAAAACGTTGTTGAAATAGTCACGTCATGATGGGGAAAACATTTTAGTATATTTACATTGATTAAAAATATGCACGTATAAAATTAAATTTTTTTAAAAGTCATTCTCTAAAAGTTAAAGGATAATAAGCAAAACGAATTTATAAAAAATCAAACCTTGATAATCCTATGACGACTTGTATATTTATATATTGATAACTTGAACATTATGACGTATAATTTCGTTCTAAATAAAATTTACACCGAGGCGTAGATAAAAATATACACACCACAATGGTATGTTTGAAATTTTATAAAACATTAAGTTATAAATTTTATAAAAGAAAAACAATAAAAATAAATATAGTAAAACTTAAAAGAGTGAAGACATAATTTTCTAGGGGCTTAACTGAAAATATAAAGTATGTATAATATATAGTTATACTTTATGCATTAAAAGCTTCATGTTTGTACCAGAACTAGATTTTTTGGTCGCGCGGGGTCATTCGCCATGATGTCAAATATCAAAACGCAAATGTCAAACACAATGTAACGGTTACCATTCCAACGTAAAATCCTAAAACATGTAGAAAGACAAAACAAACCCGCCGCTACGACTCTCACTCCGTCGATAACCTTAACGACTAATTCGTCGTAATTCGTAAAAGTGATAAAATAACTTTATCGAGCCCAAAAGAAATATAAGAAAAACAAAACAAAACACAAAATAAAAATAAAAAAAAAGTTACATAACTAAACTCTAGCAAGCCCAATTCATGTTTACAAAACATGTGTTTGAGCCGAAAAAAAATACAAAACCAAAAGAAAAAAAAAGAGAAAAAAAGTTGCTACCTAGACCTTAACCCAAACACATTAAATTGTAAATGATATCCTTACCACCAGAGCAAATATTAGTTAATAATTTATTGAAACAATAATATTAATCTATTGTCTTTTTTTACTTTTCCATTCCTCTATTTGTGTTTTAAAGTATAGTACCCTACGTTGCAGCGGGGATATAAACTCGTGAAAAAAAACGTTAAAACTTTGCCATGAACTAAGAGATGTGTTGATAGCATATGTAATTTTGTATATAAAACATTGAAAAGATATGTCGTTGATAACATTCAAAACTTTATATAAAAGAAACTAAAATCTCATAAACATGTGTGTTCGGGTGAGCCGTTAATAATACTCGAAAGTTTATATTGAGATCACTAAAAAAATTCACGTCCAAACATCAATAAAAATAAATGTCGTAATCTCAAACAACATAACTGTTAACAAATAGTTAACACGTGTTCAAATTTAGAGTTTATAAAAGTTATATTTTAAAGTTAACCTTAAATGAATTTCGAGGGTTTATATGTTAATGTTTCGATTACTTATACAGTTTAAAGCATGATGTAATTTTAAATTTAACTTACAATGAAACGTATACTAAAGAAGCAAGTCTCAAAGGTATATTCAAATATTTTTAAAACATTAAGTCTTAAAACTTAGAAGAGAAAAAGTAGAAAAACTAAAATAACTAAAAAATTATAAATGTTTCAAAAAAATACATATTCATAAGTATAGGATACAAAATGTACACATGTCTAAACTTGAAGGGCTATAATAAAAAAATACCAATTCATACTATATAGTAGAAGACAAAAGAGCCTAAAAGACAAAAAAATATTATGCATAAGAAGTTGTACCATATGCTTGAATGCTTTGCTCTATGGGTTTTAAAGTATATATAATGTACACCACAAAACAATAAGGTACAACATCATAAGTTGATAATTAGATTTACATAAATTAAATTAAAAAATAAATGAAAATGATCACTTTTTAAAAACTTAGGGACCCAAAAGAAAAAAACTTTTTTAAAGAAAATTACAAGGACGAGAATGACAATTAACTCCAAAAATAAATTAACATTTTGTTTCAAAGCCAACTATTTAAAATAATATATTTAGAAAAGTTTGATGTTTTTAAAAATTTTCTTATCTATAAATTTTGTTTCTTTAGAAATAATACAAATAAAAAGATCTATTTCTTAATTTATCTATAAAACTATTTTAGATAAAAATTCAATTAAGTACTATTATTGATAATTAATATAAATATTTAACATGAGAGAAAACAAAAAAAAATTGATTAAAAGAAATATGATTTTGTCACGTGTAGGGGAGTTTATCGGATTCGTTATCGGTTTATTCCGTTTGAAAATTTTTCAGGCATAACCGAACCGTATTGGGAATATGGCTAACCAAACCAAATTCAATCAAATTTAATTCGGTTTGGTTTTAGTTAAAAACCAAATTCAACAGAAAAAACTAAATTAACCATTTGTTTAAATGTTGTTAACTTTTGATTACTTGTATGAAAATCTCTCTTCATAGCCATTTCTTTAAAAAATATATATATCGTAACTAAACTCTTGAATTATTAACAATCTCGTTTTCTAAAAAATATAAATGTTGACTTTGGCTCTTTAAGAAATAAGAGTTGAAACCGAGTTTTGATAATTAGAATTAGGCTATCATATAAATAAAACCACTTTGGAAATCTAAGACTTGAGAAGTTAGGCTAAACTTATAATTATAAAAAATATATATATAAACTATAACATATTGAATTTGGTTAAATCAGTTAAACCAAATAAACCGAATAAAACGAATTCAAAAGTTACACCAAACCGAAAACCGAATTCATAATTCATAATCACGTGTCTTCATAATTATCATTCTATTGAGGTAAAAAGATATGTACCAATTATTAAGATAAATTGATACATTCGCTTTTATATCTATTAAAGTAACATAATGCTTAATCTTTTATAATAGTTGACCATTTCACAGGAAAATAGAGAATAGAGATGTTGACTACGTGATTAGGTGGGTGTCATTAAAAACCAAATTAACTGCAACGTTACGACGCTATTAATTTGTTTGCTTTTGTTGTGTTCTTTGTCACCGTCTTTTACGCTCAAACACAATGTAGTTATCGAGACCCTTAACCACACCCCACCCACCCACATTTCACCTATATGAATAATATATTCTTTTGTATTAATACAATAAAAAAAACAATATAATAAATTATTAATAAAAAATGTCTTAAATCCATGCAACCATAATTTGATTAGGTGGTACTTTGAATAAAAAAATTGTTGTTAAAAAAACAACATAATAAATTTTTAATTAATGTTTTAATCCATGCAAGCATAAATTGATTTGGTGGTACACATATTAAAAAATTGCTGTTAAAAAACAATATAAAAAAATTGAAAACGAAGCAACTTGAGAAAACGAAAAAAGTCAAAATAATGTTGTTTGTTTATAGAAGAAATATAGATACAAGTACAACAACCACAAGGAAAAAATGACAAATAAAAACAAAAAACATATTTACTTGTAATTTAGGAAACAACCAAAAGAGGTGCAGTGAGATTTTATTTGACTTTAGCTTTGGTAATTTCGTTACGGTGCTTGTCATTTTACTGTCTTTTACCCCTTTGGAATCATGTTGAACAAAGTGATTTCTTGTTTTATTTTTAAACACATTGTCCAACAATCTAATTTATAAAAAAAATTACAAGGATTGATTGATATTTAATTTATTTTGGATATATATTTATAAAGTAAATTATGTTATATTTAAGAAAAAAAAATAATGAAATGTATATCTCAAATTAGTTACAAACTTTGATTTAGCTAGTAGTTTGATTAATATATATTTGCTGATGACCAACATTCTACTATTGTTAATCCACGTTGTCAAAATAGAAAAGAAACAATATTTATTAAAGTGAAATCATTAATAAATGCACCACTTTATTGTAGGTCCGGTAGACGTAGATGTAACATTGCAGTGACATGAGTAAAGGGTAATGATTCTTAGATCAACTGTTTTAGAAGAAGTTATTTTATGACTTTTTAAAGTGGAGGTCATGGGTTGGAGTATCAGTAGGTGCAATATGCTCCAAGTGGGCCAAGGGTTTTACTACAGTGGGCCTTTGGGTGATAGGTTTCCCTTGAAATGGTGGGCGAGCCGAGTCACCAGCGCTGTCTGTGTTCGCGGTTTCATCAATGGATTTACCCGGGTGACCGGGCTTAAAAATTATTCGTTGGTCGTTCAAAAAAAGTAAAGTCAGGGGCTAGCCCATTTGGTAGAGGTTTTGCCTCTTAAAGAACAGGTTCTGGTTTCAAACTTCAAACTCAGGCATGGTGTAACTTGGTGTAATTTAGAAGTAAGAGTAGGATAGATTTGTCGTTCAAAAAATAAGCAACGTGGTGACCTACTAACACAATCTGATCTGAAGTGTTGTATTTGGTGTTTGATTTAGTTTTGTTTTACGTAGGTTAAATGAGATTGAAATATTAGGTTCACGAGTTTGGGTTATAAACTGGCCGACACGTTTTGCCACAATTAAAAATGTGTCTAAATACACTCAACACACTTAACTCGTTTATGACACTTACATGTTTAACTAACGTTTTATATAGAATAACATGACAACACAACACTTTTAAGATCCATTTATCAAAATGATGTAATTTTAAAGTTTTATAAACAATTAGATTTGGAATTAATATTTCATTACCTAGGTCAACCAGAATTCAATGCTTCTATCTTCTGGCTTCTTATAAGTTATAATCCTATTATCTGTTAATAGTGCTAAGTGAGTTTATACCACAGACATATCGTATAATTCATGTTACTGAACCACATATATTTTATCGTAACATACATCTCGTGCTGTGTCTATCATTCTTATTATTAAAATTATTACTTATAAGCGTGGTGGACATGTCGTTTGGTGTTACCCTTTTATTTAAATCTTCATATTAGTATTTAAGCAGACTCACTCTTAACTCTTTTCTATTGTTGTGTTTTTTATATTTTGAACAAAATTAAAATGTAAACAAAAACAAAATATAACTTTTGGATTGTAGAACAGTAAGCATGTTATGTCGAATATTTTGACAACATAATGAAGTAGGCATGAGCATGAGGGTGTAAAGAACCAAAAATATAATCATATTGTATTTCTTTGGTTGATTAAAATAATAAACAAATTAAATATTATAAAAAGATAACGAGGTTGAGTAAAGTTTAATGGGAGAGTTAATGCAGACCCACCAGACACGCTCATTACTCATGACTCCTCTTCACTTTCTCCAACTCTTTTCTTAAATCAATTCAAAATCAATTTCTCACTTTTTTTTTCTAATAACATTTTCATCAGTATTATAAGTTTAAGTTATAAGTGTGAGGTTAAATCAAATTAAAGAAAAAAAAATTATTAAAAAAAATAAAAGTACTAAACTAAAAGAAGATAACGATGCCTAGAACTTCCGACGTTCATCACCAGGTTCATTAACATGATCATTTTATCCGTTAACACTATTCGAGACACTCAAGACTGTATACCTGTGATCATGGTTGTTAGGACCGGATCGGACCGGCCGGTCCAACCGGTCCGACCGAGGATCGGTTAGGTGGACGGTCCGGTCTGCTGTGATTCGTTTTGAACAGGTCCCGAACCGGTGGTCGGACCGGGAAATCGGACCGATTTGGATCGGAATTTGATTTTTTTTTTCTTCTGATTTTTTGGGTAAAAACGGGGTGTTAAACCATAAGTTAGCGTGTTGGACCATAAGTTAGTGTGTTGGATATACAAATATAGTTAAATTTTATATATAACTATAAAATGCATAGATAAATCATATATAAATTACTTATATTTGATTATATATATATATACTATATATAATTATGACGTCATCCGGATCTTAAATCCGGTTCAACCGGTCCGACCATTGAACCAGTTAAGCGTCCGATTTGACGTCCAATCCGTTTGTGAAAACATTGCCTCTGATACCCGCATGCATTATCCGCTTTACACCCCGTAACCCTCAAATCAACTATCAAGTTTTTTTTGATCAACAAAACATATTAATGATAAAACGTATCTAATTTATCTAAAAACAAGACTTTGAATTCTATAAAATATAAGTATAGGTGATTAATAGCTGTAAATTATAATTTGCTTAGAGCATTCACAACCCGTGCCCTATAATCATGTGAGTGTGTTTGGTATATTATATGGAATGATTTTGAGTGGTTGTGAGTGAAGGAGAGAGAAAATGTTATTGTGGATTGGTATATTTGAAGAATCACTGTACAATCCTTATAAATTTTTTAATATTTTTTAAAGTGGTTGTGAGTGAATGAGAGAGAAAGAAGTAATGATAAGGGTATAAAAAGTATTATTTAATTGAAAGGAGAGAGAATAAGTAGTGATTTTTAGTGTAATTATATAGATAAAGATAAGGAATGAGATGTGAATGCTCTTATAGGACAAGTACCATAAAAAATAAGAGTGTCTCACAAAATCTCCGTAAAAAATTTTACACGTACAAACCGATATATTTTTATTTTTTTTTCATAAAAGTCTTTCAACAATTTTAATATATTTTTATTTTTTTTTCATAAAAGTCTTTCAACAATTTTAACACATTAAAATCTAACGTATTTTCTGTTTTTCACCCAGAAACCCTCAGCGTAAAAGTTTCTAAAAAAATTTTAATACGTAAAGAACTAACATATATTCTGTTGAGAGGTTTTTATGTGGAAAAACAGAAAATATGTTTCTTTTTTATGTGCAAAAAGTGTTAAGAGATTTTTATAAGACAAAATATAAAGTATGTTGGTTTTTTATGTATAAAAATTTATACATAAACTTTTATAAAAAATTTAAAATTATATTAGTTTTTTATGATATTTACCCTTGATTTTATAAAAAGTGATAAAGTTTTAAAAACTTTAATTTGAACATACATAAAATAGAATAGAAGTAAATAATAAAAGAGACCGTATCAGAAGAAAAAGCAAAAGGGTGTCTCCACTCTCCTCTCTCCGGCAACCATCATCACCATTAACTCCACCATCGCCATAAAAACTCCACACTCAACTCTCACACCACCACCACCACCACACACACACACACACACACACCCTTTTCTTCTTCTTCTTCTCCCTCAGCATCAATCAATCACACCACCCAATTTCCCTCTTTCACCACCCCAAAATCCCTCAATTTACGCCGGAACACACAGCTTACAGACACACAGTTACAACCCCTCCTCTTTCATCACCAGTTTCGATCCCATTTTCCGATTGTTCATCCAAAACCCACCTCAAATCTGTAATTTGATCTTCAATTTCAACTTATGATGGTTGAGGACTTTCGTCGAATACCTTCTATGCACATTTAGATCCGCAGTGTTCAGTGCTTCAGTAAAGAAATTGAAACGAGAAAAATGTGGGTGAAGACGACGACGTTTCGAGTGGTGGTTGCTCTGCTGCTGCTGCTGTCGCCGGAGACGACGGTGGTTGTGGTGAACTGTTTGAATATTGCTCTGAACGACGACGTTTTGGGGCTTATGGTGTTCAAAGCAGATGTACAAGACCCGTACTTTAAGCTCTCCACATGGAAGGAAGAAGACGACAGTGCTTGCAAATGGGTCGGAGTCACGTGCGACCCGTATTCGAACCGGGTCACGGGGCTCCGGTTAGACGGGTTCTCTCTCTCGGGTCACATCAGCAAAGGGTTGTTGAGGTTACAGTTTCTTCAAACACTTTCACTCTCTAGAAACAACTTCACTGGGCTCATAAGCAACCCCATTGTCACTCAACTCATCAAGAACTTACAAGCTGTTGATTTGAGTGAAAACGGGTTCTCTGGGTCCATACCCGAACAGCTGTTTGTTCAATGTGGGTCGATCAAATCGATTTCATTAGCTAACAATAAGTTAACTGGCGAAATCCCTGATTCAATTGGTTCATGTTTGTCTCTGCAAAATGTTGATCTTTCTTCCAATCAGTTATCAGGTGGATTACCCAAGAACATCTTGTCATTAACTTCGTTAAGATCGATTGATTTGTCGAATAACTTTCTTGATGGTGAAATCCCACAAGAAAAGATTGAGACATTGTTTGATTTAAGGGTGTTTAACTTAAGCAGCAATAATTTCAGTGGTGAGTTGCCTGATAAGATTGGGGAATGTTTATTGTTGGAATCTGTTGATGTTAGTAACAATTATTTAGTTGGTACACTGCCTGTGTCTTTACAGAAGCTTAGTTTATGCAATGTGCTTAATCTTAGGGGAAATTACTTCACCGGAGACATCCCCGAGTGGATCAGGAGTCTGAAAAGCCTCGAGAACTTGGATCTTTCGGTTAATAATTTTACGGGTTTGTTTCCAAACTCTTTGGGTGATCTTGAAATGTTAAAAAGTTTGAATCTTTCTTTGAATCAGTTCACTGGGGACTTACCTGAGTCATTGGTGAAATGTGTGAACCTTTCTGTTATTGATTTTAGCCGGAATTTGTTCACCGGAGGTGTTCCCGCTTGGGTGTTTAGTTTGAGATTAAAGGGTGTTTCTCTTTCGGGTAATGAGTTTACTGGGAATGTCGAGTTTGGTGAGGCTGCTGCTGCTTTTGATAGTCTTGAAACCTTGGATTTATCTTCTAATTCGTTTTCTGGCATGATCCCGTCAACTGTTGGGAATTTTAGCAAATTGATTGATCTGAACATGTCACGAAACAGTTTGATCGGGTCTGTACCCGTGAGTTTAGGTGTATTGAAAGCTGCAAGTGTCATTGATTTGAGCCATAATCGGCTCAATGGCAGCATCCCAAATGAGATCTGTGGAGCAGGCTTGTTGGAAGAACTATGGCTCGAGAGTAACTTCTTTACTGGCTCGATCCCAGATCAGATCCAAAACTGCTCGGGTCTAACCACTCTGTAAGTCTTGATTATTGCTCGATATGATTTTGTGTTTGAATGTGGGTTAAAAGATTTGTTAAAACTGATTATTTGATTGTTGTATCCTGCAGGAGTTTGTCTCAAAACAACATTACTGGTATGATCCCAGTAGATATCGCAAAACTAACCGAACTCGAATACGTTGATCTATCATTTAACCATCTGTCGGGTGGTTTGCCGAAAGAGCTCACTAACCTCACGAACCTGATCACGTTTAATGTATCACATAATGAACTTGAAGGCGAGCTTCCTCTTGGTGGTTTCTTCAATACCATACCACTGTCTTCAGTTTCTGATAATCCATCTCTATGCGGGTCAATAGTCAAGCAATCGTGCCCAGGTGCACACCCAAAGCCAATAGTCCTGAACCCAAACCCGTCTCATTCAGACCACGGGTCAACATCGTTGAACATGAGCCACAAAAGAATCATACTTAGCATCTCTGCCATTATAGCCATTGCTGCTGCTGTTTTCATAGCTTTGGGTGTGATTGTGGTCACACTTCTTAACCTCCATGTTAGGAACTCCATGTCCCGATCTGCTGCAGTAGCCCTCACGTTCTCGGGTGGGGATGACTTCAGTCATACCCGTTCACCGAGCTCTGATTATGGAAAACTTGTGATGTTTACAGGTGACGCCGAGTTTGTTTCTGGCACCAACGCGCTGCTTAATAAAGAATGTGAGCTTGGCCGTGGTGGGTTTGGGGTGGTGTACTGGACCGCCCTTAGAAACGGGCGGTCAGTTGCCATAAAAAAGCTACATGTCGCGAGCATGTCTAAATCTCAAGAAGATTTTGATCGTGAGGTTAAGAAACTCGGGATGATTAGGCATTCGAATCTTGTGTTACTTGAAGGGTATTATTGGACCCCTACACTACAACTATTAATAAACGAATATGTCTCGAGTGGAAGCTTGTATAAGCATCTGCACGAGGGAAATGACGAAAATACCCTCTCGTGGAGAGAAAGGTTCGAGATCATACTCGGTACAGCAAAGGGTTTGGCTCATTTGCATCAGATGAAGGTGATTCACTATAACATGAAATCCACAAATGTTTTGATAGATTGCTCTGGTGAAGCAAAAGTTGGAGACTTCGGTTTAGCGGCGCTTTTGCCTTCGTTAGACCGCCATGTGTTAAGTGGCAAGATTCAGAGTGCTCTCGGGTACATGGCTCCTGAATTCGCGTGTCAAACGGTCAAAATAACCGAGAAGTGTGACATCTACGGGTTTGGGATTTTGGTACTCGAGATCGTCACAGGGAAGAAACCCGTCGAATACATGGAGGACGATGTGGTCATTTTGTGTGATATGGTTAGGGGAACATTGGAAAATGGTCGGGCGGATGAGTGCATCGATAAAAAGTTGAAAGGTGATTTTCCGCTCGAAGAGTGCGTTTCAGTGATCAAGCTCGGTTTGGTGTGTGCGTCACAGGTGCCATCGAATCGGCCCGATATGGAAGAAGTGATCAAGATTCTGGAGCTGATTCAATGTCCTTCCGAAGGTCAAGAAGAGATAGAATGAAGAGGGCAAAATGCTGCTGGCAAAGACGGTCGGTCTCGTGTTTGCTTGTTTAAGCGGAGAGTAACGCGATCAAAGCGCGATACGATGTTATATGATCCTGAAAGGGCAAACATGACATGGGGTCTTTGGTGAGAGCATTTTGCCTTGTGTTTGAAGGCAAGGTGTTAGATTTTGTTTGATATAGGCTTAGGATCCATACTTGTGGTTGTTTAAGGTTGTTTTTTGGTTTTTTTAATGTTTAATTTGATTTGTGTTTGTGAAAATCTTTGAGTTACAAGGATTCCTAATTGGTCTTTTGCTTTACCGTCTTTTTTGCAAAGTACAAAATTATAAAAAAAAGGAAAGAATATGTATCATATAGGCCATTGTCAAAGTCTTTAATTAGCTTTGGGACAGAGATCCTTTGCGTCTTGAAATATTGTAACTAGTTATAGTTTTGATGATTATTTGCAAAAATTTCATATCTTGTTAGGTAGTTAGGTCAATTGCATATGATGTTTTCGGGAGAGGATCGGTTGGTGAGTGAGGGGGTGTTTGATTGGTTTTACCCAAGTTCTGACCACTGACTGGCTGACCCGTCAGCCAGTCAGTGTGTTTGATGCGTCTGACTGGGTGGTCTGACCCGGTAAGTTAGGCTGACCGAGTCACTTATTTCTTCATGTCTGACCCATTGTTGTCTGACCCCAAAAACCTAAAAGCTCCTCCCCTTTCTCCTCCTTTGGTCGACCTCCACCTTCCTCCCCCCCCCGCCGACCGCCGCCCTCCGCCTCCGAGCTAGCTTCCGCTGCAACCCACGTCGTCGACCGCCTACATCGTACCCCCCCCCCCCTGCAACCCACGCCGTCGACCGCCTCCATCGTACCCCCCCCCCCCCGCTCGCCCCCTACCGGCTCCGCCCCCTACCGGAGCTCTGACCCGCAAAGAAGACTGCCTCCGCCGCCCCTTCCCGGCCTTTCCCTGCCCCCTGCCGGAGCTCTGACCCGGAAAGAAGACAACCTCCGCCCCTGTCCCGGCCTTCCCCTGCCCCGTCCGCCCCCTTCCAGCCTGCTGGCGCATCTTCGACCTGCTGTACTTCAAAACCCACAACCACCGGCCACAACCTCGGAAGTAACTTTCTCTCTATGAATTTCTCTCTCTTTCTTTCTCCACTGGCTGTGAATTTTGCTCTATAACTTTGATTCTCTTTATGAATTTGGCTGTGAATTTGGTTATGTATGTATATGTATATATTAGGATCTGTATATGTATAGATTGAATGAAGATTTTGAGATTGAATCTTGGTTGTGTATGTAGATGTGAATTTGACTGTGAATTTGGTTGTGTATGTAGATGTGTATATTAGGATATGTATATGTATAGATTGAAGGAATATTTTAGGATTGAATCTTGGTTGTGTATGTAGATGTGAATTTGGCTGTGAATTTGGTATATATGTGTATATATTGTCAAGTATATGTTGCTTAGTAGAGTCAGTCAGATAGTAAATCAAACAGTCAAGTTTCAGTCAGATGCTTACCCAGTCAGAACTTCTAACTGGGCCAGCTTCTGACTCAGTCAGATCTTACTCAGTCAGCATAATCAAACAGCCCCTGAGTATACACTGTCCCTGACTTTTTACCATGGGGACATGCAGAGGTGTTCTCTTTTAAACCATATTTCACACCAACCACCTTGTGGTACTTATTTTAAACAGTGTTGCCAAAATTGAAGCCTAGCACGGATTAATCCACGATTAATCAGTAATCGGTCACTCGTTGATTCGGTTTAGTTAATCGTTCAATTAATAAGTCAAAGGTCAAATCGGTCAAATTCGATAAAAAATAAGCGAAAATGAGTCAGAATTAGACAAATTTTGGTCAAAAGTGACCAAAATTCAAAGAAAATATTCTAATCGTTTCAAGCGTACACAATTTCCATGATTAAATCATATTGAAAACTTTATAAAATATTACTTTAAACCTTTCTCATGTTTGAGTTACCCCTTGTAGTATATGTAATCTAAGTTTTCCTTAATAACTTTCATTTGTTTATTATAAAAAGGTAACCTAGTTAGGGGGCTATAAACAATTCAAGTCAGGATGGGCTTAGCTTGAACTTAAAGGTGTTGGATCAGCTCGGAATTTTTAACAAGTTGTAAGTTGAGTTGAATCAGCTGTAAGTTTACCCCTTGCAGTGTATATAATCTGATTTTTTTTCTCTATAATTTTCATTCGTTATTTTTTATTTATATTTTTGTACAGCAAAGTAAATGACTTAATAATGTTTTCTAACTATGATTTAATCTCTATAACGATCTGCCGCAACTTTATATGTTTCTTTTAGTCGTATCGCCACGCCACAACGTGCGGGTAACATATCTGTAATAAAATCATACGTTTTTTTAGTCGTACCGTCTCGTCGTAACGCGGGTATAAATATCTCGTTTTACTTAAAATGCAATTTAATATATGTTTGTTTGAAATATTGGTGAAGGTAGATGCATAGTTACGTAGATGTATGATGTATTGTTTTATTGTACTTGTAGCATACCATGTTTTTACATAATGCTATCAAATATGATTTGAATTTACCTCCAACCAAATCGAATCCGTCATCTGAATGCGACTTGAGTAAAATATAATCAAATATGATTGAATTTACGTTAAACATCATTTCCAAACACAAATTAAAAATATACAACCGATATTACAACTTAACATGAAATTTAATATCTAACTTTGGCATTTTCCCATAAATGATCAGAGCGTAGGCCTTTCGCGAGAGATATATGTTTATTTTTACCTTGTATATTTAACAGAAAGAGCAAAATGAACATGTACAATATGTTAAATCCCATATCTAACACTTAATAGTGATAAAGATTAAACATGTTATGATACGACAAATAATTAAAATTGAATCTGTAGTTTTTCTTTTGAAATTATTTATACTTATATACATGATAAGATCATCCATATAATTTTGTAAACATGATCATCCATATAATTAACTTTAGAATTGATGGAATAGTTGATGCTTAAATTTGAAGTCAGTGGTTCAATCAAATGGTATTGGAAGCTTAAAAGTTAAAATGGAGTGGGGGGCCTAATGAATAAGCTAGGACAAGACCAATTCACATGATATATATCTTTATTAATTCAAATACCACAATGTAGGTGTCTTCTCAATTCATTTCACATTATCTTTCTAAATATGCATTTTTAACATGCTTCTTTATAAATAGATTTAACAATACAACATCCTTTTTGCTTTAAGTATATATTCATAAAAGACTTCAAAATTTATTTATATAACTGCTACATAGTATGTATAGATAAATGTATATGTATTTAATAATCCAAAAAGTTTTTTATACAAAACATAAAGTTATCTTTTAGTTATATGTTTTAGTAACTCACCAATCTTTTTTTCTTATTATGTCATTTTGTAAAGTACAAATCTTTGTGCTTACTTCTAATGAAAACATTAGTTCAAACATCATAATCACACTACTTGAAATTTTAAGATGATAATGATGGTTATTATTCATTCTTGCTTGAAATGCCTTTATGTCCCTTGCAACAATCAATGGCTCCACCAACACTAGAAGTAATCGATGTTTAAAGTATGTACCCTGGTAAAACATTAATCATTTCATTTAATTTTCCATTTAATTTCAACTACCAAGTAAAATTGTACATTTCTTTTATCAATAGGTGTTTGTTGTAATCATCCACGCTTAAAGTAAATTGATACGACATTCTAAATTAATTCCAAACAGTCAAGTCAATTTATAATATGACATTCTAAAATAATCACAAACTAAAACTATCCTGTCCGATCAATTTTGATAGGACGAACCGATAACCTAACCAAAAGGCTTTAATTTGCGTTGATCTAATCAATTATTGCGAAACCTTGCTTGTCTTTTCTCAAAAGTGTGAACCAAACAATCAATGTGTTCTACTGCTTATTTAAAAAAAGTTATGGAACAAATGATTAGCGTTTTCAATTCTTCAGTGAGAGAAACCGTGAGCAAAACGATTAATGTTCTATACTGTCTCACAAAAGAAAGATGTAAACCAAAGGATTTTTAAGTGTAGTGTATGGTTGGATGCATAGAAGAAGTAATGAAATGGTTTTTTCATTAGAGCATTCACACTATCTTTCCGAACCTCATCCCCATATTTATACTAAAAATACATTACTTTTTTACTATCTCTTTTAATTAAATAATACTTTTTAATATTTTTATCATTATTTTTTCTCTCTACTCCACTCACAACAACTTTTAAAAATATTAAAAAAATTATGAGGGTCGTACATTGTTTTTCCAAATATGAGGAATCACTATACAATCCCCATAAATATTCTCACCCCTTCACTCATAACCACTAACAACCATCCCTCAAAATATAAGACACACACTCACATCAAAAATAGAAAACCTATGGTGTAATATGTTATTTAGTGATTTTGCTAACATTTGTCATTAGCACCAAAGTTTCAATTGCTTAATATATAAAGTTACAAACCCAAACATACTTGTTTTTTTTATAACATCATCAAAATAAGTTTCATAATCTTGTATATTTAAAACATTTGTGAAAGCATTATTATATATGAGAAAAGTTCAAATACAAAGGGAACATTATGTAAAAAGTGTGAGAAGTAATCGGTGAGTGACATGTGACGTATTTTTAAAAATGGAAGGATGGGTATTTTAGGAAGTTTAATTTATTAAGATGAAGGTGTGGGATATATTGACTTTTTCTGTATGATTGAGGTTTTCAAACGATCAAACGATCGAATTCATCTTATATTAATTTCAATCGTTGAAGATTTAAACGTACGAAGTTTCAGCTTACATCAATTTCAATCATTGATGATTCAAACGATCGAATTCATCTGTTGAAGATATCAATTACTTTGTTAATGTCGACGATTGATCATCAGTTTGGTACGTATGAAGACGATTATATACTGTAATTGAAATAGTATGTTAATTTTCGCACCGTAATTTTGTCGTTTGGATCATCATTGTGTCTATACTGTCTGATTTCTGTGAATTTTGTTATTGATTGACATCATCATTGTGTCATAGGTATCATCATTGTGTCATATGTATCATCATTGTGTCTTTTTGTTCGTCATTGTGTCTTTTGTATTGTCATTGTGTCTGAATAAAACAATTATTGTGTCTGTATAAAACAGTTATTGTGTCTATACTGTTAGATTACTCTGGACATTATTAATATGTTGTTGAACATATTTTATAAATATCAGGTGAGTCTCTATATGTTGTGTCTTTTATGCTGTTGTGTTTGTTATATGAATTTTGTTATTGATTGACATCATCATTGTGTCTTAGATATCATCATTGTGTTTTTTTGTTCGTCATTGTGTCTTTTGTATTGTCATTGTGTTTGAATAAAACAAATATTGTTAATCAATTGGTTACGAACAAAGACGAGTTGTGTTTTTATCTTGATTATTTGAATAGTTACAAGTCTAAGGCTGATGAAGTTCAAATGGTCGCCCCACCTCCAAGCAGGAGAGATAGGTTTGCAGAGTTAACCGGATGGAACGAACGAAATTAAGCAAAATTCCGTGTACCTGTTAAGCAAAAGACAAAAGGTAGGCCAAAAAGAATGAAGTCAGCTCATGAGTTAGCTATCGAACAAGCAGTAAAAAAGTTGAGAAATTATGGGTTTTGCAAAACAACCTGGTCACATTATACGCAATTGCAGTTTATATCTTCAAAGCATTAAGGATAAACAAGCTTCAAGCACCTCAACAGTTGATTCTGTGCCTATTCAAGAATAGGATTTATTATGTCATAAGATTAATTGTGTCATTATATTCATTGTGTCATTGTATTCATTGTGTCATTATATTCATTGTGTCATTATATTCATTGTGTCATTATATTTATTATGTCATTATATTCATTGTGTCATTATATTCATTGTGTCATAAGACTCATTGTGTCATATTTGAAGAGTTTTGTTTACGTTTGATTTTGATGATAAAAACAAGTTACCAAAATACTATTGTGTAATGTAAAGCAACATATAGCAACAAATAGTAACATGCCAACACATAGCAAAATATAACAACATGCCAACATACTAAATTACTATTGTTTCAAATTAACATTGTGTCAAACTACCATTGTGTCAAACTAGCATTGTGTCAAACTATCATTGTGTCAAACTACCGTTGTTTCAAACAATCATTGTGTCAAACAACCATTGTGTCAAACAACCATTGTGTCAAACAACCATTGTGTCAAACAACCATTGTGTCAAACAATCATTGTGTCAAACAATCATTGTGTCAAACAACCATTGTGTCAAATTACTTTTTTGCCCCTCCACCTGTTAGCAGTTTTCCACTTATTTACATGTTTCCCACTGCGTTTTTTTGAACCATTGATCTATTTTAATGAGTTGATCCAATGGCCAGAATTACTTCTCACCCTTTTTAGAATATATAGCCTTTGTAGCATATCCTCTCCCATTATATATTTATTATATATATATTAAAATTTTAAAATGCAACCAAGTTACTAGAGTAGTACTTCTATAGTTTACTTTTTGACCACCAATGTTTAAACTTTTTGCCTTTTTTTACTTTTTGTAACCAACGCTTAAAATTTTGGCTTCCTTTGCATTTTTGGGTCTTTCTATGGTTTACTTTTTTCCGCAAATGCTTAAATTTTTTGCCTCTTTACTCTTTGTTTAACTTCAACATGGATATTCTTTTTCTTTAATTTATTTTTATTTGTATTATATTTCATTAAATATAATAGAAATATAATTATCCTATCTTTACATTAAATTGCCATATTAAAAAAAACTAGGTAGATAACCATAGACGCGTTGCGCCTCTTACCACGCAGTGGTGATCATAAGGCTCAGAATACGCGGCTCGTTGTGGCTGCAAATTGTCATTTGCCGCGCCAAAACAACGAAGTCACGCCTATTTTTTATCATCATCGCCTTTAAACCGTCGTGAAAAATTGTAACCGATTAGAGTTTTTTCATCTGTGAGCGCAGAGCACACGATTACTGATTTAAAACATGTGAAATACCGGATTTAACCCTGACACTGTTCATTCCGTTCTTATATTAACATATAGAGTAAAGGGTAATTGAAGCTCTAGAGTCGGGCTCAGAACCAGTAATCGGTTACGGCTGCTAACCGTAATCAGCAGCCACGCCCACGCAACCGACAACACTCCAGTATCTTATCACTGCCCAAGAACATGCCCAAATAAGTTGCACATGATCATAACAAAAGAGTTTTAATATGTTTTTAGATGCAGACATCTTCATTCTTAACATCCTAAGGTTAGGGTGCAGGACCGGGTGAAGGGTTATGCACTTTACAACACAACAACGCAAGGAGCAGAGTGTGAAACAACACTTAACAATTCAAATGGGGAACTGGTAAACTCAGTTTAGAGAACTAAGAAACACAAGTGTAAATGAGACAGAAACTAGAACAACACACAAGCAGTTGGTTTTCAAGGTTGATGTATATTGATCTCTAGTTCCTTACAAATGGTTTACAAAGTTCTACTTCACTTGCTAATTACAAGGACCAGAAAATACTTATACTATAACATACAGCCGGCCATACTTTGAAGGCCAGCTGGATACATGATCTAGACAACAAAATTAATGTAAAGTCAAAAGGCAGATTGCCTTTTGACTAGTGACTATGACATGCCATAGCTCACATCCTAATATATTACAAAAAGGATAAAGCACATAAAGTAGAAAGTTACAGACTCAAGACCTCAATGTACATTTTACCAAAAGCATGGACCTTTTCACCAACTCATGTAAAGTTGGTGACTTAACCGAGTGGCATCAAAAAGTGGTTCGGCTTTAGGTAAAAAGTACATCAGATAAAGCATGTCATATAAAAGTCTTCGGAAGAAATCTGTCTTCAATAGTTGGCTTCGGAAGACTTTGTCCTTGAAGCTTCGGAAGACTTCATCTTTTGGCTTTGGAAGATATTGGTCTTGGCTTCGGAAGATTTCATACTTGGAATAATTTCTAAGGCAGTGAGAAACTTCCGAAGCATTCCACTTCAGTACACTTATGCATGCA
This sequence comes from Flaveria linearis, assembly GCA_024085815.1. NCBI lineage: Eukaryota > Viridiplantae > Streptophyta > Magnoliopsida > Asterales > Asteraceae > Flaveria > Flaveria linearis. The sequence goes on from CM044003.1 coordinate 25,334,076, forward strand.
TACAAGAGAGACTTTGAGTGTTTGGGTTGCATCAGCCTTACTAGGAACCTTACAAACTCCCCTTAGGCTAATGCTACCAAAACACTTAAAGACTTCAGATGTTGACAGTCCTCATTATGATGATGACCATCCTTTTCTTCATGAGATGGTCGGGATGACTCAGACTCTCATAGTATCTTCTCATGTCAAAGAGATCATGCAGAGGTAGATTGAACATATCCTACCATGTATAGACATGTTCAACACCTTGATCTCTTATGACATGCCATCTTTATGGATTTGTAGTGTATGTCCAAGATAAGATGGGTTTTCCTGATGCTAGAGGAGCTGCTTGAATTGGAGTTGGTGGAGCATCCTCTTATTACACATCCTCAGGATGTTCTGACTCATCCTGAGGTTTGGAGGTGGATGTTTCCTTCTTCTTCTTCTTTGAATTTGGTTTGGAAACCATCCTTTTCCTCCTCTTTGAACTTTTTAACTGAGAAGACTGGCCTGCAGCACTTGATTGATCTTCTTTGTATTTCTTAGTTGGGTCTTCCTCTCTTACTGGTTCAGATTGAGAGGGGACAAATCCCTACTGTGGATCAGAAGTGGAAGCTTGCTGAGGTTCAGTAGGAGGTTCAGGTTGTGTTGTCTTAGGTGTTTCAACCTTCACCTCCACTTCCTGAGGGTCTTGACTTGGTGGGGAGTGTAAGTCAACAAGTTCACCTCTTTGGATCTTCTGCTTGATTACCCTGATGTGCTCATCCATGGTGGATAGAGACATGGGACCAAGTCTCCTTCCAGAGAATCCATACTACTTCAAGAAGCTCATCATCTTCTGCCTATCAGTAGACTTTTTCAAGTTTTTATGGATGATGGCTCTTGATTTTACAGCTTCTTCCCTTAACTTCCTTTTGGTGATCTTTCTTTCTTTGGCTACATCAAGTTCAAGTTGTTTGAGGTACTCAAACTCAATGTAGTCAAAGGGTAAGGGAAGAAGTGTATCAGCTTGATAGAGGCATGTGGCACTCAGGTAGTTGATCATATTGATCCTATCCTTTTCTTTGTCTACCTGAGGTTCTTGTGGTACCACATCCTCTTGTTCTTGAGTTTCTTGAACTGGTGAGAGAGTAGGCGTATGCTTGTAGAGTCTCTTCTGTCTTCTTTCTGCTTTGATTTTCAGAAGCAGCTCTGCATCCTCTTGTTATTTTCTCTCTTTTGATAGTTCCATGTCAGCCAGTTCATTTAACTCATCTAAGAGGAGAGAAATGATGTTATTAATATCATAGTTCCTGGTCTGTAAGTAGTTGATCCTGATTGCCCTTAACTCATCATCTTGAGTGTTTGGTCTGGAGGCAGCCTTGATAGCACTTTCTATGAGTCTTGCAGACCCAGTAGAGGAACCTTCTCCCCTTAGCTTCCTTTTTTTCTCTCTCTCCTCCTCCTCAATCTCCTCAGAAGTCATTTTTCTTTTCCCTTTGTCACTCACAGACCTTTGTGACTCAGGGTGGAGAGAGCTTTGGCCTTAATTGCTTGGTGTAGCTTCTAAGCTCTGGCTAGAGAGAGGTTGAGATGCACATTCCCAGCAGGTGTCTTATCAAGGGTTTGAACCTCTGCAGCAGTTGGTGGTAAGACAGGGCCCTCAAGTTCTACCACTGGGCTTTTAGTCAAGGTTTTCCCTTTGAAGCTAATCTCAGGGTCTGTCTCAATATCCAGTTGACTGATGGTATTGCCTGATTGTCACAGTCTTCTTCTGAAGCTGAACTCTGTAGTGATCCTATCTTGAATCCTTTGAGCCAACCTATCAGCTTGTTTAGATTGGCCTTGGTTGACAAGTGACATGTTGACAAGGTCAAGAACTTCATAATAGTTCAAGGTATGAAAGTTAAAGACTTCTTGCTGCCGTTGAACTCTAAGAAGAATGAGGCTTTTCTGTCAGCATCATACCTCCACTTAATAATGTAATTTGAAGTTCGTAGGGATGACATAGCCCTTGGAATGCCTTTCTCAAAGAGACTCCTAATGACAGAGTCTTATTGTCCATATCAATGTAAACTTGAGAAAGTTGCTAAGTATGCACATTTTCAAGAGAGGATGGTAAGTCCTCAGTGTCCATACTCCCTGAGGAACTCCCAGGTTCTATGATTATAATGACTTCCTCCCCATTTCTGGTAGCATCACCTTCTTGCACATGTGAGCTAGGAGTTAGGTCAATTACATTCACAGGTTCTTGTGTTTCTGGTTGAGCTCCTCTTAAGGGTCTCCCAGCTAGTTGTTCTTTGAGATGAGATATCTCAAGTTACTGATCATTGACCCTGTATTGTAAGGCAGTCACTTGAGATTCAAGGTGACTAACCTTGGAGACTAGATAGGTGTATGTTTTTGATAGTTTTTGCACCTTTAGTCTCAGATTCCCCTCATCTTCATCAGAAGAATCACTGGGGGATGAGAGAATTGGACTAAGGTCCTCTTCCTCATCACCAGCATGGTGTTCTTGGCTGCTGGATTTCCTCTGCTCAGTGACAGCTTCAGTTGAAGTGTTAATGGGCTGAGTTGCCATGGTTGAGGTCTGAATAATGTAATCACTTGCTGAAGTGAAAGCCTATTCCATATGGATATCCTGAACATGTTCAGAAGTATCCACCTCAGTGATAGGTGACTGATGTGGGCTAGACCTAGGTGACTCACGAGCACTCATCTCCCTTTGAGGAGTGGTGTAGTAGGGAGACTCATGGTACTCATTGGCATCTAAGTCCTTATCAGTATAGAAGTCAAGGTTGGGAATTGGTTGGTTTAAGTCTAAAGGCTGGGGATGGTAGCTGTCCCTTAAGGTTGTTCACTTGAGTGTTGAGACTCAGAGTGAAGGCTTAAGGCTGTTGGGCTTATGAGCTCATCAGGCTAAGCATGAGGAACCTCAGCACTGATCCGTGAAGTAATAGGAGTGGTTTGCTCCTCAGGGGAAGTGGGAGCTCCAGTGTCCACTTCCTCCTGTATAGGTGAGTGTATGGGGGCCTGCACAGACTCAATAGCTTGTGCAGGGGTTCGTTTGTGTTTTCTTTGGTAGGTGAGGGTGATTTGTGGTTGTTTTGGTGGTTGGGATGTAGAAGGTGTAGGTTCAACACTAGCTTGTGTTGCTAGGTTGTCACCTTGAGCAACGAGCTCTAACATTTTTAGGACAAGGGTTGTTTCTACCCTTGAGAAGCCAACAGTTGGTTTCTTCAAGATTTTAAAGATGTCGGGCTTCATCTGTCCCAATTTAAGAATATTACCTGTTTCCTTCAACTGTGAGCCCAGTTAACAGTTGAGAATGTATTGAACATATATAGGAAACATGTAATACTCTAAGGAGTCTAAGTTTTCTAACAGATTTGTATAAACAAATTGAGAGTACCTGAACTTGACCCCCTGAACCATTCCATGCACTATGAAGGAGAGATCTTCAGGAATCTGGTCCCACCCTCCATGCTTGTTGGACAAGCTGTGGATGACCACATGAAGTAGGTACTACCACTTAGATGAGGTCTTTACAGAAAAATCTCCTTCATAGCCCATCTGCTCAAAGGAATTATTTATAGCTTCCTTTGGGAAGAACACCTCACCTTCTTCATCATCCAGCTGAAGATGAGTATTGATGATTGATGGAGTGATGAAGTCTGTTCTCCCCTACATTGTGGCAGACAATGCCTTCTCCCCATCCATAATGATCTCTTGGCAGGTCTTCCAAAATTTAAGCAAATAATCCTCATAGAGAGGAGGATCAATGGTAAGGGAGGTGAAGTAGTTAGAAAAAGCCAAGAATTGACATACCTCTGAGAAATGTGGATCTTTCTCAGAGTTTAACAGTGCAACCTGATTATGTTGCCTGTGTGACTGCATAGAAAAATCTGGGTCATTTTGTTTGTCAAGGTTGGCCATTTTGAGAAAGCTTGAAGGTGAAGGAAGGATGAAATAAGGCGGTTTCAGAGAGAAATCTAGATTTTAGGTTTAGAGGAAAGATGAAGATGATAGAAAGAGGGGGAACCGTTTGGGTTAATATGAGAAAAAATATTTGAGACAAAGTTAATGAAAGAGGATAAACTTTAAAATCTGGAAGGTGGTCCCACCTTTGAAAAAGTGTTTTGCTTTTTGCTCAAAAAATGGTTTTCTTGGAAATCGAAAAAACTTCCGAAGCTAAATTGTCTTCGGAAGCTTTAATGAAAAAGCTTCCGAAGCCAAAATGACTTCGGAAGAATTTCTCAAAGAGTTTTGACAAATTTGCTTCGGAAGAGAATTTTAAACTTCTTCTAAGAGTTAATTTCCTTCGGAAGAAAAATGACCCTTAAAAACATATAAGTGCCTAACAGAGTTTTAAGCTTCGGAAGATATTTCAGAAATTTCTTCCGAAAGCAAATGTTACTTAGACAGTTATTTGTCTTGAAGGTATACTTTTCTTCTGAAGATAAAATCATATCTTCCGAAGGATCATGATTTGTCAAAAAATCTAAGAAAAACTCTTCAAAAAGTTTTTATCCATAGAAAACATGAGCTTATGAAGGTGATAGACTAGACAACTTAGGCCACACAGATTTTAAGAAATAACTGAATTAGTTTTAAGAAAAAGCTACTCAAAGTTAATCATCCCAATAACTGATATAAGATACTTAAATCCTTGTTCATCAAAGGCTTTTGTGAACAGATCAGCATATTCTTCATTTGTGTTAACTTTAACCAGTTTAATTAATCCCTTTTCAAAGTTATCTCTAATTAAATGATACCTGATGTTTATGTGTTTTGTCCTTGAGTGCTGCACAGGATTCTCTGTGATAAAGATAACACTGTTGTTATCTATGGAATAGGAGTCTCTTTGAAGTTAAAACCATAGTCAAGCATCTACAACTGAATCCAAAGCACTTGAGCACAACAGCTTGCAGTAGCAATGTATTCAGCTTTAGCAGTTGATACAGAGACACATGATTGTTTTTTGCATTGCCATGAGACAATCCTTCCACCAAGGAACTAACATCCCCCAGATGTAGACTTTGCAGTCATATTGCAACCACCATAATCACTATCTGTATATGCATACAGATTGAAGTCAGAATTCTTGGGATTCTAAAGACCAAGTGTTGAGGCACCTTTGAGGTATCTTAGAATTCTCTTGATAGTGTGAGATGAGACATCTTAGGGTTGGCTTGATATCTTGCACAAATACATTGGCAAACATGATATTAGGACTGCTAGCTGTAAGATACATAAGAGACCTAATCATAACCCTATAAAGGTGTTCATCCACACACTCCCCCTCAAGATCAGGCCCAAGGGAGTGGTTTCTTGCTATGGCTATCTTAGCATACTTAAAATCAGGCATGTTGAATCTTTTAAGTATGTCCTAAACATACTTTGACTGATTTATGAAGATTCCATCTTCAACTTGCTTCATTTGAATCCCCAGAAAGAAATTGAGTTCCCCCATGGCACTCATTTCAAATCTGTACTTCATCAGCTTCTTAAAGTCTTTGCAGAGCCTTAGATTAGTTGAACCAAAGATGATGTCATCTACATACACTTGAACTAGCAGTAAGTCATTTCCCTGTCCGTTTATGAAGAGAGTTCCATCTATAGTACCCCTTCTGTATCCATGCTTGCAGAGGTACTGAGATAGAGTCTCATATCACTTTCTTGGTGCTTGGTGTAGCCCATAGAGAGCCTTATCAAGCTTGCAGATATAATCAGGGTGATCAAGATCTGTAAAACCAGGTGGTTGTTTGACATACACCTCTTCATCAATCACCCCATACAGAAAAGCACACTTAACATCAAGTTGATAGACCTTGAAGTTCTTAGATGCAGCAAAGGCCAAGAATATCCTAACATCTTCTAGTCTTGCTACAGGAGCAAAGACATCAGTGTAGTCAATTTCTTCTTCTTGTGTGTATCCTTCAAACAACTAGTCTAGCTTTGTTTTTTATGACAATACCTCTATCATCTTTCTTATTCCTAAATACTCATTTGGTTCCTATAGTAGTCTTCCCATGAGGAAGAGGGCATAGGTTCCAAACCTTTTGTCTCTTGAATTAAAGTAGCTCTTCTTGCATGGCTTTAATCCAACTTCCATCCTTTAGAGCCTCGTTAACTTTCTTGGGCTCTATCTTGGACAAGAAACAAGAGTGAAGACAAATATTTTCTTCATGGGTTTGTCCTCTTATTCTTACCCATGTGTTAACATCTCCAATGATTTTTATGGTAGGATGAGACTTGTGGATCCTTAGCTGAAGGATCACGGCAAGTTGCTGAGAGGGATCTAAATTAGAGAAATTTAGATCTGGCATAGATGCTTATTCCATCACTTCAACACACTTATCAAGAGAAACTTGATCCAATGAGTGTGTGACATCATTGATATGTTCATCTATGGAGTGGTTATCAGCATCAAGAAATTCTTGATCACTGTCATCACCACCATCATCTTCTTCTGCATTTAAAGTTTCTTTGTTTGTCTGTTGAGCCTCTGAGCTGGAACTTGAAGGCATCTCAGATGTATTAGCTGAATTTGTCATTGTTTTACTAATAGAAACTTCATTTGCTGAAGTAATTACAACTAGAGCTGAAGATGTGTAACTTGAAGGTTTTCTTAGCTCAAATCTTGGATCAGGATCACCTGGAGGTAAAATGTCTGTAGACCCTAAAGCATTCTCACAAGATTTGTTAAAACAGTTGGTAACTAAATCAAAATCAAATAGCTAATCCGGACCAGAACCTTTCACACTAGGAGTGTGCTCATTGAAAGTCACATTGGCTGACTCTTCAACTACTCTAGTTCTGAGATTGTATACTCTATAAGCTTTAGCTTGAGAAGAGTATCCAATAAAGTGTCCATCATCTGATTTCTCAGCAAACTTGGCAATTTGATCTTTGGTATTCAAGATGTTGCATGGACATCTAAATGACCTGAGAAAACCAATGAAAGATTTTCTCTTGTGCCAAAGTTCATGAGGAGTCTTACCATGAGTCTTAACCACTAAAACTCTATTCTGCACATAGCAGGAAGTGTTGACTGCCTCTGCCCAGAAGGTGATGGACACTTTAGAGTCAGACAACATAGTTCTTGTAGCCTTAATCAGTGTCATGTTTCTCCTCTCAGCAACACCATTTTGCTGAAGAGTCTTGGGAGCACTGTATTGTCTTGTAATACCCTTTTCATCACAAAATATGTCAAGGATTTGGTTCTTAAATTCAGTTCCTTGATCACATCTTATGGTTTTTACCTTGTGATCACATTGATTCTTAATCCTTAAGATGAAATTCTTCAGAATCTCAGGGGTCTCATCCTTAGTTCTAAGAAAGAAGACCCAAGTGAATCTTGTAAAGTCATCTGTGATCACCAGACAGTAAGAGGTCCTTCCTAGACTCATTACACTGGTGGGTCCAAAGAGATCCATATGTAACAAGTGTAGGGGTGTAGTGATGGAGTTTCTTTCCTTAGGCTTATGAGATACCTTATGTTGCTTCCCTTTCAGGCATGCAACACAATGGTCATCACTTGTAAACTCTTTCTTTGGCATTCCAGTTACCAAATCATTCTTAATTAGCTTATTCATGTTCTTAAAGTTTACATGGCACATTCTTTTATGCTAAAAAAAAGACTAATCACTATTGGCTTTAGATAGAAAGCATAAAACTTCTCCTAAGGGAGATGTTTCTTACAAATCCATCTTATACATATTCCCTCTCCTGGGGGCTCTGAGCAGGATATGCTCATGAGGCATAATCACCCCAGGCTTGAGAACAACACACTCATGCTTAGTAAAGAGCATGCTATGACTCTGATCACAAAATTAGGATACACCTAGAAGATTGTACCCAAGCTCCTTAACAAAGTTTACCTTCTCAATGCTGAGCTTACCATTTGTAACTTTGCCCCTTCCAGAAATATAACCTCCTTCATCTCCTCCAAAAGTAACTGGTCCTCCATCAATCCTTTCAAAGTCTGGAGTAGTGACCTATTGCCTGTCCTGTGCCTGGAACAACCACTATCAATTATCCATTCATTTTTGTTATCTTGAGCTGTTCCTACACAAAGAGAATGATTAGTTACATTTGGAAACCCAAGCCTTATTAGTCTTGGGCTCATCAAAGGAAGTAGTAGGTAATGAAACAGTAATAGATCCTATAGTTGTGCTCTGAGGATCTCTTGCTGTGGTTGATGGAGAAATTTTAGTCACTTGGTCTTTCCTTGACTTCCACACCACCTTTGAAGGTTTGGACCTGACCTTCAACACTTCGAAAGCTTTTGAGACTTCAGAAGTTTTGATGACTGGACCTTTAGAAGATTTTGCTAACACTGCAATAGATTTTAGTGCTTCGGAAGTATTCCTTTCTTCCGAGACCAAATTTTCTTCCGAAGGCAATTTTCACTTGCCTTCTTCTTCCCTTTGGAGCTTCCGAAGGAAACAGATTTTCCTTCCGAAGCTAAATTCTTCTTAGATCTCTTGGGAGTATCTTTCTTGGTCACATGAAGAGTACTCTTTGGATTGTATGGACAATCCATAGAAAGATGAGAGGTACATTCACACATGACATATTTCATCTTTTTCTTCCCAAGAGTTTTCTTCTGAGAACAAGACTGACTTTGATCACTTCCCTTCTCCACCTTCATCTTTGTAGATACTGAGACAGTCCCTTTGGGTTGAGGACTGTTCTTGGAGTTGGATGATTCAGGCTGTGTAGCAGTGGTACACAACGGATCAGCCTTCTTCTTGATGCTGAGATGATTTGAACATGAACCAAAACTCTTTGTAGAAGAGTTGAGGTTGATGTATTCAGTCTCAACCATATCAAACCCTGCAGAAATAAAGACTGGTTTCTGCTTAGAGTTGAAAGTGGCCTTGATATCTTGAGCCCAGCTAGCCTTTCTCTTGCTCTTTCTGATCAAGTTCTTCCTCATAGACTTGGTCATCCAGGCTTCGTGCTCTCCTCAGAAGGATAGTGACCCTTCTTAGAATCCTCTTTTTCACTTTTCTCAGAGGAGTTCTTCACTACCACTTCTTCACCCTCTTCACTCAAGGGGTCTATATGAGGAAGCTCATCTTCACAAGTTCCACACCTAGGTGATCTTACAGAGAAGATTGTGTATGGAGGAACTATCTCACTAGATTCCAGTTCTTGCTTATTTTGATAACAAACATTTGCATGCAAGGATGAGGATATGATGTTCTTGAAGGTCTCTTCTTCAAGAACATATTTTTCTGCCCTGGCTTTGTTGATCACAAGCTCAGCCTGGCATTTAGTTAACTTAGTTATGAGATCCTTGATCTGAGTCCTGTAGTTTGTATGCTCATGTTTTAAAACTAAAATGGTTTTCTCTAAGTGTTCTGTCCTTAACTTATAATCATTTTCAGTTTTTCTAAACTCAGATTTCAAGATGTTCAAGGACTCAAGATCAGATCTTATTTCTAAGTTATAGGACCTGTATCTGTTGACTTTAGCAATACATTCAGAAGTACAAAGATGTTCCAATACCTTGGTTTCATCATGGTCAGCCATCAATGCTTGGTTTGGAGATGCATCTTCCACCTGAAAGCTCCAGTCAAAGCCGCAACTACAGCTTGCTGCTTTGGCTTCTCATTCTGGGTAGCTTTATCAGTGTAGTTTGGTCTGAATTGTGCTTGTCCACTATTTATTCTTGTTGCCTTGCACTCCCTAGCAAAGTGACCCATCAAGTTACAGTGGTAACACTCAACTTTGCTTTTATCCAGTCCAAACTTTCCACTAGCTGTATTGCTAGGAAACTTCCTTCCTGTCCTCTTGTAGAACCTCTTGGCCCTGTGAGTGAGAAGAGCCATTTGCTAGACTATCTCCATGTACTCCAGGTCATCTGGATGGATACAGTCCAGGTTTTCAAGGGTGAATAGGAAGTTGCCACAACTTTCATCAGAAGACATAAAGGCTTGAGAAAAACTTGTCTCTTGGAATGGGTTTCCTTGAGTATAGTTCTCCCTTGGTGTCTCTAGGAAGGTGATGAAAGGACCCTTTTGTGAGATGTCAGGGTAGCATATGAGATGATGTTGGGGTTCCATGCTATCCCTTTCAGTCACATGAAGGGCTGAACCCATTTGATTGCTAGAGTTACCAGATGAACCTTGCATGTTCATCTCTATCTGGTATCCACTAAGAATGCCATATAACTCTGTCAGAGTGAGAGTCTTAAGGTTCTCAGTTCTCTTGATTACAACACAATAATGTGTCCATTGCCCAGGAAGAGAGGACATAAACTTCCTTACAATGTCCTTGTTCTCAAGAGTTACTCCAATATCCACTAGGGTATCCACAATCTCAACATACATGAAGTATTGTTGAGTCATGGTCTCACCTGTTTTGAAGGTGAAATTTTCAAACTGCTGCTTCAAGAGATCCTTCTTGTTCTCCTTGGCTTCAGTAGAACCCTCATACATTAGTTTCAATACATCCCACATCTGCTTAGCTATTTTGCATTTCTTGAAACCTCTGTATACAGAGTTTGGAAGAGCAGTCTGAAGTGCTGTCATGGCGTTTTGATCAATTTCTACTCTCTTTCTATCTTCTTTGAGTAGTCAGCCACGTCCTTGGGGATCATACCACCTTCTACAGCAGCTGAAGGAGTTTTGATATGTAAGGTCCAGAGAAAATAGATTCCCACATTCTTGAGTCTTGACACTTGATGAAACCTTCCATTCTTTGGCACCAAGTGTCAAAGTCATCAAGAGTGATCAGTGGAGACTTTGTCATGGTTCCAGTTTCCATATCAGCTTTAGAGATAGCTGCCATTTGAAGGGTTAAGTATTTTTTGTGTGTGTGAGGGATCTTAAGATGGTGAGATCTTATATCAAGAGCCTGAGAAGCTCTGATACCAATTGCAGGACCGGGTGAAGGGTTATGCACTTTACAACATAACAAGACAAGGAGGAGAGTGTGAAACAACACTTAACAATTCAAATGGGGAACTGGTAAACTCAGTTTAGAGAACTAAAAAACACAAGTGTAAATAAGACAGAAACTAGAACAACACACAAGCAGTTGGTTTTCAAGGTTGATGTATATTGATCTCTAGTTCCTTACAAATGGTTTACAAAGTTCTACTTCACTTTCTAGTTACAGGGCCAGAAAATACTTATACTATAACCTACAGCTGGCCATACTTTGAAGGCCTGTTGGATACATAATCTAGACAACAAAATCAATGTAAAGTCAAAAGGCAGATTGCCTTTTGACTAGTGACTATGATATGCCATAGCTCACATCCTAATATATTACAAAAAGGATAAAGTACATAAAGTGGGAAGTTACAGACTCAAGACCTCAATGTACAGTTTACCAAAAGCATGGACCTTTTCACCAACTCATGTAAAGTTGGTAACTTAACCGAGTGGCAGCGGAAAATAGTTCTTAGGTAAAAAGTACATCAGATAAAGCATGTCATATAAAAGTCTTCGGAAGAAATCTGTCTTCAATAGTTGGCTTCGGAAGACTTTGTCCTTGAAGCTTCGGAAGACTTCATCTTTTGGCTTCGGAAGATATTGGTCTTGGCTTCGGAAGATTTCATACTTAGAATAATTTCTAAGGCAGTGAAAAACTTCCGAAGCATTCCACTTCAGTACACTTGTGCATGCATGTAGGAGAGACTTTGAGTGTTTGGGTTGCATCAGCCTTACTAGGAACCTTACATAGGGTTTAGACCAAACACATTAATAAGGAAACCCCAACAAACAAATATGCCAATAAACCCACAAATTACCAAATCTGTTGTGGACACCAAAGCATCACCGATGGCCTCTGATGAAGATGAAGCCATCGTCATCGACACAATGAGTAAGAAAACAGAACGACAAACAACACACAAACCTAACCATGCATCCATCGTCATGGACCTCGGTATCAAAACAGTACAGTCTCAGATGAATCATTCATCATCATCAACCTAAAAAAGGCTAACTTGGAGTGGCCTCCACTTCGGCAACGGTGCTGAAATGGAGAGCTGGCCAAGAACAGACCGGCTACAGTCGGACGCCACCAAAGGCGGTCCACACGGACTACCGGTGGCATCCCACAGCACCAAAGGAGGTCCACAGGGAGTAGATCTGAAAACCCTAAACGGGTATCCGTTAGACAAAGAGGATGAAGGGGAAACCACCAGCATCACCGCCGTCGAATATAGTCTCAGATGAATCGTTCATCATCATCATCGACCCAACCAGTCAACCTTAGACGATTAAGAGAGAGATAGACGCCAACTATTGTACAACAAGCCGAAGACGGCGTCAGCGACACAAAAGTGCCCAATCATCGTCATCCCAAATCGTGGTGCGTGCAGCGGTTGTCCGGCAAGCCGACGACGGAGGTCAGGCAAGCCGACGACGGAGGTCCGGCAAGCCGACGACGGAGGCGGCGACGCACCCACCCTTTCTCTCTCTAAGATCACTGGTCATCACCGAGAACATATCGGGAAAATGAAGGAGGCTGCGGGTCTTAAAGCAAAACACAACACCCAAGAAAATTAACACCACACCTAAGGAAAATGTGAAATACCAAATTTACCCCTAACACTGTTTATTCCGTTCTTCTATTAATATATACGGTAATTTATAAGTAACAGTGAAGTTTTAAGACTTTTAAATATTAACCGCTAAAGTTTCATATTCTTTTCAAATCGATCATTGAGTTTGATCACTAAATTTACTATTTATATTTCCGACTTAAGATTTCAATTTTTGAGCCGACTCCATAACGACCAAAATAACACGACGTTGGGTGTTGGAAAAATTTTCGGACGCTTGCTGCATGGCGCGGGAAGGTAAAATTTAGTTACAGATTATATAAGACCATTGCCCAGTTTAAATAAAATATTCACAAAATGATCATATGGGCCAATCTAAACTATTTTTGTTAATCAAATATTACATTGTTTTTCACCCCATTTGAAATGATGATTACAGTGAAGTTCAATCAATAATAATTGTTTATAAATCACTCTTTCATACTCGGTCATAGGAACTTAGACCACCTACGTGCCGGTGAAAACCACCTCGACTATGTTAAAAATTGATCAACACGAGTATCTAAATTCTTGGCTAGCTAAATTATAAAATTAAACCTAACTTTTGATTATTGTAATGAAACGGTTCTTTCATTGGGTGAATTTGTTGACATTCGCTTATGTAACACCAAAGTTTCAATTGTTAATTATCATGTGATATGTTTTTCCTGCTATTCAATCTTTACTTATGTCTAAGTTCTAATAATCACATATTGGGTTTTAAACACGTTTGAGAGATTCTAAATGCAGAAAGAAATCGGAGTAAAGCTAATATCTTGAACAGGAAACACACCTCTCTCTATCTCTATCTACTTTAAAAATCCACCTAATTCCTATTTTGTCATTGTTGAGTCCACACTAATTTGATTAGAATAATCATCAGGTGTCATTAAAGTTAATTATCTTTCACTTATAAGTTATAATCACTTGATTATGTTGAAATCAAGCATTAGTATTTGTTTTCCAGTTAGAAATCTATGGAACTTTGTTGCTTCTTCTTGGATCATCTTTGAGTACACACTGAAAGAATGAAATTTTCTCATGATTCATTTACACAATTTACATCATAATAAATAGGAAAGCTAGGCTAATTACAAGGAGATAAATAAGGTAATTCCAACTAATAATTTGACTATGCAATTTTGAATTATGGAAGCGAGTGATTTTAGGAATCGGTGGAGGAAGGTTGTTGACTTTCTTGTTTTGATTTTGATGATCCAATGTTACGGCTGTTACCCCCGGCAAGCGAAACGGCGGTGAATGAACTCTTAGTAAATCTCGAAAATGTTCAAATAGCGGTCTTGGTAAGCTTTTTGTGAAGATATCCGCAAGTTGAAGCTTGGTTGGAACAAAGTTGGTGTGTAGCTTTCCTGACATGACTAGTTCCCGAACAAAGTGATAGTCCAAGTCGATGTGTTTAGCACGCTTGTGCGAGACCGGATTTTGAGACATGAATAAAGCACTTTTGTTGTCACACAATAGAGTAGGCCTAGACTTTGGCAGGGCACGAAGTTCCTATAGTAAATGAGTGATCCAAACTATTTCAGCTGCAGCATTTGCCATTGCCCGATATTCCGATTCGCAACTCGAACGTGACACTGTCGGTTGTTTCTTTGCACTCCATGAGACCAAGTTTCCACCTAAGAAAATGGAGTAACCGTACGTTGATCGTCTAGTTTCAATGCATCTAGCCCAATCCGCATCCGAGTACCCTAAAATTGAGGTCGTGGTAGGTTTGGCGAAGACTAAACCGTGAGAGATAGTCCCTTTTACATACCGAAGAATACGTTTGACCAGTTGAAAGTGATGATCGGTTGGAGAGTGAAGGTATTGACAGGCTTGATTGACGGCATAAGAGATGTCGGGGCGAGTTATTGTCAGGTATTGGAGAGCACCCACAAGAGATCGATAAAGTGTGGGATCGGCAAAGGGGGGGCTGTCTTTTGTGAATGAATCGGTGGAGGATAGGGGAGTGGGAACGGTTTTGGCTTCGGTGAGTCCGGCTCGGGTGAGGATATCATTCGCGTACTTGGTTTGAGTGAGAAAAAGACCTTTGCTATCATGAATGACTTCAAGACCAAGAAAGTAGCTAAGTGGCCCAAGGTCTTTGATAGCAAATTCTTTGTGAAGTCGGGCTGTGAAAGAGGAGATTATGGATGGTTTGTTTCCCGTGAGTATGAGATCGTCCACATATACAAGAAGATAGAGAACCGAGTCTCCTTGAAAGTAGACGAAAAGTGAGGGGTCAGCACGGCTACAAGTGAAGCCGGATGAGATCAAGAATGAACTCAATCTGTGAAACCAAGCTCTAGGAGCTTGTTTCAAGCCATAGAGGGCTTTGCTTAGCTTACATACATGGTTTGGAAATTTGGCGTCGATAAAACCCGGAGGTTGTTCCATGTAAACGGTCTCTGAGAGATGACCGTTTAAAAATGCATTGTTAACGTCGAGCTGGTGAAGAGGCCAGCTGTTTATGACCGCTAGTGAGAGAACAATGCGAATGGTTGAAGCTTTGACAACGGGACTAAATGTGTGATGAAAATCAATTCCCGGTATTTGAGTGAAGCCTTGAGCAACGAGGCGTGCTTTGTGTCGATCAATAGTACCATCTGAACGATATTTGATACGGAAAATCCATTTGGATCCGACAATGTTTTTGGTGGATGGGCGAGGCACAAGCGACCAAGTGTGGTTCCGGGTTAAAGCCGAGAATTCAGCCTGCATCGCATTCATCCAATGAGGGTGTTTAGAAGCACTTTTGAAGCCCTTGGGAACACTGTTGGTAAGTAGAGCTGCGTGAAGGCAAGAGTGCTTAATGGTAGCAAGATATGAAGAGTGTTTAGGGTTCGGTTTAAAGGTGCCAACTTTAGACCGAGTGGTCATAGGATGAGAAGGAGCGACCGGGGGTAGAGCAGGAGAGGTGGTGGGTGAGTGTAGAGACGAGTGTGAAAGGTGAGGTGGTTGAGTTGGAAGTGGTGGTGATTGAGCTGGTATTGGATCGGTTGGGGTAGGATGTGATTGTGGGTCGCACAAAGTACAAGCAGGCTGCTGTGTTGTGGAGATAGGTGGAGGGTGTTGAGGAGAATTAGATGGAGCTGATATAGTGGAGGAATCGGTGGAAGATGTTGTTGGGCTGGTATGAGAGGGTGAGGTTGATGGGCTTGTATGAGGGGGTGAGGGTTGGGCCGAGAGTTTTGGCATAGTGAGATTGGATTGGGCCGAGGGATTTGGGTCAGATGGTGAGACCGAATCATTGAAGGTTGAGAGAAAGAGTGAGGCAATGTCCGTTGGAGAGGAATTGTTTACACATGGAAGGTAGTTTTCATCAAAACGAGCGTGTCGGGTGACATACATGCGAGAGAATACGGGATCAAAGCATTTGTAGCCTTTGTGTTGGGAAGAATAACCCAAAAAGATACATGGTATGCTCCGCGGTGCTAGTTTGTGAGGAGCATAGTCTCGCAAGTATGGATACACACGACAACCAAATACTCGAAAGTTGTTATAATGTGGTGTGGCATTGAATAACAATTGAAAAGGTGATTTGTCATTTAACAGTTTCGTGGGCAAACGATTGATGATATAGGTGGCGGAGGTAAAGGCATCAATCCAATGAGTGATAGGAACACTCGCATGGAATAGCATGGCAAGACCGGTTTCTACGATGTGTCGATGTTTCCTCTCGGCACGACCGTTTTGAGGAGCGGTATAGGGACATGAGAAACGGTGAAACGTGCCATTTTCATCAAGTATTTTACGTACGTATTGATTGGTGAATTCTGTACCACCATCACTTTGAAACACTTTGACTTTGCGTGATAATTGAGTTTGAACAAAGCGCAAGAAGATGTCTAGAATGGAATAGAAATCGTTTTTGTGCTTAAGTGGATATAACCAAATAAATCTAGAAAAATCATCCACAAATACAACATAGTATTTAAACCCATCTCTACTAGTTATTGGTGATGGTCCCCAAAGATCACAATGGAGGAGATCTAAAGGTGAGGAAGCACGTTTTTCATTGATCGAAAATGGTAATTTATGTGATTTAGCAAGTTGACAAGATGAGCATAAATTTGGCTTAGGTAAAAGAGATGTAAAAGATAAACAACCAAGTCTTTTCAAAACACACATAATGTCAAAAGCAACATGACCCAAACGATTATGCCACAATTCAAAAGAGGCTTTATTGGAGGAAACCGAAGCAACAAAAGCAAAGGAGTTGTCCCGAAGCACGTAAAGACCGTTTTCACACCGACCTTTAGCAAGGGGTTGGCTTGTTTTCCGGTCCTGAATCACAAAAAAAGAATTAGAGAAAAGGACATCAACGGGAAAATCATTTGTTAACTTGCTAACTGAAAGAAGATTGCGAGTGAGAGACGGAACAACCAGAACATCATTTAATTTAACATGTTTGGTGAGAGAGACATGACCCTTGTGAGTGATGGGCAAGGATTGTCCATTACCGAAAGTGACCGGAGAGTTTCCTTTGTAAGGAGAAAAGGATGACAAATTACCGGTGTCATCGGTCATGTGACGGTCTGCACCAGTGTCGGCTGTCCAGTCGGGCGCTTCGTCGTTTTGAACATGACACTGTGCGTGGAAAGCACGGGCCATGTCTTCAGTCGCAGAGGCCTTAGAAACAAAAGTTGAGAGCTTTGGACATTTATTAGCATAATGTCCATTTGTACGGCAGAGTTGGCAGTGCGGAGGGCGGCGAGAACTGTTGGAGGATTGGTTTGAAGAGGTTGATGATTGACCACGGTTGTATGTTCCCGTGGACGACCCGCGGCGTGGGCCACGGTTTTGAGATGATGTAGTTGTACGGTTTTGGGTGGTTTGGGCAACAAAGGCAACTGACGGGTTGGAGGGAGGGTTAATGGCCAAGAGAAATTGTTCTTGGCTTTCTGCCTTGGTGAGTAAGTCACGGAAGGGGAGCGGATCACGAGTGGTACGAATGGCAGTGGACCAACTTTCAAAGGTAGATCCAAGACCACAAAGAAACCAGTGGGTTTTATCCGTGTCTGTGACCGGATGACCAATGGCAGAGAGTTGGTCACAGATGGCTTTGAAACGACGACCATAGTCGGCCACAGTGGAGGATCCCTTTGTTAAGCGACGAAGGTTGTCTCGGAGCAAGTGCATCCGTTCAAGAGAGGTGTTGCTATAGGCCGCTTCAAGGGCGGTCCAGATTTGGCGAGCCGTGGTTAGGCCAAGTATCTCAGCGATAGCCTCCTCGGTTAGAGAGGAGTTGAGGATAAGAACGGTCTGTTGGTCTGAGATCGACCAAGCCGTGAAATCGGGGTTGGTTTGGTGGACAGAGTCGACAAGGATGGTTTTGGGTGGTGGTTTGATGGAGCCGTCGACATGACCGAGAAGTCCCTGGTTGGAGAGGAGGGGTAGAAGTTGGTTTTGCCAATAAAGATAGTTGGTGGATGAAAGTTTGATGGTGAGCATGTGGAGGATGGTAGCCATTGGAAGTTTAGTTTCAGTGGTGTTGGAGGAGGAGGAAGAGGCGTTGGTAGACATGGTGGGAGAAGAAAGAAGGGGCTGATTGATAGGTTACAGGAGAAAGGATCTTGAGGGTGATACCATGAAAGAATGAAATTTTCTCATGATTCATTTACACAATTTACATCATAATAAATAGGAAAGCTAGGCTAATTACAAGGAGATAAATAAGGTAATTCCAACTAATAATTTGACTATGCAATTTTGAATTATGGAAGCGAGTGATTTTAGGAATCGGTGGAGGAAGGTTGTTGACTTTCTTGTTTTGATTTTGATGATCCAATGTTACGGCTGTTACACACATAAAGTGATATGTCTAATTTTCCTCTTTGCAAACCAACCCTAGAGCATTCTTCTATCCATAGATTTACTTTGTAGAATTGTCACATTTGGCTCCTCAAATGTCAGTTACTTGAATATCAGACACAAGTATGTCAATTATAAGCCTAATCTTGATTTTTGTTAAATCACCCAAAAGACAAATTATTAAATGAGAAATTAATGATATTAATAAAAATAAACTATTCTTAAACATTATACATTTTTTTAATAGATCTCTTGTGATTATGAAATACGGGTATGTTTCTTTGAATGTCAACTTATACGAGAAAAGGGTTTAACTTCTTTGAAAGTTCGTTTATAATTGTCAAATACAAGATGATAGTAACATGTAGAATGCGTTAAGCTCCAAGAAATACAGAGGAGAAGAGCGATGATCAATCGATTAGAAATAAACTTGAATGAAAGAAAGGTGCATATATGGTTTCTAAACACTTGCTAACTTCTACTATATGGCCTAATGATGGAGAAAATGCAAATTAGTTGAATCCTAATTCCTAAATGAATGCATCTAAATTTTGAAAATAAAGTATGTAGTTTATGAGCATTTTGACCCATTAGTTTTACTCAAGAAATGGGCTGGCATCCTTATGGTCCTGATGGGCCATGTACGGATTGCTCCATGGGTCGGGCCCGTAGTACGAGATGGGCCGCACTATCACAATTCACAGGACCTCATTATGTTTTTTCTAATATTAGTCTGTTTAAAATAATAATATTATGTTGATCGTGTGGTCCTTAGCCAACTGGTTAAGGTGAGGTATCCATAACATGTATAGGGGGAGTCGTGGGTTCAAGTCTCACTCTGAGTAAAAATGCTCAGAGTTGAGCCAAGGGGTTTTCTCAGCAATAAGTTCGATTAAGATAACACTTATCCTCCGAAGTAGGGTCATACATTTGTCGTTCAAAAAAAATTGACTGTGTTATTTTGAGTGAAATACAATTTTTATAAGCTCACAAATCACGCATGCATATCTTGTTAAGTTTAAATTAAAAAGCTATTACATGATTCTAAGTTTAGAAACCAAGTTTTAAGTACAACATTATTTAATTTGAAATCAAAAAGTTGAATTTTTG
Source organism: Flaveria linearis (assembly GCA_024085815.1). Lineage (NCBI taxonomy): Eukaryota > Viridiplantae > Streptophyta > Magnoliopsida > Asterales > Asteraceae > Flaveria > Flaveria linearis. Next base: position 25,353,532 of record CM044003.1, read on the forward strand.
AAATTTAAAACAAACAAACAAGTATTCTAAGTTTGTTTTGAATTCCAAAAAATAAGTGCATCATATTGATCCTTATATTAATATCCACGAGTATTTAAGGTGTTTCAGTGACTTTTTTTTGACAAGATGTCACTGATCTAATTGTACAACTGTTTAAGGTGTGAGTACTATTATCAACAACAAGCACATTAGTTTACAACTCTTTAAATTTTAAGTATCACCATTAACTGCCATCATCTCCATCGTTTTGACCTCCACCACAGTATCATCACCGATTTTACAACCACCACCATAGTAGGGGTGTTCAAAAATATCCAAACCCAAATCCGGATGTGAAATATTCGAAAATCCAATTCAAAATATTTAAAATTTCGGATTCGAATTTGGATAGTGTTTTTGAGGATTTTTGAATATTCGGATATTTGGATGTCCGAAATATTTTTCTAAAAAATATTAAATAATAATATAATTAGAAATTTGGGATATTTTCGGATATTTCGGATATATTTAAAAACTTTGGATATCCGAAATTCTTTTTAATAAAAAATATTATTTTTGATTAAAATTATTATATAATACATATTTTTGGAATTCGGATATCCGAAATTTTGGATACGAATTCGGATAGTGAAATCCACAATCCAAAATTTTCGGATATCCGATTTTGAACACCCCTAACGCACCATCTCTCTATAACGACCAACCACACAAAACCCCAATCCCCTTCTAATATGGGATCTGATTTCTATTTAAGTACATGTTAAACAAATTAATATTAACTACTTATGTCTATACCTGGCAAAATGGGCGGGTTGTTGGGCAGGATACCGGGTCAGGACGGGTTCGGGTCATGATGGATTCGGGTCCGCATGGGCAAATTTAGAAAATGGGTAAGGATGGGTTCGGGTACGGATGAGTTCTGGTTAGCATGGGTTCAAGTCCAGATGGATACGGGTCATAATGGGTTGAATAATTTAGCTACTTATATATTGATCAATTGTTTCTTAAACTTGGCAGCATAACATTGGGTCAGAATGAGTTCATATTAGGATGGGGTCGGGTTAGAACCAGTGGCGGAACCAGAAATAATTTCAAGTGGGGTCACGGTGCCTGGGTTTTTATCAACTCGACTTAAAAACGTTTCGGGTTGGGTCAAGACTTACTAGATCAAGTTAACTAAATCATCGTAAACATAACTTATCAAGTGAAATACATGAGGGTTTAGTATGCAACCAATTTGGAGACCTAAGAAACAAATGAATATATACAAAAAAGCATAAAAACATTACTAGTTTTGCAGACCATACCAGTATTGAAGAAGAACCAATATGCAGATCATGATTATTGCACTCAAAAACTTGATTTTTCTTAGTTTGCCTTTAGCATCCTAGCATTTGTCTTGTTTTTTCATGCAAATCACGAATAGACAAATGGACTAAATAGGAAGAGAAGGTGAATTAAGTTACCAAAAAAATTAGAGATTCTAAGTTTTAAGGATTAATTTTAATTTTACGAAAAGGGGGGAGGGGAAAGGGTTAAGTAAAAATTTGAGGGAAAAGGCCGGGGGTATTTGGGTTAAATGTTTGTTGGGTTTCTCTAAAAAATGAAGTTGAAAATGAGTCTCCTATGATTCGAAATCGCAACCTCGGGATTTTGTAGCACTAAATGTAAACCCGCAAACCATTGAGACAGAAAGTAATTTGTATCTTGTTACACACACATTCTACATGAGGTCAACCTTAAAATATATTTGGCTCACCCAAGAATTCATAGTACACGTAACACATAAAATGCAAAACTCACTGGAGTCACTTGACCCCATTCATTACTATGTGTTTCCGCCTCTGGTTAGAACGGACCGAGTTAAATACATGAACATTATGGTGCGGGTCATAATGGGTTGACTCAAAATGGGTCGATTTAAGAAATATTTAAATTGTAATATCACTAGCATGCGACTATATATACATGAACATGCAACTGATTTACAACAAATTTGATCATTCATAAAAATAATTATTAATGATATAATAATAAAAAAACTAAGTTTAGTATATCGGAATCAGAAAGTGACATGGGTTTCTTTCAAGAATAAAAAAAGAAACATATTCATGGGTTCCTCTCCCGATGACAATTTTTCATCTTCATTTTCTTCAAGAGTTTGATAAATAAAAGAAATCATAACAAAAAGCTACCACCCAATCAAACCATCTCTTAAGCTCTCACAATCCATCCTAACCCGTTATTAAATTTAGTTTATTTGAGTTCAACCCTAAAACAACCCGTTGAACATTTTAGGATTGCCCAAAATTACCCACAAGGTTATTTTAAAGACCCATAAGAACCCAAAACTAAATGGGTGGGCTGGTTTTGCATAGTTATGTTGGTACCTATAAGTACCTTCCAAGATATTAAATTTTTACAAATAGGTCCCCACACAATCAACTACTCACCTTCATGTTGATTCCATTGTCTTCACATTTATAATATACTAATTTTCAACTTTTCTATGTATAAAGTGTTGTACCTTATACATAGAATGTTTTATAAAAAATATACATTTTTACTTTTTACCAAAAACTTTTTATATTTTCAATGTAACCTCATAAAAATTTACTTTTGGTTCAAAACTTTTTATTTTTGGCAATTTGACTTTTTATTTTTTTTATTTTCAATTTTAATCCCTTATACTTTTTATCTTTCGTAAATTTTTGTTTTATGTTTTGTTATAAGACTTTCAAGTTAACATGTTCTCTATAATTAAATATCAATGAATGAATAGTATGACTTTAGGTATTTTTATTTTAGCCACAATAATTTAATATGCTTATTTTGATCACTAAAGACTAAGCAAATACATGCAATTGGGTTTTAATTTTTTTTTTGACTTGTTAAATCATTTGTTTTCTTTCACTTTTTTTAGAAAAATTACGCGTTGTTTTTTCTGTTTTTATCTTTTATATTCTTTTTTACTCAAACACGTGATTCTGTAAATGTGATAATATGATATTAGATTATGAATTCGTTAGAGTTTGACTACATAAATTTGTTTTTTGTATTTTGTGATTTTCTTTTGTTTTTGTTTTTTATCAAACATACGGTTGTATCACTTATACAATGAAGTAAAAGTTAGAGTTTTACGATGTAGTGACAACCATTGCAATATGTTTTGTATATTTTTTGATACTTAAAGTTTTTACGACGTGTTTTGGTATAAGTTTTTTATTTGTTTTCTTTTACTTCTTTTAATTTGAGGTTTTGTTTTTTAGCTCAAACACATGATTTTGGAAATGTGATGTAAGATTGTGAGTTTATTAGAGTTTGACCAAGTGTTTTTTGCATTATGTGATTTTTTTTCCGTACACATATAATTGTGTCGTTTTTACAAAGAAATAAACATTAGGGTTTTACGACATAGTGACACCGTTGCAATATGTTTGTACCTTTCTTAGTACTTAGAGTTTTTACGATAGTGTTTTGGTATGATGGTATCCGTATTTAATTTATGTTGGAGGGTTTGATTTAATATTTTATTTGGTGAATAATTTAAAACAAATTTTAATATTTTTAATAAAATAAAATATTAAGTTTTGTTTTTTAAAGACAAATCAAATAAAACATTAATTTTGATTTTTAAATGAAAAGAAAAGTCAAAATTAATCAAGTTTGACAAAGGGAAAATCAAACAATTTCCTTTAAGCCTTGGGAAGTTCATAATTGGGAAGTTCATAATACTTAAACAATTGGGAAAAAGAAGAGAACACCAAAAAAACCCCATCAAAACTCAACATGACGAAAGAGAATAAGTAAAAGACTGTCAGGAAGGACACACTCTCTATCAACCTCCAAACACCAATGTTAACATCTATATAACACAATTTTAGTCCGTTCATGTAAAGACAATTTTGAATGTCAACAACCTTTTAGAAGTAATAGAACCACAAGAAGGTACGAAAATAGATGACAAAAAAGATAGCACAACAATTGCCTAGCTATTTCAAGCAATTCTTAAAGATATAGTGATACAGGTGGCATCTCATACCACAACTAAGGGTATTTGGAAAGCCTTAAAGCAAAGCACATTGGTGTTGATAGAGTTCAAAGGGCTAGACTTCAATCATTGTGAACAAAATTCGAGATGCTTTCAATGAGAGAGATAAAGACCATAAATTAGTTTGCTGGGAGATTAAGCGCATTAAATACAAAGTCAAAGAGCCTAGGAATAAAGATTAATGAAGCAACTATGGTATGTAAGCTATTAGATTCAATACCATATAGATTTTTGCAAATTATTGCATCAATAGTGCAATATTCAGATATGGACACAATGACACTTAACAAAGTAATTGGAAGACCTAAAAACCTACTGTTAGTGTGATCGAGAAACCAAAAAACAACCACAATCAAAAGAACTTCAATAGACTTCCACTATGAATTCAAGAACAAAATTACACAACACTCTAATCAAGAATTGATCTCTCTAATCTCACTGATTTCGGATGAACTAGTAATTCAACTCCAAATCACCTTATAATGACTTCTAACTAAATAACACACAGATACACACTATCAACCCTGCAACTATTACAAATTGACACATTACACCCCTGAACTTTAGAATATATCTAAAACACATAATTGACTTTTGAACTCAACTACTCAACAAACTCCACCTTTGAGCCAAAAGTCAAATACTTGAAACAAATCAGTTAAGTAACACGAACAATTTGCCTACACAGCTGCAACTTTAAGCCTGGAACACTTTTAGTAAGCATGTCAGCAGCATTTTCATTTGTATCCACATGCTCTACAAGAACTTCCCCTTTGAACAAAACATCTCGAACCCAATGCAGCCTAACATTAATATGTTTTGATCTTTCATGAAATACCTAATGCTTAGCAAGCTGGATAGCACCAAGATTATCACACTGAACTAGAGCTTTATCAACATGAACACCAAGCTCACCAACAAAACCTTTCAACCAAATAGCCTCCTTGATAGCTTCAGTTAAAGCCATAAACTCTGACTCAGTAGTAGACAAGGCCACCACCTTTTGCAATGAAGCTCTCTAACTTACAACACCACCAAGTACCATGAAAATATATCCTGTAACAGATATCCCTTTATCACAGTCATTAGCAAAATCTGAGTCAACAAACCCTTGAACAACTGAACTCAGATCCCTGGGATGACCAAATACAATACCAACATCTCTAGTGCCATTCAAATATCTGAGAATCCACTTCACCCCTTCCCAATGCTTCTTACCTGGATTGCTTAAGTATCTGCTAACTAGACTTACAGCAAAGCCAACATCAGGTCTAGTACACAGCATCAAATACATTAAGCTACCCACAGCACTTGAGTAAGGCACATTTCTCATATAGGCCAGCTCTTCATCAGTTGTAGGAGAATCCTTGTTTGACAACTTGACATGACAAGCTAAAGGAGTCACCACTGGCTTAGAATCACTCATATAGAATGAATTCAACACCTTCATTAGATAAGAAGTTTGAGACAGCTTAATCAATCCAGACACCCTGTCTCTCTGAATTTCCATTCCCAAAATCTTCTTTGCCTCACCCAATTCTTTCATGTCAAACTCAGCTTTCAACATTGCCTTATTCTCAGCAATCAATGCCTTATCCTTACAAGCAACCAACATGTCATCAACATACAGGAGCAGATACACACTACTATAACCTTCATAAGGTTTATAGTACACACATGTATCAAACTCACTCCTAACAAACCCTTGAGATACAATATAATTGTCAAATCTCAAGTACCATTGTCTTGGAGACTGCTTTAAACCATAAAGAGACCGCTTTAACAAACAAATCCTCTCATGCTGACCTTGAACCTCAAACCCCTGAGGCTGCTTCATGTAAATTTTCTCATCTAAGTTACCATGTAAGAAAGCTGTTTTCACATCCAGCTGCTCTAATTCAAGATCATAAGTAGCTGTTAGTGATAAAATCACCCTTATTGAAGTATGCTTGACAACAGGAGAGAACACCTCATTATAGTCAATACCAGCCTTTTGTGTAAATCCCTTTGCAACCAGTCTTGCTTTGTACCTAGGTTCCTGCCCTGGCAACCCTTCTTTGATTTTGAATAACCATTTACAATCAACCAACTTCACACCATCTGGTTTGTCAACCAACTCCCAGGTCTGGTTACTATATAATGAGTCCATCTCATCTTTTATTGCAGCAATCCACTTCTCACTTTCAGCATCATTAATTGCTTTATTGAAAGTCATTGGTTCAAATGAACTTTCCATTTCTGCAGCATTAAACACAAATGCTGAGATGTATTCTCTATATCTCATAGGTGGTACAACTTGTCTTCTTGATCTATGAGTTGCTATGCTTCTACTAGAGCTATCTTCCGAAGCTTGTGTATTATCTTCCGAAGCATGTGATCTACCTTCCGAAGCTTGTGATCTACCTTCCAAAGCTTGTGATCTACCTTCCGAAGCTTGTGATCTACCTTCCGAAGCATGACCACTTCTAATACCTTCTTTACTCATAAAATCACCCCCAGAGCCCTCCACCTTAATCTGAACACTATCTCTGACTGAGCTATCATCATCACCATTACTAGTGCCAACCAAAACATCCTTGTAAAGGACTTCTTCTTGAAACACTACATTTCTACTCACTATTACCTTCGGACTACCACTTCCCATTCTCCATAATCTATGCCCTTTTACTCCATCAGGGTATCCAATCATGATACACTTTTGAGCCCTTGGTTCAAGCTTACCCTGACTTACATGTGAATAAGCTAAACACCTAAAGACCCTAAGATTATCATAATCTACTGGTCTACCAGACCACTTTTGCATGGGCACCTTCATGTCTATTGCTGATGAAGGTGATCTATTCACCAAGTAAGTTGCTGTCTTAACAGCCTCAGCCCAAAAACTCTTTGGCAGCCCTGAGCCGATCAACATACATCTGACTTTGTCTAGCAGAGTTCTATTCATTCTCTCTGCTAGACCATTCTGTTGTGGTGTACCAGGTATGGTTAAGTGTCTAGCAATGCCATTACACTTACAATAATGATTAAACTCACCACTACAGAATTCCAGTCCATTATCAGTTCTAAACTTCTTAACCTTTCTTCTAGATTGAGTTTCCACCAGTGCTTTCCACTCTTTGAAACTCTCAAATGCTTCATACTTATGCTTGAGTATGTACACCCACACTCTTCGAGAGTAATCATCAATTATTGATAGGAAGTAAAAGGCACCTCCCAGTGACACATGTTTGGCAGGTCCCCATAAGTCTGAATGAACATAATCTAGTACACCTTGTGACCTGTGTACTCCCTTAGCAAACTTGACCCTTTTTAACTTTCCCAGTATGCAGTTTTCACAGTTCATTAGATCACACTTACCAAGCTCTTGAATCAACTCTTGTTTCTTGAGCTCTAGCATACCTCGACTGCTCATATGCCCCAGTCTGATGTGCCACTGCATGTCTAGGTCCATCCTTTGTCTTGCAGCTACATTAACACTGTCTTCTTCAACATACCCATCCAGCTTATAGGTGTTGTTATTACTTCTTGAGCCTGATAGTATCACCATTGAACCTTTCACTACCTTAGCTTTTCCATTCTTCAAATTAACTTGATGGCCATCTCTTTCAAACACTCCTAAAGAGATTAAATTCCTTTTTAAATCAGGAATGTACCTCACTTCATCAAGGTATAACACAGTTTCATTATGCAACTTCAAAGAAACTGTGCCAATGCCTTCTATATGACACGGTCTGTTGTCCCCTAATTGGACTACCCCTTGTCTTTCTAGGTTAAGTGTACTAAAGAAATGCTTGTTGGGTGTCATATGATATGAGCAGCCAGAGTCTAGAATCCATTCATGACCATTGTTGTGATCATGAGATACCATTAAGACATCTGAGCTCTCATAACCATCCACTGACCCCTCAGGAGAACTATGAGGCTGACCCTTTGTCTTTAAGTATTCACTCTTTCTTTTCTTCCATTCAGGCCATTTCCTTTTTAGATGCTTATCTGAATTGCAAACGAAACATCTTCTTTTGCCTCTGGACTTTGATCGAGATCCACTGTTTCTTGACTTGAATCTTTGTTCTGGTCTTCCTCTCACTGATAAGCCATCACCAGCCTCTTCCTTTTGTTCTCCCTTTTTCTGTAATTCTTTTGAGTTCATAGCCGCTGTCACTTCATCCATTGACAAGCTCTCCCTTCCAAACATCAAGGTGTCTACGAAATGTTCGTATGACTGAGGTAGTGATGATAAGAAGATTATTGCCCTATCTTCATCACCAATCTCCACCGCAATGTTTTCAAGATCAAGTAAGATCTTGTTGAACTCGTCTATATGATCTTCTAGTGTCTTACCTGACGACATACGAAACGTGTACAGGCGTTTCTTGAGATACAGTCGGTTTGCTAGTGACTTAGTCATGTACAGGCTCTCGAGTTTGCTCCAAACTCCAGCAGCTATAGTCTCTTTTGAAACCTCACGCAATACCCTGTCCCCAAGACTCAAGATTATCGCACTGTGTGCCTTTTCTTGTGCATCTTTCCGCTTGTCCTGCAATTCCTTCTTCTCCTTATCCGAGATACCTTCCGGCAGCGGCGCAAGCGAATCAGCAACCCCTTGGTGGACCAACAACGCCCTCATCTTTACTCTCCATAGACTAAAATCATTCTTACCGTCAAATTTCTCAATGTCGAACTTCGCACCAGTCACCATTCTTCAATTGCGGTTCAATCTACAGCTCTCCTTCTTCTGAGCCACGATTAGGGCTCTGATACCAATTGTTAGTGCGATCGAGAAACCAAAAAACAACCACAATCAAAAGAACTTCAATAGACTTCCACTATGAATTCAAGAACAAAATTACACAACACTCTAATCAAGAATTGATCTCTCTAATCTCACTGATTTCGGATGAACTAGTAATTCAACTCCAAATCACCTTATAACGACTTCTAACTAACTAACACACAGATACACACTATCAACCCTGCAACTATTACAAATTGACACATTACACCCCTCAACTTTAGAATATATCTAAAACACATAATTGACTTTTGAACTCAACTACTTAACACCTACAGGGAACGACTTAAGACTAAAGAAAAAAATAAGTTAGGACCTATAGGTTAAGAGAAGTTGTTTTTGACAAGGTATGAGAAGAAGCCTTACAACAACCAGAAGAACCACAAACAGAACCAAGGTAAGCAAAACTTTAGAAAGTTCAACAACCACGACAAGATTCAAAGATACGAGAAGAGAAGCTTTGATAAGAATGGCTAAGGAGATAAAAGAAGTGAAAAGAGTGTCACTAAGAAATGTCAATTTGACAACAACCGACCTAGAAGAGATATGAACAATGTAAAGTGTCACAATTGCAACGAACTAGGACATATCACATTCAAATGTCCTAAATCTCGAAGTAAGCAAGAAGAATCTCACCTTGTTATGATTGTTATTGAACATAAAATATGTCTATATTAATGGTGTTCACGGTTTTGTTTTTGTGTTTTTTAAGTCAAACCGTAACCAAATTGTTAGTAACGATTATTTATTGTTAAAAACCAAAAACAAATAGTTCAAAAGTAATAACCAAACTAAACCGAACCAAACCATTATTACTGGTTTGGTTTTACGATTTGAGCTTTTTAAACCCATTTAGGCTTTAGTCCATAAGCTATCAAAAACATAAGTAAAATAAGTAAACGCTAACAATAATCAAAGGAAACAATAGATGAATTACTCATTCATTCCCGTAATACTAATAAATTGATATGATAAACAATAGGTGAAAATGTAAAATAATTTGTCTAAAAATAGTAGCACTAATTCATATTTCATTCTATTAGTCAATTCACGTTTCATCCATACTAGACCCTGTAGATAACCAATACCACTAATTCAAATTTCATCTATACTAAAAATAGTAACAATAATTCTCTATTTTAAATATATATCTTGTACACACTCATATATGTAACATGATTCACCAGATATACTAAATCATAATGGAACAATAAGAATTAAAGAAAATGTATCTTTGATAGACCAACATAAGATGAAGATAAAACATAGTTATCTTAAAACTTAGGACATGTGAAAAAGTAAAAATAATATTTATTTCATACATGCATACGTACGTTCGTACATACGCATATCCATACATGCGGTCCGATCCAGTTTCAATCGAACGGTTTTGATATAAACTATAAAACCAAATCGTTCATTTTGGTTTGTAACTTTTGAAACCGACTAATTCAACTTTTAGTAAAAAGACAACAGTAAAACCAAACCGATGACCGGTTTGAACGGTTTTACGGTTTCAAACCGAACGTGAACGCCCTGGTCGGCTGGTCCATAGTCTTAAAATACTTTTGAATTTTTTCAAAAGGTTTTCCTCAACATGATCTTCAAGGCTCACACGGCTTAATCCCCTGCTCACAGGCGACATGAATTCTCCAGCTTCATCATCTTCTCCCCTTCACCTTCACCATCATCATCACCTTCCATTTCAATTTCCTCTGTTCATCATCCCCCCAAAACCAACAAACCAAAGAAAACATCCAAAATGCAATTCCCATTTCACCAACAAAACCTTAATCCCACTTCAGGAACTCAAACCCAGAAGCAAAATCACCCAAATTTAGCCGAAAGAATCAAATACGGAAGAATCGAAACCCTAACAGAGTTCAATCACCTCTTTATGAACATGGTGTTGGCAGATGAGCTGGATCTCGCGTTCAAATTCTACTCCAATCTATCCAATTACCACTTATCTGCAGACAATTTGACGTTCTCCATACTTGTAAACTGCTACTGCAAGAGAAACGAACCAATGGAGGCTAAACGAGTGTTACAACACATGATCATCAATGGGTTGGGCTCCCCTAATGTAAAAACCTTCACACAAGTGATCAATTCGTTCTGCAAAAAGGGTAGATTGACACAAGCTTTTGAAGTGTTTGAGATGATGGGTCAGGTGCAATGTGATCCAACAATCAACACTTACAACTGTTTGTTGAAGGGGTTGTGTTATGTGGGTAGAGTTGAAGAAGCTCATGAACTGTTGTCAAAGATCAAGAAATCTTGGAATGAGCATAAAGGTGTGAGCTTGAAGCCTGATGTGTATAGTTTTACTGCGGTGATGGATGGATTTTGTAAAGTGGGTAGGTCAGATGAGGCTTTAGAGTTGCTTAATGAAGCTATTGAGATGGGGTTGACTCCTGGTATAGTGAGTTATAACACTATCTTCAATGGGTACTTTAAGGAAGGTAGACCATTGGAGGGTTTTGGGTTGTTGCAGGTGATGAAAGAGAGGAATTGCAGACCAGATTGTGTTAGTTATAGCACATTGTTACATGGATTGTTGCAGTGGGGGGAGATTAGAGCAGGGGTTAGGGTTTATGATGAGATGCTGGATTTGGGATTTGAGGTTAATGAGAGGATGATGAACACTTTGTTGAGAGGTTTGTGCAGGAAATCAAGAAAGGAAAAGGAGTTGTTGAAAGATGCATACAAGGTGTTTGATGAAATGTCGAGGAGAGGTTGTGTTGTTGATCCTTGTGCTTATGAGCTCATGGTTGAAGCCTTTTGTAATGGGAATGAGGTGGAGAAGGCTTTTGTGAGCTTTTGTGAAATGATGAGGTTGGGAGTGTCTCCAAGAACATTTACATTGGATATTGTGGTTAAAGGACTTTGTGTTGAGGGGGAGATTGAAAAAGCTATGTGGATTTTGGTTTTGGTGTGCAGAAAAAGAGGTGAAATGCTTGAAAGAGTGACCTTTGATGTTTTGGTTGATGAGATGAATCGACGAGGCATGGTTGTGAATGCTAGTTGTGTGTATTGTGTTGCGCTAAAAACTGGAGTGATCCCGCTTAGGAAACCTAGACAAGAATTGGCATATGATCTGTAACTTTAAAAGTTTGATGCTTTTAATGTTTATATGCAGCATAGATTTTCATAATGCAAGTTGCTTTCCTGTTTAACTTTGAAAGCAAATTGATACAATTCTTTTGTAGTGAATCCACTTAAGATGTTTTTCAAGTGGAGTTTTGAATGTGTATGATATTGAATGATTAGTGGCTGCGCTTACATATTACAGGTGAAAGGCTTATGGAATTCTCTTGGGTGATAATTATGTAGCGGTTATAGTTATGATTCTCTTTTCCGGTAACCTGTTATGATTCTCTTTGCTAATAGCTGAATTGACCAAATCATCTTTTGCTGTTATGGTTGTGATTCTCTTTTCCAATGACCGAATTGATATAATCATCTTTCCAGTAAACAAATTAGGTTAATTACTTATAATAAAAATTATCACTTGTGAAAATCCAAAACCAAAACATTGGTTATAGCTGCAATTTTAGCACGCAGAAAAATCGAAGGGACCCATTCTCACCTCCAACCCATCCTAAACTAAACTCATCCAATCACATTTAACTATGTAGTTCTTATTTAATCTACAACAAATGAGCCCAAAATTCATTGATGATATTTAAAACGAGACATATGAGATTTGGTTAAGGAGTTAAGCTCCAGGTATCTCAAGTGACTTTTTAAGATTAGAGGTGGATAAATAAATACTATTAACCCTTTTATAATCATCACTCTTGAAGAGTAACATTACAGCTTCATACAATATGTATAGAACTCTCAGCATATTTACTAACATGCCATTCTATCACCTGAAGCTGTAATAGAAGCTCCTACAGACATGATTGAGCAAAACTTTCGGCAAAAAGAAACCCGTCAGCGAACGTGTTCCGACAGCTCATACCCGACTCACATACTGGCCTGTTCTTGTATCGACGATAATTTCTTGATCCCTGTCTACAAACAAAGGTACATAAACAACAGCACCAGTTTCCACAGTTGCTGGTTTTGATCCACCTGCCCAAAACAACAATCAATTAAAACCACCAGACAATTGTTTCACAAAACTACCCTTTGATGTCTTCACTTGAAGGGCACTTTAAATGTTTGAGTAATAGGATTAAGGGGATATTAATTTGTAACGTTTATATTACCTTGAGCCGCGTCACCTTTCACACCAGGATCAACATCTACTATTTTCACTTTAACCTGTATTGGGAGCTCAAAATCGATAACCTTTCCCTTCCAAAATAGCAAATTGCAATCCATGCCTTCTTTTAGCCATTTCGTCTTATCTCCCATATCTGACTCGTTAAGACGAACTTCCTCATATGAAGTCTACAATATATTATGCCAATATTAAACAAAAGATAAACAAGAAATTTCTTACAATATAAGGATTCTTGCAACACAAGAGAATTAGTGTCTTTTACATATGACAAATAGAAAATAAGAGATGGTACTTTAAAAAAATCATAAATAAAAGAACTTAAAAGATACCAGATCCATGAAAACAAATTGTGAACCGTCCTTGTATGTGAATTGCTTCGTCTCCTTAGAAATCTCAGCTTGTTCAATCTGACAAGATCATCAAAACAATTAGGGTAAGGATATACATTTTGATTTTTGAAATCAAACCAACCAATTTTGGCCCTCAAAATGACAAACTTTTTTAAGTTTTGGAGAAAATCTACAAATACCAACCAACTCTTATAACAAATATTGCAAAAACATCAATTTTGTTTGTTGTCGATTTTGTAACTATAATACATCAATTATCAAACTAAATATGAAGACCTTTGCCTTCAAAGAATCAAACATTCATGTATACCTTGCTTCCAGCTCGGAAAGTTTTTTCAACAGTGTTTCCTGTTATATGATTCCGTAGTGTGGTCCTCACATAAGCAGCCCCTTTACCAGGTTTAACATGAAGAAACTCTGAACATCAAATAAGAAAATAAAAATAAAATAAAATAGAGGGAGATTAAAAGGGAATGTATAAATTAAATTCAACATAATGCGATTTGCAACTCAAGACACTACTAGAGTAATATGCATTTGAGGATATTTTAATGGCCAGTACCATTAAATAGCAACCATGTTCTATAAATGCCCAAATTTGGTTGCAAACTTTGACGTATGTCTCATACTAGGTCACTATTATAAAACTCACCATGATACCCCTTAAAAGTTTAGGTGGTAGCAAACTTTAAAAGCTAAACTATATTTTAAATTTTGCAACAGTGTGTTGCTGGTGGGGTGGGAGGGAGGGTGGAATCATCATTGTGGTGATTTCCACGTTCCATTATGGCGATACCTTACCCGAACTGAGTGTGGGTCTCAGCAACCAAATACGCCCTTGCGTACATCTAGTGAACCTTATGGTCCACCTAGTGCCCCTCATTGATAGTTCCAATCAACTTTGAAAAGGCACAAGCTTGGTTCTAAAAATGGTGATTAGGACAACACATCAGGGCCTTAAAGTGGCTATTCATGCACATTTGAGTAAAAAGTCAGGATATGAAGTAGGCTGATATGTAAAACAATCAAAGGGATGAAGAGATTATGAATGGTCTACTTCATAAAAAGACAGACATGCAAAAGAGATGAGATAGATTCATGTCTTGGTTGTACTAGAGCGTATTTGGTCATACACGGCATTTAGGACCTAAACCAATAAACCCTGCTGAACCTTAGAGTGCTATGATGGGGTATTTCAGTCTTTCCCCACCAACTAGGGTGGAAACCAATAAAAGTCAATTGCTTAGTACTAGAAAAATTCCCATGGAATTCTAATAAAGGATGCAAAGCAATACAAAATACTAGTTGGAAAGTTACTACGTGACACTTGCCAGACCTTATATATCCCTTTAGGTAAATTTTTGAGCCAATTCATGTCTACTAATCTACTCCATACACATGTCAAAGAAATGTAGCACTACACGTTTTGAAAAATTTCAACGCCACAACGATATCTATTTAAATCAAGGCTGATGTGGAGCAGGTGTATTATTGAAGATGAAACTGGGAGGATATACGGCTTTCCACATACAACTAAGTTGGGTTAGTTATATTTCTAGAATATCAACTACGGGATATTTCCCTAGAAAAGAAAGAAGTAACATTGTACACATCATCAAGCCCCATGATAACATGAGTCCTAAATTAAGTTTAGAATCTACGTCTGCGAAAGGTCAGCCCCATGGGCCTGCCCAACATCCCATCCTTTATATAGGAGAAGCATAAACATGGTGAAGGGCTCCTCTCCTGGCTTTCTCTCGATAACGCCTATCTCTCACTGCTCTTCCACAACAACTACCCTCTCGCTCCTGCTTATGCTTATATTCATGTCTGTACACTTTACATATACAATATGTTAATATTGTGGGATATTACCAACTTAATCGTTAGAGGGTGTTTCCAAGATTTTAGCCACGATCACCTTCCTGTTCTTTACATGCTGCAGCTCAAGTCTAGACTCAGGGATACTAGACACAATTCAGCCCTACAACAAGACCTGACCCGCCAGACTCATTGTAGGAACACCCTATATCAAAGCATAGAACTATGCCATACATGCCATGGTCCATGGATAAGGAGGCTTCTTAAAGAGTTGGGTGTGATTACATGCAAACTTAATAAGGCTTATTATAAAACCATCCATATAGCTAAGATCAAATCCTCATTCCTCGTAAGAGCATCAAACACATTAGAATTGATTTTCAGAGCATTCTAGTTCTAAATCGAAACATATTGAACATCTCAAGAATTCAATAATACAAGTACATAACATCAAGGCATCAATAAAGTTGAAGAAAAATAAACATTTAACACTACAGTTTACAAACATGAATTGAGGGAATTACCTAGAACCTTCCAAGGAGCTCCATCTACCTCAATGTTGGAACCCACCTTTATATCATTACTAGAAAACGCATAAATTCCTGCAACATCAAAATATCAACTTCATCAGCATATCGTAATGGAAAAAGTTAATTAAAAAACCAATAAATTCACAATGACAACCCCAATTGTGTAGTTGATATTGATAGAAAGAAGGATATTTTACTTGGGAACGTAGATCGGCGGGGAGAAAGCTTCACTGGAAGAAAGAAGTTTGGTGAAGGAAATGAAATTGAAGAATATGCAGGAGTTGATGGAACAGAGGATGAGAAAGACGACAACTTGAATGCCATGAAAGCAGACATGATTCGTGGGTTTCTGTGTTGAATTTTCACCCAGAAACCATTGTCCAAGGAGGTTTACAACTCAAAATTCTTGGATAAAGGGGCCTTTTCTTGTTTTCATGGGCAAGGGTTTCTTGTTCATATTCCTTTTTTTTTAGTGTGAGTTTGTAAATTTATTTTTTAACCTATTTTGATTTATTATTAATTTTTAAAAAATTAATAAAATAATAAGTATGTTTGAGAAAAATAGAAAAAGTTACTAAATGGATTTTAAAAGGTTAATAAGTATATTTTGAAAGGGGTCCGATAAAGGAACACACTGTTAGGTGTTATGCAGGCACCCTTTGAATTTTTTCACGGCCCGTGAAGGCCCTTACGGGCCGCATTGATTTGCAAAATATCAAAACAATCAATTTATAAAATGTTACGACCCGTATTGGTTGTTACGGCCCCGTAATGATTTTAACTTACGGGGCGTAACGAGGCTTATGACCATAAGTAAAATTTTCTAATTTTTAAAAGTTTTTGCCTTAAATTTTCATTTTTTTAATAAATATTTTTTAATATTTTAAAATTAATTACGTTATAGTATTTTTTTAGTTTAATTTTTTTAATTTTATATTTTTTGAACGACAAATGTACGACTCTGCTTCGGAGGACAGGTGTTATCTTAATCGGGCCCGCTTATCCGTTTCCCAGTCGGGACCGCACCCTTAACCCTCTCAGAAGGAAACCTATTGTTGAAAAACCCTCTGGCTCAACTCTGAGCATTTTACTCAGAGTGAAACTTGAACCCATGACCTTCCTTTATTTTACATATCATGGATACCTCACCTTAACTCTGAGCATTTTTCTTTTATATATACCTTTAAATTATAAATCCAAATTCTTTATTTTTATTTTTTTGCTTTTATATAAATAAAAGGTTGGGTTACACAAACACTCATTTATGTTATTGAAACACCTTATTGTCTCTCACTCCATGTATCTATATGTATGTATAGAAAGAGATTGAGAGATGAAAATAAATTGAGTGTATCAATACATACCCCTTTCAAAAATACTTATTTATAAACTTTATAAATTAATTTATATAAACATATTATAAATACATATATTGGTTATTGAGATATTCTTTTCTTCTTTATCCCTGTTTACACACACACACACGGGCGCACACACACACACACATATATATAGAGAGAGAGAGAGAGAAAGAATAATAATGTTCTAATAACACAAATGAGTAATATTTTTTTATATTTCACTTACAAACATTTCATATAATATAAAGATTACACTCACAAATTTATAAATAACGGAATGTGAATGCTCCACCTAAGACCTTTATTTATATAACTTATAAATAAGTATTTTATAAAAACAAAAGTAAAGTCAAAAAATATTATTAATTAATAAATCATAAATGAATGAAAACGCTAAAAATTAAAAAAAATTCAGAATTTTACTTACGGTCATAAGGCTCATTACGACCCTGTCATTACGGGTCGTAATGGACAATACGGCCCATAAAAATCATGAAAAGACTGATTTGATATTTACAGACCAATACGGCCCGTGAAGGCTCTTACGGGCCGTATCTAGGGTGTTCGGATATCCATTTGGGTGTATCTATAAAATGCCTTATTTTAAAAACTATAATAAATTTACTTTTAAAAAGTAACTATTTTAGGAAAAAAAAGCAATCCTGAACACCACCTTAATGTTAAGGACTCTGTAATTTAGAAAGGGTTCTAATATAAAGACCTCTCATATTCTATATTGACACTTCCTATATGGCTCGTATGGCATCATGTATAGGTCGAAAACACTGAAAACGAGGAAAATTTAGGGGGGTTGTCAGAGGGCTATACGTCTCATATAGCTCTATACGACACCATATACGACAGATATAGAGCTATACGGCGTGTATAGCAAATTTTGACACTGACTACGCGAGAAAATTCAGGGGCTGTTAGAGGGGTTATACGCCCGGTATAGGGCTATACGACCCCCCCTCTACGACGCGTATGGAAATATACGACAAATATAGAAATTTGGGGTGTTAATTTATAATTTTAGGACGTCTAGATATCAGTTCCCTTTGGAACATATTTTATAAACATTTCGTTTTAGAAATATGTTAAGAAACATTTCTTTATAAGAATATCCCTTTTGAAAAATATCATTTTTAATAAAAACCTCATAATTTTAAAATGTTTTTAGTTATTTTTGTTTTCATTAATAATTTTTTCTATTTAATAAAAGTTTGCTTTGACAAAATATCATTTTTTAATAAATATCATATTGTTTAAAAAACTCCAGGTTTCGGTTACTTAAAAAATATCTTTTAGAAATAAGTCTTATATAGTATATGAAACTTTTATCTAACAAAAAGACCAGTTTCTAAGTATTTCATATGTGTGTGGAAATATACGTTGTTTAAATAATTCATAGTTTTTCAAAATTCTTTATTTTAAAGTGTATTTTTAATCAAAGATATGTTTTATACAAACATTGATTTTAGAAAAAACTAGTATTAAGCCCCCGCGTTCCGGGGGGGGGGGTTGTAAAATCATGCAAAATGACATCAATATTATATTGGTGTCTGTGATCTAGGACCCGCACGTTGTGACGGGGTTGTTAAAGGGGAAAAAATAGGTGTAACAACGTTGAATCACACACACATGCTACAATGTGTTAACTCTTAAAAATTAGATCGAAATGTAAAACTAAAAAAATTGTAAAAGCTATATGTATAAGGAGCCAAAGCTGAAATCAAAATATTATAGGGATTAAACTATAATAAATATAAATATATTGGGTTTAAAATAAAATTTTAAAAGAAAAAAAGACATGTAAAACTTTTGATGCTTAAGATACAACAATATATGTACACTTAAGTTGGTAATTAGTATATATTAAATTAGAATGTTGAGAGAGAGAGAGAGAGAGAGAAGAGAGAGAGAGAGATAGAGAGAGAGTAAAAAATAATTATTTTAACTTTTTAAAAATTGATAAATAATTTGGAAGGAAAAATAAATGATAGATTAATATTATGATTACATGTGTTCAATTAATGTAATATTTATTAGTATAGATTCTTCTTTTATTTTAAAGAAGAAATATTTGGTTTGAGATAATTTTTTAATTATCTAGCACGTTTTATTTGCATTTAGAGGCATTCAATATTATTTTTATTTAATTTTTATATTATAAAAAGTTAATTACCGTCGACCTTCCTGTTGGTATTATGTCCGTAAACGTTCATTAGGATCCCTCATTGAAGAATCCTTGTTGAACCTTCAGTTATACTACCATAATAACAAACATTAAACTCAGTTGATATTGTATATTGTATTTATACTACCATAATAACAAACATTAAACTCAGTTGATATTGTATATTGTATCGCTAATGCTTTGTCAGTGATCATTTAGTAGATTCCGTTGTATACTTATTCCAATGTTGTGTTTTCTAATGAAGTAGTACTGATGATTTTTGCCGAGACCCTCTTTACTACGCATATGGCTGTCGTTGAAAGCTATTTATTTTGTAAGATTTGAAGCCAATGTTTTTATGGACACGTGACGAGAAAAGTAGCTATAAAAATTTTAAAAATCAATATTACATGGATAAAAAAAGTAAATTTAGCCCAACAATAAACTTTCTTTATCAACTCCTATCAGCAGAAATTGCAAGCATTCCAAAGTTAAAGTCATTGACGGAAAGAAATGTTAATGTTGTGTCAACTAATTGTTCTTTTAGCAGGGAATACGTGGAAACAACTATACACCTCTTCGCGGGTGGAGGATGGCTCTTTCACTTCGGGATCTCATTGCAAAAATGGCGTGTATCCCTCATGTTTATGTTTTTGATGTTAGAGACTTACTACAAATTCACAAGTATGTTTCGGGCTCGATGGAACAGAGAAACGCAGTCCACTCTAGTATGTAAACGGCTATTGGGTGCTTATGGAAGTCCTTGTTTAACAAAAAAACCACTATCATTGGAGATGATTTTTTAAGACGTGAAGTCCATGAGTTATTTATGGATCAAAAATCGCTCAAGGGAGTGGAAAGTGACATGAAAACAATGACGTGTTTTTTACATATGTAATATGGATGTTTGATATATTGTAATAGTCATATAATGGTGGTTGTAACTTGGTCTAACTCTCAGCAAGTACCTTATTTAATAATATTTTGTTGGCTGTTAAAAAATAAATATTTAAAGGCGTCTTCCTCAATATTGAACATCTTTGACATATCCCCCGAGACTTATTAGAACTGATCAAAACGTACGAGTTGTGGAAATCTCGTGCACCATACACTCATGTCTCATAATTTGTTCCCTAAATCATGCATCCATTTGATCAATCATCAACGTTCTTTGAGGAAATAAACCAACAATTTTTAAACATTACAATTAATGAGGATTATCAACTCAAAACCTTTTAACTAGTTACAACGAGCGACAAATCATTGACTCATTGCTTGAATACTCCGCTAATGGTACACCCAAGAATTCCTTTTGCATTTATAATGGCATAAGTATGCGATATGAAATAATGTAGAATCTCCATAGTTACAAATAATTTTGAAAAATGCGTTAATAGAAGATAGATAATGTGTAGTGTTTCGAATCTTAAAGCATATTATATTTCTTAAACTTCTCACATCATTTGAACCAATAAATTACTGCGTTCTCATAAAAGCGATCAAACCCATAGTTCCAATTTAAATTTCGATTGTTTTTTCTTCAAATTAGCATATTTACAAATGGTCTCACTGGAAATGCACCTAACACCTAACCAAACATTTTGAGTTTCCTTCGAATGCCATTACGTTAAACCATGGCTAAACCACCGCGTTCAACCTAAT